>JAJGRX010000921.1:0-595139 GCA_025461125.1 Carex kokanica | reverse complement strand
ATACACTAACATACTTCCTATAAAGTATAATTTTATTTTAATTAAAATATTACATTTAAATTTCAATTAAAACATTTGAATTTTAAAGAATTGTTTTTTTTTTTTTTTAAACGTTAAATGCGATCAAACTTGACTAACGCGCGTTTGGTCACGGCACGTTTGGTCACGGCACGAATTAGTCACGGCACGCGAGTCACGGCGTGACTCGCGTGCCGTGACCACCCCTCGTAATTTTTGTCACGGCACGGCACGGCACGTGAAAAATTTACTTGGTCACGGCACGGCACGGCACGTGACCAAAGTCACGGCGTGTTAGTCACGGCACGGCACGTTTTTCCCTCCCTACATACAGTACAGATCCAACGAACTAACAAGTTTCGATCTCACATGCGGATCAGGGAATGGGGTCGATCCGATGAGTACCGGATCAAATTCGGTCCAATTCCAGTAAGAATAATTAGCATTAAGATTCGTATGCACTTAATTCGCGCAAAAATTAAGTTGTTCACGCGAATCTTGATGCAAATAGACGACTCTAACCTTACATCGGACCAAATTTGGTCCTATACGCATTGCACCGGATCCTGTTCATGCGGATCAGTCATTCGGATTCAAATCGCGAATAAATCCAACAGGTGTTTGGGCTCCACTTGGTGCAGCGCGATAGAAGATCTTAGCTATTTGAATGCCTCCAAATTTGGAAAAGAGAGAGAGAGGCGGGCGTTTGCACAAGCCCAAACCATTCCACCTGTTCTCTCTCTCCTCCATTGGTGAGCTCCAATCGGTACCTGTTCTCTCTCCCTTCTCTATCTCCTCCATTGGTGAGCTCCAATCGGTACCTTTCTCTACTCCCATCTTTTTTCCCAAATAACCCTCTGAATGTTTTCTTTTCTTTTTTCTCGATTAGGTTAATCACCTAGCTTGGATACTTCTCCTTTTTATTTCAATTCGTTGCATTATCTAATCGATAACGAATTTTTGACACTTTTTGCACAGAGCTCGCCCCGAATTAACACCATGGTCTCGAAAAATCGTGCTAAACCGTTCAATTTACCTCCTGGAACTCTTTCCCGTTTGTCAGCAGCATGCTCTGAGTGGTGTTTGATAATTTTCCTCTTCATTACCGCCACATTGTCGCATCTTGCTTGCAAATTCGCTCGTTATTTCAGATTACAAGCACCTTGCGTCTTATGCTCTCAACTCTACACGAGATCATGGTTCAGTGGAGATTCAATCTGTGATGCGCACAAGCTGGAGATCTCCTGTTTGGCATACTGTCAGAGACACAACAAGCTCGGTTTCGCTCAAGATTTCTGCCAGAGGTGCGAGTTTTCATTCCCAAACTCGACTGAAGAAGATGTAAAATCTGATCGAGGAGAATGTTTGTGCTGTTTTCGGAAAACAGGGAATGCTTGGATTCTACAGAAAGTGAAAGGGAAAGATAAGGTTAGTGAGAGAAAGGAGCAGCCTTCTGACATGACAAATCTAATTGACTTGGAAGAAAAGGGATACCGTGAGCTGAAGACCATGTCTGATTCTGAATCTGAATACAAAATCAGATCAGATTTCCCGAAAGGTTCAATGCATACCAATGCAAAGAGCCCATCTTTCAATATTGGTGTCTCAAATCGGAAGGATGCGGTCTGTGCAAGTGTAATTCCAGACAAGATAATTCGTGGAAATCCAGATATGTCCACCAATTCTATGATCCATTCTGACAAGAAGATTGGTTCGGCGGAGTCAAGTGAGATGGCATCGTCTCATGCCAGTATCGGTCATGGTTTGGAGGATATAAGTTGGAACCATATTGGCACAAGTGGTACTAGAGGTATCAGTCTCTCTGCCTCATCTCGATCTGTCCCTCAACCAGCTATAATAGAAGAATCGGCAAAGGCCAAAGGTACTTTGTTTTTCTTGTTTAATATAACTTCCATTATGCATGTTCATGCTTCTCTAGAACTAGCATCCGTGTATGTTGCAGAGAAACTCCTGATGTTCATAGATGCCATTAGTCGAATATATCACGTGCATGTAAAGTCAAATGAGTCTTTGACCAGTTAATTAGAAAAACAGTCCACACCTGACTACAACAACTGGATACTATACGAAAGCAATGTAGGTATCAATGTAAACATATATTGAAGAAAGAACACCAACTTCAAGAAATTCAGTTTGCTGTAGATTATCATCATACCAATTTTCACCACATGACAGATAAATATTACAAGACTTACATTTGTACAGGCTCTCTCATGTTTCTCTTTCCTCAAGTTTGTCAGTGCCCCCCGATTTCTACATCATGAAAACCACATTCTAATTTTCTTTCTCATGAATGGAAATCAACCATACACCAAAGCATGTATTACTACTACCTTATACAAACACTTCACCTGCCATCTAAAACCATGGTCTGGATAGGATCACAGATACCAATATACAGGTGCAACAACAATTGCATATCTTGCTTGACACAACATAATTGGGGGCACAAGTAATAATGCTTTTTGGCAACACCTCACCAAGGGTAGAGAAATTCTATCTGGGCCGTTTTGAGAATAGACCTAATAATGTATGCATTAAAAAAATATAATAATAACAATTTCAATAATATAGAATCACGGCAGTACCTCAAGTACAATGTACTAACCAATATGATTGCAAAAGAAGGCAAAAGATTAAATCATTTTTGCATTTTAGATAGGTAATGATGTAAAACGATGATAATTACTTTACATATATAGATTTTTTTTTTTTTCCTTTTTTACTAATCCACTTTTCCTGCAGATATAGAGGAAGTTGGTGATTCAGATTGCATAAAGCCAGCTCTCCTTGAAACAAGCCAAGCTACCTCAGAACCCAGTCCCCCAAAGCGTACCCCATGCCACATTAGCATTCAGCGGGTCTTAAGCAACCGTGCTCCAGTTCAATCCCCTCGCCCCTCTGAAATAATCTCCTCCAAGAGTAACCCTCGAAGCGAAGAGGAGGTTAAAACTTTCATATCCCAAATGTCTACCCCACGGGCCCCCCGTCCCAACACCTATTTTGATGATACCACTAACCGGCGCATATCAATGTCAAGCGTGGATTCATATGAGGTAGACCTGCTTGGAGATATTTCAGGGGAGATCACAGTGGATGATCTAAAAACCATAATCCACAATTTGCGCAAAGAGTTGGAGGCTGAGAGGAGTGCCTCGACTGTTGCAGCTAACGAGGCAATGAACATGATAACCAGGTTGCAAAAAGAGAAGGCCGAGGTTCAATTAGAATCATCTCAATATCTTAGAATGATGGAAGAACAAGCAGAGTACGACCACGATGCCCTTGTGAAATTGAACGATTTGTTGACTGATAGAGAGAAGGAATTGCTCGATCTCGAGGCAGAGGTCGAGGAGTTCAAGAGGGGATTTTCAGAATTTGAGAAAAAACTGGGTCTCGGGGTTGAGAAGGGGTACATCTTGGAGCAGCTAAGGTATCTGACAGATAAACAAGATGCAAAAATGGAAGCTTTAGAGAGGAGAGAATGGGAAGAACCGAAATATGAGGTAATAAGACTCCAGGAGAGATTTGAGGCGATTGAGGCCAATCAGAGGTTTACTATGAATGTGTTGAGTTTGATGAAAGAGAATAACCCTGAGGGACTGAAGCTTGTGGAGGAGGTTATGGAACGCTTGCGGGAGCTTCAAAAGATTGCCTGTTTAAAGAATCAATAAAGGATGGAGTGCTGACTGTAGGTGATTAGTTGCTTCTTATGCCCCACATATTCTTCTAAAGAGCGATTTGTGAAGAGATATTTCAGAACCCAGATATCCCAAAACTTTTCCAAATTTATTGAATTGAAAAGGATATCTGCATAGTTTTGTATTTAACACTAGGATTATTATTCAGAGTAAGGATATTTAATCATCCTTACTTCCAAATGTCGAGAAAAAAAGATGCTATCCATTAATTTGCTTGTTTTGTCAAAAATTACATCTACCAGCAGCGTTATCAGAATCTCCTATTGGTCTTCTTGAGATCATCCAGTCACACAATCAGTTATCTTGCTAGATGGCTAGCTTGTTGTTAGAAACTGGGTTGGCTCATTTTGGTTTCCAGGGAAACTGAATTGTTCTTGCTTGAAGAGAAGACTATTTATTTTCCTTCTCCGTTCCTTTTCTAACTTGTGCATTGTAATGTTGAGATATGAAAAATTGGTACATTGGCTCCTAGAAGATTGAAGTTCAAGATCCTTTCATCTATATTACCTCCGCAAGTGCTAACAAAGTATGGAATACTTTCTTAGGTGATTATAGGAGGCTGAGAGTAAGGGTTGTATAGGATTTTGCTTGCCTTGGTCTCTTGGGTGAGCAATGCAACACTACTTGTTTTTCATTTAAAAAAAAAAAAACATTCAAGTTCAAAAAGGATGAAAAGAACTAACAAATGTATTTGTCCAAATACAGAAATGTCTGATTTGTTAATTCAACTAGTGTTCTTAACATGAACAGGTAAACAAGATGACAATAGTAACAGTAAAATATAAAATATAAAATACCGGAAAAGACAATAAATCACAATTGTTTGTCAGCTAAAAACCTGGATGGGTCACAAGCACCGAGCACCGGTTTACCAATTTGCAGGGAAAAAGATCTACTTACAAAATGACCCTCCACGTTCCTTGTATTCACCTATGCATCAACTCTTCAAAGAAAAACACACTTTACTGTTACCGGTAGTCAAGTAGTTTACACAGATCAATTTTAAGATAATGTCTCAGAGATATAGTCCAAAGATATTCTAATATTCTATACGACTAACCTGTACATAGAAAACACATTGTACATATCACTAGATAAATAACGAACAACCACAAAACATGCATATTGCACATATACAACATACAAGCAATGACAATCATGCTAAATCAAAACTAAATGCCGGTACAGTTTCAGGTTTCACCTTACACGCTCTGGACATGTGTTGGCAAAATGAGATGGATCGCCACAGATATAACAACGACCTGAGACTGGCTCACCTGTTGCTGTCACAAATGTAAAATTATCTGAGTTTGCACTGCTCCGGCCACGTGCACGTGCACGGCCACGACCATGCCCGCCATTTCTTGCGGCAGCTGCTGATCTGGCACCTCTACCACGTGCCCCACCACTACCCCGCCCCATGCTATTGTCTAAGATATTGTCCTCCCATCTGTATTTGTAATAGAAAAATATATTTATTTGTCAATGTTTAGGTAAAGGTACTATTTTCAGAGTGTTAGTTATGACGTTCAATGGTAATGTAATAGCAAAACTGCTTAAAGACGTGTTCCATCTGCAACGCTATAAAACACGGACGCATCTCTTGTAGACCCCTCATTAAATTGCACGAATAAATCTAATTGCCAGTTGCTTTTTGCTCATTTGCAAAAGAACGTTCGTTAGACAGTTCTATATACACAAGCAAAAGCCTATATAAGATTATGGCAACTAGTTAAAGAAAAAGGAAGTACATGAAAAAGCCACAATCTTCAGATTGACATTTGTAGAATTTCCGTCCTCTATTATTTTCTGTATTTGCCGTTCGCTGTACACATGGCCCTCCACACTGTCGGCACGGCAGTTGATCTAAATTTTCCACCAAATGAAAAATGAGCCCAAATCAAAATTGATCCATATCACAACATATAAGAAGCTTGAATTGTAGTACCGAGTTTAGGCTTTCTTGGACATTACTGACCAAAAGAAAAATAGTTCAATTAGACCTTAAAAGTTTTTAAACCTGAGTATCTGCCATTGTTTCTAGGAGTTGGCTGAGGTGCACGGGGATCGACGAACCGAGATGGACAATCATCAAAAGAGTGACCTGTCTGGTTGCAGTTCGTGCAAGACAACAGCCTTGAATGGGTCCCACTTGTCGTGCTTCTTGGAGTCTCTGTTGCTCCTTGACCTCTTCCTGAACAAGCAAATAATTTATTTATTAGTTGATTCAATTTAAACATTGCAAAGTCAAATCCAAGTCTAGTTTAGATTTAATGGTCGGTCAATTAATAACATAGCAACTATTCCAAATTAAATTGACTTCAGACCAGATCTGTTTTAGTCTTGGCATAAACTGATCTGATACCGATTTGATTCCTATTTGTTGCCGAGAATAGGCTTCACCAATTCAGTTAGGTAGTTGATTAAGAACTGAAATTAAAGTAGCTCAGGCAAAAATGTTTATTAATTTTAGAAGTTTCAACCTCCGTAAGTGTTTCTCTTTGGGGAAATCACCAAGCATCTATCTTCTGCTTTGTGTTTTTTCTCTGCCCCTACTAATCTTGCTAAACTCTACCCCAAGCTACCCTCTATAATGTGCCTCATTAATTCTCCAATATTTCTTTTTCTAAGAACATACCTGCACCAGCATTATTTCGTGGACCCCTACCACATATTTCTGTTAGTTCTCTCAGTATTGTGTCGCATCCACCAATACAACCTGAAGATAAAATAATAGATTCACTTCAAAACAGAAAATGAGGGAGAGAGACAATGGAGAGTAATGAGGATTCACTAATAGCTCTGTACAGTACCAACATTAGGCACAGTACCTTTCAAAATATGTAAGTTATATACTTTTATAATATTCTATTTGATCATTTAATATTTCTTCACCCAACTTTCAATTGGTTATTACCATTATGAACATTGTTAAGATCTTCAGGTAAATATTGACATTCTTGATACATACCCAAATGGTCGACATCATAATTTGGAGGTATCTCCAATCGACGAAACTTGAATTGAATCATGAAAACCGGACCTGCTTGATTATTAGATAATAAAGAATAAAATGTCAAAAATAATATAAAAGCATGACAAGAGACAATAATCAAGAGAATATATTATGATGGATATTACCTGGAGTACATGTTGGACATATATTAGTAGTTACCGACGCTTCTGATATAGATCCGGGAAGCCAAACCACATTCCTACACTGGAAAATTTGTACCAAACCAGGCAATAAATAACATATGAAAAAAGCCATTCCAAAAATTTCATTCCATCTACCATGTAAATGGATTATACCACTCTTGTTGTTTCGTCATTAAAGGATGCAAAAACTTACCAATGGGTAGCTCATGCAACCAACCATGAAGGCACCATTCTGTTTTATATAATATAAAGACAAATGTTAAAACTGTTTAAAAGTTACCATGATACTTGCCTAAAGAAGTTTTTGAAAAAAAAAAAGCAATAACGTACTGGTGTTCGTCTTAATGCCATGTCAGATTCATGGCATGCACCACATGGACGCACTGCAGCACCTTGGTTGACATCTCCACCTTGAGGTCTATTCGATCTGAAAATCACATGGTAAAATTAAGAGGTTAGGTAAGATTAGCATATATCAATTATTAGCATTAGCTGGGTCTTCTACCAGTCACAACACCATACACTAAGAAAGACAAGAAAAGAAAAACAGATAGACAATACAATGTTACATACCTGATATTATTGTCCATGCAGGTACACCATCAGTTGGTTTGTGTTGGTACCATTACAATATTGTAATTATGGTCTTTTCGATAGAGAAAAAAAAGGAAGGAGTTAATACCTCTGGAAAAACACTTGCATGGCATCTAAAAGTTTTGCTTTGTTCACTTTTGCCTGAAAAACCATAAAAAATGTCAAAAACATAAAAAATAAGGGTGGTATTAAGTATTTGTAATTGTTAAGCATACATCAAGAAAACAAGCTTTCATCTGTTGCAAACAAGCCTCAAGAACTTGAGATTTGGTTTTGGTGCCCATGCTAACAGCTCTCATATCAGCTTCCATCATTGACCTCAAGTACGGTTTCCATAGTTCATACCTACAAAAACAAGTACAAAGAGTTTAATTACCATAATGAAAATATGCTATTGAATCTAGTTTTCAGGAACATACCCCATATCATCATAGCCCATAACCAGTGCCTCTCCCTACATGTAATTTGCCGAGTTTTTTTAGATAATGTAATTTGCCAAGTTAACATCTATAAATGAACAGAAATAAGTTAAATATAGATATAGGGAAGTAACACAAAGAGATGTGAAGTACAAGATTTGTCGGAGAGAATCGTGTATTTGCATCTTTTGTGGCATAGAATCGATCAAGTAGCTTCTTTATATGGTCATGCATTGTCGCATCTGTGCCAATTCCAGCCTGAGTAAATGACCCGATAACCCCAAATTGAAAAAAATTATAAGAAGCAAAATAAAAATATTCATAATAAAGTCAAACTTTATGTCTAATAATTCAAATGTTAGGAATTTATAATAAAGCACAAACAACTTTAAAAAACACCTTGTCCATGCAACTGAGGAGATCGGCTTCACTTAAAAGAGGCGGCGGCCGAGTCACTCCAGAATCAAGTGTTAATGAGGTTGGAATAAACTATACAAGACAAAATCAACTTCTTTTAGAAATTCCGAGGGGGGGTGGGGTGTATTTAGGTGTTTTTCTTTTCTTTTCTCGTTTCAATTGGCAGCTCCTGCCAACATTTTGAGAGAGAGAAGAAATGATAATAACAGGAGGCCTGACCTGTTGACCAACAGTGTATGTAGGGAGCAATGAGCCACCCCATGAATCAAAGCGATATACATCCAAGTAGTTTTTCTACAAAATAAAATATAAACATTGCATCAGAAAATGCATGATACAACATATTTTGGGGGAAAAAGGCGTTTTTCTAAGCTATGCCTCTGGGTTGTCACAACATCTTACAAAAAAAAATGGAGATAAATTTCATTACAATGATATGCTACTATAGAATAAAAGAACAAGAACATTTTTACTTGCAAGTTTATTTGGAAAATAGTCAACAGAGAAAACTCAAATGTAAGCAATATAAATAAAGATTGTACCGCAATAATTGCACGGCCATTGGCATGAAACTGTTCTCCTGCGATATCTATTTCAACTGTGGTTTCAGCTCCCACAGCCGGCTGGGACACACATGCCAGGAAATGTCGCACAACAAGCTCATACAATTTCTGGCAAAATTTAATAATCACAAAATTATGAACCTAGAAAATGTGAAGTATCTCATATACCCTAGTGATAAAGGGTTTGGAAATTATAGCAACTAATTTACAGCATTTGCAAACAACATCCAACATTTCTAACACTTGCATCGGACACCATACTTTTTAAGTAGTATCCAATCTCCAGATTAATACAGCACTACATGTGACAATTTACAGCTATTTTCAATAAGCAATATTTCCCCAACAAAAACAAGTTACAACGAAACATAGACGATTTGTTAGTCTGTATCTGCTGGTTCAAAGCAATTTGATTGAGTCACTCGAGGGTAAATTAAGTCAAACTTTCATTGACTGGGAGTCTTAGCAATCGACACTAAAGGTGGTGTTTGCTTAAAAGAGAGAGAGCTACTGGCTGCTTTTGGTAAATAGTCATTAATAATTGATTCGTGTACGCACACTATGATCTTGGGTCCAGTTTGACTCGCCGGTAGAGAACTTAGTCGGGTGAATAGGGGGATGTGCCTTGTCATCGTGACCGCCATTGCTAGGGTTTCTCCATAGCCTTGCATCTGGGTCAAGAAGCCGTTGTGCATACGGGCCCCATGCTGGATGCTCTGCTTGGTCCCGAACTATGCCCTGGGTGAGAAAATTAAGAACCCAGCTAAATATCAAACCATTTCAGTTAGACTTTGATGATTTATCATTCTTTTTTGTTTTTGGAGAGATAGAACTGAGGTAAGTTGCACCAAGGCTAAAGTGGGTAAAAGTGAATTGAGTCTCATTAGAGATGTATATTGTACAGTTTAGGGCAAATAAAAGAGTGTTGGGTTGAAATGGGATCAGAAAGTTGAGTTTACTCGGGAATTAGTTGCACATTGTAAGAACTAGCTTATTGTAGAATTGGGATCCTGGTACCATATAGACGAGGGATAGAATAAGTAGATTAAATTTCGATTACCAAAGTAAATAGGTCAGCTGGTGCCACAGAGGTACAATTTCATGATCAAACCCTATAGTATTATCACAGCATTAAAGCAGAACAAATCACAGGAAGATGTTTGGGTTTTAAGGTGTGCATTAATTCCAAACCTCCTAGAGAAAATAGGGATAAAAAATTAAAAGGAAAAATTGAAATAGAAACTGGCAAAAAAAAAAAATCAAATACTAACAGTAAGGTCTGTGTTTGGAGAGAAGTTGTCTGTCTCAGTACGAGGATAGCTGATGAACCCAGCTTGATACAATTCTTCAGCAACCTAGATGGACAACATATAGTGCGGGCATTTTAAGAAAGAGTTAGAGATGATGTCACAAATATCCAGTATAAACAATTATAATTGTGTAGACCTTGAAAGAATCAATCAAATTTATCAAGAAAAAAGTATCTTTCTCATTTTGTTATTTAATTTTCAAGGGGTTGCTGCTTTTCTCAGGTCCCAATGATAAAAATATTTCACAATTCACCTTCATGGTTTGCTCCGAGCTCATCCTGAAGTATCTGGAGGCACGTTTTTGAAGCTCAATCGTATTCAAAGGGTATGGTGGGTACTTTAATTTTTCATTATTTTTCACATTTATTACCTAACAAAAGAGCCACCAAGGGAAAAAAGTGAAAAAATAAAATAGTTAAACACCCATAAGTGGAGATTTGTAAGCAAAACTCTATTTCAAATTTTATATGTGAAATATGGCTTTCTTACAGTTGCAGTTGGCTCTTCAGTGCACATCTCATATATCACAATAGCCGATGCATAATCAAACAAATGACCCCGTCTACAAGGAAAAATGAAAATAAATATGAAAAAAAGAACACCCAATAACTGATATGTCCAAGGAAAACCTACTATAGTACCTATAGTAGTGTACTGCTCATATCATTTTCTTATGGTTTTCAACTTTCCAATCCTGAATAATAGCTTTACTTAAGATGTTATTCAAAATTATTTTCAGAAACAGAGACGAACTTCAACTCACATCCAGGTAAACGATGCAGTCCCATCCTCTGATGTGTGGGAGCAGTTTATAGTCCAAAACTCTTCAGGTTCGTGAGCTTGTATTTCCCAATACCGCTCCACTATAAACCCTAGAGTTGGAAACTGAATGGTAATAAAATGCCAATGTTAAATATCCGAAAATGCTTGTGAACATTTAATATGTTTGTAATTTTTTTGTCAGGGAAACCTGGCAGGGGCCATAGCTCAGCACAAGATTCCTTTCTTCACCGAAATCAATTATAAATGCATCCTTTAGAAGCATTGTTTGAAATCTAGTAAATGAAGCACCTATTCTCAAATCTATTTCCTGAAACAAAAAGATTTCCAAAAAGAAGAAGATACAGCAAAAGCATGTAATCTTTTGGGTATACAATTTAAATAAGTAAAAGCATTCAAATAACCTGTCTTGCATCAACTGCGTCAGCAAACAACTTGTTGGGTCTGACAAGATTTTGAGCAGCCTCGTGTATTTCTCTGTTTAAAATCTCAAAGTGACTAATTAACATTCACTTAACATTGTAGAAAATCAAACATTATTTTGACTTGAATGCATGGTTACCTCTCGATTAGTGCAGAAAAATGAGCTCTATAAATGTTGAGGTTGTTTTTTGCACCAGTGCAAACTTCTATTACTTCGAATGCAATGTTCTCACCTTCTCTATCACAGTCAAGCCACAGTACCAGCCATTCGCATTTCCTGGCTTCTTCCTCTAATGTTGTTTTAATATCCAACTTGTCCTTCGTATTTTTTATAAAGTTATGCATTTAATTTTGTATATGCAGAGAAAGAAATTGTTAGAGCCTGATTTGTCCCCAATTGATAATTGATAAATCCAATTAGAAATAATGAAAGGAAATTTTGTGTATATTAATCAAATAATTGAAAATTGTCTCATGAATGACTGGTACAAGTCAGTACCAATTCAGATCATGCTGGTCCAAGACTGAAGGATACAGATTTAGACCACTGGTACAGCAAATATGGAGAAGTCAGTTCACATAAAACTGTAGAGAGACCTTGCAGTCAAGTTGGCCAACCCATAGTCAATAAGAACTAAGTAGTTATATGTTATTCATGAATGAGCACATGTAATCATAAGAGAGCCAATTTAATTATGGTTTTATTAATGGATGTTTGTTACAAGGGAAATGAACAGTCCATTTTGGTTTAAAAGACGCTGAACCAGACCGCTTGATTCCCCTGGCAGCAAAAATTGAGAAAAGACAAAGCAAAGGTAGAGTAAAGAAGCCAAACTTGAAAAACATTCAAACAAGACCTAGTAAATTTTAGCATATACCTGTGGTACGAACTTCCGTACCGGGGCCTGGTACAGCGTGGCGGGATCACAAGAGGCCCACCTTTTGTACCTCTCGTCAAAGTCGAGCTCCATCAAATGCCCAGTGACTGAGGTGACCACCATGGAGCACCTTTGATTTCGAATCATGTACTCAAATTCAAACACTCGATTGTATCTCGACCGTCCATTTCTCACTCGCATACCACCGCCGCCACGACGGGACAAGATCTCCGACACTGACTTCGCCACCGAGGGCTTCTCCGCCACGTTCAAAACCCTAATCGCGCGCCCCGACATGGTAAGTTTGGAGTGGGAGGTGATAGTTCCAGAAGAGAGGAAAAGCGCGGGTTTCTCTTTGTTTTGAGAAATTAGCGGAGAAAACCCTTAGTTATAATATAATAACTTTACTTAAGAATCCCGTTTTGCATTTTGAAACTGAAAAGAGGAGTGTTTAAAATTTAAATACCATTATTTTTATGTCTGTACTGTTTTATTATTTCTAAAAATTCAACAATTCAAAATATAAATTTAATATCAAAATAAAACAGACATATAATATTTATCTTTCAACAAATATATAGCAAATTATTTTATTTCCATTTTAGTTTTTTTAAGAATGAAACCCAGTTGAGGTTAAGTTAAATAGATTTCGAATTATGTTTCATTTTATTTTAATATCCATCAAGAATGGTAATAATTCACTAAACGAATAAGTTTCTGAAGCTGATAAATCTCATAAAAGTAAGGTTCAAATGTAAGTGGTATGTGTACGGGGGAATGTTCATAATAAAAATTCAACTTCAACTTCAACAAAAATGAGTGAGGTTATGATGCTTTGCAATATACATCTATTTAGTGTGGTTCGATCAGAAGACGTCAAATTTGTGTTAAAATGCATGTTGAATAAATCTTTTTTTTTTAGTAAAGTTGGAAGTCAAGCCACCTAACTATTTAATACTCTTGTTATTACAACAAATGATTTCCTCCATTTGGGTTTCGAACTCATGACCTCTCACATAGAGACCATGTGTCTTTGCCATTAGACCAAAGGCTAGTTCTCCATGTTGAATAAATCTTAAAACACATCCAATAATTATTGTCCTGAAACACATTAAATAGTTGTTTATTGCAAAGCAACATAGTCTCAATTAGTGGTTTGCAAACGGACACGGGCGGGCGGGCACGAGCAAAACCCGGGGCGGGCAACGCGGGTCACGGGCGACACGGGACGGGTTAGCACGGATTTTTTTTCAAAAACCGTACCCGGTCCCTCTCAAACCCCCCGGGCAACACGGGTCCGGACCGGATTTTTTTTTCTGTTATATTTTTGCTGTTTTTTTTTTTCCTTTTTTTTGGGGGGGGGGGATTTGAATTTTTACGAGTACGGGTATCACGGTACGGGCACGGGCACGGGCAACCCGGGTCCACAGGACGGTCCGGGCGGGTACGGGTTTGAAACGGGTACGGATATCACGGGTTAAATTTAAAAAAACCGTGCCCGGCCCTTCTCAACCCGTACCCGGGTTACCCGTGAACCCGTGCCAAACCTGTGCATGGGCACAGGTAGGGCGGGCACGGGTCCCGGGCGGGTAAAATCAAAACACTAGTCTCACTCAACAAAAAATATATTAAAATTTTAATTCGGATATATTCAAGTGAGATTTGTCTATGAATTTGTACTAGCATAAAGTGTATCTTTTCTATACAAATATGTAGAAGATCTTCAGACTCGAGGTGTATCCGTTAGAAACATTTGAACTTTTGGTTTTTCTAAAAAGAAAAATTAAGCGATGCATTCGAGTCTGCTAGAAAAGAAATAATTTTATAATTTACAAATCTGAAATCACTCAGTACATGCACTGTGCATCAACTTAATTTCTTTCGTGTATTTAACCCAATCTAAGTTGTCTTGACTAATTTACAGAGCAGCTGTATTGCTCAGATTACAGATCGAGTTAATTTTTGTAAAGTTGTGGATTTGTCAGATATTGTAGATTTTTATTCTCTTTAATATCTTCAATAAAAGTTCCTACTAATTTTGATACCGATCGAGATATTAATTTTTTTTGAATTTCATATAATGACAGTGAGACGTGTCAACGAAGAAACAAATTACATCAAAATATTCCATTTCACCAACATTTGACTTGCTTAATTTCTTATTACTATCTTGGTTGGCAAGGAACTCTAAACGATACTGAAAAGTCAAAAGTCCGCATTACATTTATTTATCAAAAAGGTGTGAAAAATCTCAATATTTATTAATTAATCACGAGCTCTTTTCAAGCCCGTTGTGCGCGTGTTAAATAGAGTTTGGTGGGGCTGGCCAGTGTCGCTGTGATCTAGAGAAGGAAATTTGTCACGGCGTGATCAGTCACGTCACGTTCACGTCACGTTACGTCACGTCACGTGTGTCGATTACGTGACGTGACTCACGTGTTGCGTGACGTGACTATTCGCGTGACGTGACTGTATTTAACAAAAATTATACGTCACGTCACGTCACGTCACGTGATCACGTACTGTCACGTGTTTTGAGGACAAACTCTAGTAGTCCATATTCCTATTAGCACTATTAGGCTATGTTTATGTAGTATATTCATAGTATATTCAGACTTTTCTTTTGTGGCTGTTTGTAAAAACTATGTTTCTTAATGAAACGGGCTTAAATATCTTCAATCCAAAAAATTTGGTAATTTTTAGAATATTATTTACTAGTTAATTTTTGCAACATTATTTACTTATTTTACAAATTTTATAATTTTCATATTTTTTGATATATTTTTTCTGAATTTTCAACAATTTAAATTAAAATATAAAAAAAATTCAATGTGACTAATTTATGTCACGTCATATCACGTCACGTTATATCACGTCACGTGTAGTCACGGCGTGACTACGCGTGACGTGACCATTCGCGTGACGTGATCGTCTCCCCCTATTTTGATCACGTCACGTCACGTCACGTGAAAAAAATATTAATCACGTCACGTCACGTCACGTGACCAAATCACGGCGTGTCACGTATTTCCTTCTCTACTGTGACCTATATAGGGTACCCAATTGCAATACGGGTTGGATAAAAATATTTTTATATCCATACCCGTTAAGCCAAAAAAATTAATAACTTTACATTATCCGTACCGTACGTATCTGATAAACTAATAAAAAAGGGAAGCAGAGTAGGTCCGATGCCCATCGGACCTACCTTGGTTCGATGGGTGTGATGATCATTCGATCTCATCAAGATTGTGCTCCGCATCAAAATACGTGCAAATATGTATCAATTTTCGTGCGCAAAGATCTTAATGCTAATCGTACGGTGCTAGAGCTAATTGAACCTAAATGTACACCTATCTCATAAAAAAGACCTTACCCCTACGGCCAATCCGTCTCATTAAATACTATACGGATCAAATAAACCGATAAAGGGTGTCATTGACACTCCTATTGTGACCCGCGTCGTTGGTTGCTTCCGTTCTAAAGCATGAAACTTGAAAACCAGTAGGAAAAACATGTGATCGAACTCAGTAACATACTGAAATTGAAACACCCTTAATTAAATAGTTAATCAACATTTTTAATTATTTATATTTTAATTTCTTGACTTATTCGCTCCACGGTCCCAGAATAAAAAAGTGTCAATTCCATGCGCCATTTGACAGAGGAATATTGACTTTCTAATCAGAACTCATGTTAAGTCAAATTCAAAGCGTGTGAAAACTAGCTCCAGTGCACTTGTATATATATATATATGAAACCATACGACTCCACATTATTCAAGAAGAAATTATAGATCGATTCACAATATCACAAAAAATGGCAGCTCGTCGATATCGGTACCGCGGTACCCTTACAATTCCTATCATCATTCTATTGATCGCATGCATGTACAGTAGCGTTGAAGCATCGAGGTTGTTACAAGAAACCGAGCAGTTTCGAGAAGGAGATATACTGGTACATGGTTTGGTTTCTATAGGCAGGATGCTGTTGGGACAGTCGGGACCGTCAGGTTGCACCGGTAATCCTAGCAACTCAGGTGGGTCATGTCCTAGGCCATGAGTCCATGACACAGTTCCTCGTCAAGATCAAGACAGTTGATTTGCTACTCTTCATAAAATCAAGAAGAATGATCAATTTCTGATCTGAGACAAATGGTTTATACTGCTCTAGACCTAACAATTTAAAATGTGAATATTAAATCGAACTCAGGTGTTTTTCCGAAAGAAAAGCAGGAACTTGTTTTTCCGGATCCAACCATTCAAATTTTTTCATTCGTGTATCTCGATAAAGAAACTTTTTCATGCACAAATCTCAACGAACTTGAATGGTTAGATCTGGAAAAGCAGGTTCCTACTTTTCTCTCTGAAAAACAACAGAGTTGGACTCGTGAATATTAGCTAGAGAGAAGGGTTTTAATTATTTCTGTATTTTAAGATGTTTGTTAGTACTTCACCTAACAATTTCTTGCAATTGTATAAATTTAACACTGTAAATACGACAGTCATGTACATGAAAGAATTTTTGTTTGTATTTGCTGCAATTAATTTGATATTTACCCAGATAATTAATATGAATTAAGCAATGGGTAAGCTAAACACGGACTTATATAGTTACACACAAAAAAAGGCAATATATACTCCAATAGCATATAATTAATGATGAGGTACAAAAGCACTTCTCTTTATAGTTATGAAATGATTTAAAATTTACATAAAATACTACTTGATAAGTGAAGATGTCTAATTTTTACTGTTTTATGAGTGGTAGAATTCAAGCATAAACGATTATTGTTTCAAATTATTAACTAATTAATTAAGCTCTTCTTTTTGTTTTCTGTTTTCAAACCTACTCTTCTTTTTTTCCTTTGCCTTTTGTAATTTGTTTAATTTGTTGTTTATTTTTTGAGACCAAACCTTTTGAGTCCGTAATTTTTTTTTTCTTTTTTTTAAAAGACTTATCTCTATAATTAAGCCTTATTTTTCTCTATAAACCTTTTGAGTCCATAATTTAGCCCCTTGCTCTCTACCTCCTTCTGCAGCTGTCTACGGACGATATTTAAATAAAGAATAATATTAACATCGCTGACATGAAAAGTAAATCATATTAAATGCATTCTTTTCTTTTTTTGTATATTTTTCTGTAGGGCTATGTTTGGATGACACAATAATAAGTTAGAATAAAAGCTATTCAGAATAACAATGTGCATCCAAACAACATTTTTGCTATTCGGAATAGCTAAAATAGTTGTTATTCTCTATTCCTTGTAAATGTTGGAATAACTACTATTCGGAAATGTGAAATGAGATGAAAAAATATTTCTTTTTTGAATTTCCGCCAACACAATTCTGAAATGACAAATTTGATACCACTTTCCGCTATCTCCACGTCGTGACAATTCATTTGAAATCTCACTTGCCTATCTTTCTTCTTAATTATTACATTGTTAACACTATTCTTTATTAGTTACAACTATTCACTATTCCACAAATACAATCCAAACAACATTTTTACTAATCCGAATAACACCATTTTCACATTAATCTGAAAATCACTATTTTTTCTCTATTATCATTTACTATTCTAAAATTTCGCTATTCTAGCTATTCTAACTCTTATCCAAACGTACCCTAAAAGCAATTGTTACATATATATGCACAAAAGTCGAGGGGTCTTGCACCATTAAAACCGAGATTTTTATTTTTACCCCAAAAAAAATATATTTTAATATAATTATCCAAATTTTTGAAAAATTTAAATTTATACCCAAACCGTAAGAAAAATTTACGGTTTGAATTCGGAATTCAAACCGTAAAATTTTCTTACGGTTTGAATTCTTAATTCAAACCGTAAATTTTTTTTACGGTTTGAATTAAGAATTCAAACCGTAAATTTTTCTTACGGTTTGAACTCTTTCTTTTTTTTTTTTTTTTTTTTTTTTTTTTTTTTAAGAGAAAAATAGCTAAAATGCTGAAATGAAATATAACACAAAAAAATCGAATTGTTTTTTAAAATATTTGTTAGAAAATACGCTACGAACAAAGCCGATTTTGTGCTAAAATATGTTAAATTACAATAATTATGCCAAAAGACATGACGTCTATTTAAATACAAACCCTAAAACAGAAAATATATATAAAAGATACATCAAAGACCCTAAAAACTCTAAAATTATAAAGAAATGTTCGAAAGTCCATGAAGGAAGACTCGGATCGCGAATCTGAGCCCGCAAATGGGCGAAACGGATCGTAGATGGGTTTCGGATCGGGTTTTGGGTTGTGGAGTTCCTGTCAAAATTTCAGCCCGATCCGACGGACGGATCAAAAGTTACGCTCCTTTTAGTAAATTTATGAAAGATGCCAGAAAATCGGCCCAATTCATACGTAATTTAGCGTAATTTACCGTATTTTAGCATAATTCTACATAATTATTGTAATTTCAGCATTTTAGTAAATTTACCGTATTTTAGCATAATTATTGTAATTTACCGTATTTTAGCACAAAATCAGCTCTGTTCGTAGCGTATTTTCTAACAAATATTTTAAAAAACAATTCGATTTTTTTGTGTTATATTTCATTTCAGCATTTTAGCTATTTTTCTCTTTAAAAAAAAAAAAAAAAAAAAAGAGTTCAAACCGTAAGAAAAATTTACGGTTTGAATTCTTAATTCAAACCGTAAAAAAAATTTACGGTTTGAATTAAGAATTCAAACCGTAAGAAAATTTTACGGTTTGAATTCCGAATTCAAACCGTAAATTTTTCTTACGGTTTGGGTATAAATTTAAATTTTTCAAAAATTTGGATAATTATATTAAAATATATTTTTTTTGGGGTAAAAATAAAAATCTCGGCCATTAAAATACGGAGTTCGTGCTGTTTTTTTTTCTCCATAAGAAAATAGTAGGGCTCTATCATTTTAATTCAAGCCATTTGATTTAAAACGAACGGTTCAGGTTGACTCAATTTTGAATTGCTCTATTTATTTTTTTAACGAAGTAAGTGATATCAATCTTTCAAATATGAAAGGGAAGTGTTGTCTCTTTTCCTACAAATTTTATAGAGAGATTTAGAGATACAGATGATTGATATTAAAATACCAACTAAAATTAATTTCAATTGTTCAGAGTAATCTGTTTGAAACATTTATAATTAAATCCGTACTATTAAATGGAGCCTATTTTTTTTACGTTAAACCCGTAGACATTCATTAAATAAAATAAGTTTTATACATACTGATTTAGCCTAAAGAAAAGTAGGAGAAAACAATACAGAAAATGACATGATCCGGCCACGGAGATTCACAAAGACACTAGTTAGTTCAACTAATACAACACTCAAAGAGGAGCAAACATCAACTCAACAGAGGACAAGAAAAGATAAACTCTCAAGTGATAAAAATCATATATAGTTTAAAAACTTCAATTACAGACTGATTTTGAACTATTATATAACCATATTCCATCTCTAAAGTCTTCCTAACATTTATTACAACTCTAAATTTAAAACAAACTCATATATAACTCCCACCTAACTAATTAATGATAGAATCCTCCAAAAGTTGTCACCTTGTTAGCATGCTATTTTGATCATCCTATGTCTAAATATGGAATAATGTGCCACATGAGAGTTGTAGAGAGTGTTGTCAGGATTCTACAGAGTTTTGAATCACCTAAATCGGAGCTCGTATGAAAACTATATGACCAAAATACTGAAGTATGTCAAACAGTTTTTTGGATCTATCACTCAGTGGCGATTTTAGACCATAAAATAGCCACTGCTAGAGCCTTTATGTTTTGTTTAAGTACCTGGATGTTCTCGAGTGTTGTTGAAGATGCAATTCAAGAGTATAACTATAGGGTATTTTTAAGTTCACTATGCTTTTTTCTGGATCCAACTCTAAAATCTATCGGATTGACTTCAAATGACGAATCCTGAACTGTTGAAATCCATCTAGTTTACAAGTGATGCGTCCACATACAAAAACTTTAAACTTTCGAATTAGTTTAGTGTAAAAACAAGCAGTTAAATTTAGAAGGTTTATAAATTAATTTTAATGTATTCATTTTTTAAACATTCTTTTTCCACTTGATTCCATACAAAATTAATTCCAAAATTTAAAATTTTCACATGTAAACGCATCACTCGTAAGGTAAATGAGTTTCAATTGTCCGAATTTGTCGTTTGAAACTAATCCGATAGATTTTAGAATTGTGCTCACAATGGTACTTGATGATGAACTGAAGAACACCCTAGTTCTACACTGCAATTCAAAGCGTAGTTTTAGTAATCCAACGATTGAGGATGCAATTTGTCACCCAAAGAGAGGATAACTGGTACACAGATTACTACATGGATAACTTATCACAATCCGTACTATTAAAGGGAGCGTCTCACTTTAGAATTTTTGTTTTATAAACCATAATTAATAAAAAAAGTTTTTTATGAAACCAACATGATTATTATTTTTTTTACAAAAATCATAATAACTGAAATGCCATTTCGGTCCGAACTTTTTTTATTTTCCAGACCGAAATAGCAATTCAGTCCGAGGTGGTTTCATAACTTTTCAGAAAAAACGAGTGTAGCCTTCGGTGTAACACCCATGGACCAAGATGCAATTTCGGTCCAAGGTTTTTTTAACCCAGACCAAAATGTCATTTCGGTCCGAACTAATTTTTTTAATTTTTTTTAGGATTTTCTTATAAATTGTTTAGAAAGGTTTGCTTATAAATTTTTAGAAAGGTCAGAAAAAACAGGTTTGCTCAGAAAAGAGAAATAAGAGAAGAGGCTGTTTCGGGTTTAAAAAAAAAATTAGTGGGACTGAAATGACATTTCGGTCCAGAGAGATTTTTGGATTTTCTGTGACCGTTGGTATAAAAACCTGTAAAACCACTTCGGGCTAAATTGTCATTTCGGTCTGGAAAAAAAAAATTCGGATCGAAATGACATTTCAGTTCTTATGATTTTTGAAAAATAAAAAATAATCTTGTTGGTTTCATAAAATTCTTTTTTTTAATTATGGTTTATAAAAAATATTCCTCACTTTACCATGAATTCAATTATTATTATTATGCTAGATAACTGATACACATATCACTACATGAAAATTTTCACATAAGAACGATTACTGGACTATTGAGGCTGTGACCGTCAATCCAATGCGGGTACTCGCCCTTTACATCAAAATGGAGACTTCCAGTCAAAATATATATAACCGATTCACCGGACATCTTTTACTAATTTGTTTATAAGCTAATTAATGACGGTATAAATGTATCCCACTTTTATTTGTATCGTGTTTTAAGTTTAAGAATGTATAAATTATTTTCACAATAACATGGATAATTAAGAATATTTGACAGTACTCAACCCTGACATCGCATGTGAAATGTCTACAATGAGTAAATACATTGTATTTAAGCTTAATGAAAATCTCCATTTTTGAGATAAAAAAGGAGAGAGCATACTACCAGTACGGTTCAGTGTGTCAGATTGTCAGTCCGAAGGACTGGAATTGGAAGAGGCGCAAATTTCGTGTAAGATATTTGGGGTATCGGTCTATCATTGAATGCTCAAGTCGAATATGATATCTGTTTTTTTTTTTGGTTATAAGAGTATAAATTACTATTAATGGTCGGTATATTATATTTTATATTTCTATAATATATATATATTAATTTTGAATTCAGAAATGAACAATATTCGACAATATTGTTGACAGACGGATTTCACGTGTTAGTGAAACTTTTTTTTTTAATTTATATTTTTCTATCATTTTCACTCACTTTTTCGAAGGTTCGTCTTCTTTCTCTCTCTCTCATCTTCGCTTCTTCCCTCTTTGTATTTATATATTAATTTTGAATTCATAATGAACAATATTCAAGAGTATTGTTGACACTGTTAACGGATGGCTCTCACGTGTTAGTGAAACTTTCTTTTTTCATTCCTTCTTTTTGTCATTTTCACTCACCTTTTTGAAAGTTCGCCCTTTCTCTCTCGAATCTTCTTCGATTCTTCCCTTTTTGTATATAGTAATTTTAATCTTGAAAATTAATTTAGTAGAGTATAAAATATCCAAAAATTGATGTTTATAAAATGAATATTATTGTCATAAATGAGTTAAATTAGAAGGAATTAGTTATACACAAATTAGTATAAAATGAAATTTAGAAAAAAGGAAAATTATTTTATAAGAGTACAAAAAGTAATATAATTCTTACATAAATGCAATATGCACAAACTTTAGAGCAATAGTTATTATGTTTGTTAGATTTGATAATATTATACTATAATATGAGAGAAGCAAAATTATTTATAATATCATTTAGTTTTATATTGCACTAGGATTTGATATTTGTTTAATTGTCACATTATTAACATGATATATTAATGACAACAAACTTATTTAACAAGTACATCAACTGATTAAAGCAATATCAAGACAATAAAATAAAATTATGGATATTTTTTAGAGTTCAATTTTTTTATTTTGTGATTTGAAATCTAATCGGTCATCCATCCATATGCCTGAAAACATAATGGTTCGATCTATTGTTTTGTTATTCTAAGAACAACTTATTATCTAATAGTATTAAATTTAAGAAAAGAAATATATTAAATTACAGAGAATATTTTTATAATTTTATTTTTTCAATTATATTAATTAACTTATCGATTGTTGTGGTTGTCTAATAAATATGATTTTCAATATACTTATTTTCCTATTTGACAGTTCAGAAATCACGGTTTTGTTCCTTCAAACAGTCTCCGGTGCACATGTAATTTTAGACTGTGTCTACCTTCACTATTTTCCATCAGTCATGCAGCTTATATGAAGTCACTCACCGTGTCGCTTGGTGCTCTCTCTCGGCGAATGGCGTCAAATCAAATTGCACGAGAGAAAAGGGTGAGTTTCTCTCCTTTTCAGCTTGATTTTTTTATAGCGATTTAAGGAAACGGAGGTGTCTTATACCTCTTTCAAGTAGAATTCACATTTATTTACATATTATTTGATACTTAGGACGATACAACTTGTACACTGCTCTGATCGGTTCTTAAATAGATTCTAGACTATGTGGAGCGTATTTTTGAATGATTTATTAGCTCATTCGAGTGAAAACATTTTTCTCAAATGAATATTTCCTCCCATTATTTATTTGTGAGTTTCACAATTTTGAGTACACTCTTCACTTCAGTTCAAACTAAGAGCTTTATTCACAATGTTTTAAATGACTGTAATTAATTTTAATTTGTTTTTAAATGTTTAAGTCTGATTTTTCCTGCTTCCAAATAGATCATGCCTTGTGTATTCCCTCTTTTTTACTTTTGTTTTGTTCTGTGGTTTGGCTTGCTTTAATTTTTGAAGTATATTCCAGTCAGATTAATACCACTTTTGGTCTAAATCTTTTTAATGTATCACATACAATATGTCATGAAAAAATGTTGCAGTGTTGGACTATTATGTAGAACATTTTGGTAATATATTGGAGTTAACACACTAGAGTTATAATCTTGTTATGCACTAGACCCTTTGCTTAAGTGATTGTATAACTTGGTGGTCTTGCAAATTGCATCTTTCAATGTTGCATGATTTAAAATAAGTTGAAAAGCAGATAGATCCTTGTACATATACATATATATACTGAGCTAACCTTATGTCGGAGCAAGTCATAATTAATAAATAAAAATTATAGACTGCCAATAATTTACCTCTTGCATTATGCTAGTTTATGGTATTGATACTACATAATCTCCTTTAGTTTACTAGAAGTTATCATCCTTTCCTTACAAGTAGCTGGTGGCATCATCTGATGCTTTATTTTCTTCCCTTCTAATTTTTATTTTAGTTAACATCAATTCACCATCAGTTTTGCAGAGATTGAAATCCCCCCTGCAGAAAAGGCTAAAATTTCTATACCAGGTTGCCCCACGTTGGGTCCACCTGACTTGACAAAAGAGACAACCGGATCAAGAAAAGGAGACTCGAGATGCAGCAAGAGACTCAAACTCCAAATAAAACCCATATCTCAGAAGAAAGCCGTTTTAAGCTTGAGATAGTAGCTAGAGGAATTAAATTTCTTCGCGCTGCAAGAATATGGTCTATTGCTGAAACTCAAAAGTCAAACATTGCCCACTCGAAGGGACCTTGTGATGCACAAGCAAAAGAATCTGCTACTGGAACAGCCCTAGAGAGCAATGCCAGAACTGTGCACGGACCAGTGGTTGATATCTTTGCAAATGAGGGCAAAAAGCGTAAAATTGAGGTAATAACAATTGATTCTGATGAAGAAGGGTCAAATGATTGTTTGCCGGTTAAAAACTTGGCTGGTAGTTATGGCAAATTACGGGCGGAGAATTTTCTCAAAGAGTTCAAGGAACAACACCTGTTGAAAGAGAATAGCAACTCCGGGACAAGTACGAATAATTACAAGGGCAAAGAAATAGCAACTGATGTTTTGCCAATGAGCATTCCTTGTGAGCACAGAACACATGATGCAAATACAAATGTAAGTACTCGAAGTATATTTCTTTACTAAATGTTTTTAGGGTAATGGTACCGTCCCTGTACCAGTAAAGAGAGAAACTTGACAGGTATTCTTTTCATACTCGCACTGACCAGATTGATCTGAACTTGAACAGGTATTCTGTATTGGTATATGCATTTCCAAAACAGGAAACCTATAATGTAATGGAATTGTGAAGATTGATCTGAGCTTTCATGAACTTTTTTTTATTTTAATAAGTTCAATTATGGATGTCTTTTAGTATTTGTCAATTATCAAATTAATATTTTTTAGTTTTTTACATGTTTTGTATGAGTTTTGAATATGTCTGTAAAAGCACTTCTGATTCTAATTTTCAACTTTTTGAATCATAATTTTGAACATTCTTCTTTGCAAATAACTATTTTTCCATTTTGTATATTTAAGTGCATTCTGGACTGGACTATAGGACTGGATTATATCTACTTAATTGTGTGGTCACTATGTTGGGAATATTTTAGTTCAGTTGTGCATTTTTATTAGAGTTTATTAATCTCAACTTCTCTCTAGAAGACTTGCTAGGAAGGGACCCGATATGCTAAATCAGATGATCTAGTATTTCTTAATCTAAATATAATATGTCATTTGTATTCGCAGTTATCCCCATCTCTAACTCTGATGTCTATTCTTTTTTATCCTTTTAAAACTTTTATTGAGCTGGTGTTTGACTACTCACCACTTGTCCCTTCCCCTTCCATATCCATGAATTTCAGATCATTCTATGGTTCAGATAGACAACATGGACCAGTTTTTACCCCAAATTTGATTATTAACATTTAACATTTTTTTGGTATAGATTTTCTGGGGTGCATGATAATGGCAAACTAAGCCAGATAATATCTAACTATGATTTCATAGAAAACACTAGAAACTAAGATTGATAAATTACATGATGTTTTTGCCAAGGAACATTCATATATTTAAGGTTTCTTTTTTATTTCTCATCTTTTTGGTTTAAAGTGAGAAGTCTGTCAGAGTTCAAGATCCATAATTTCTACCTATGGAGTTTGAACACATGTCCTCTTGTCATCCTAGCGATAAACACTTGAAATACAAAAAAGAAATAATGCATTTTCAGTTAAGCTAAATTAAGTTATTTTGTTAAACAAATAGATTACTTAGCCAACTGCTAATGGAGGGTATTTTTGGAACATAATGTGCACAATTAAGTTTCTGAACTTTCTAAAAGTATACACAGCTAGGAGACGTAGAAACACTCATGTCTAATTACATGAACTAAAAAAATGTAAATCACATGTAGAATTTTAAATTTTACTCATTGAACTTCATGTTTTATGTATTTAAAATAGAGTTGTACCAAGGAAGGAGATGTGGCTGGAACATATGATCCAGATTTTGCAAAGGATGTTGAAATGGTAGAAGATGAGTCTTTATATAAGTCTCCGGATATGGAAGCAAATGGTTCATATGATGCTGATGGGTTGCCTGGTGATGGTTTGGAGGAGTTATGGCGGGATATGGGTCTTGCAATGGAAATAGCTCAGGTACTTCTATTATTTCTAGCTGTTTATTTCTTCCTTTTTTTCTAGTTTCCATAACTGGGGCATTGAGTTGGTGTGACTCATAAAGTATCAGTGCCTCAGTGGTTTCCAAAGCCATCACCTCTGTGACATATCCAAAACTATTCTTAGGGGTTTGGAGAAACTGTGGTTGCCACAACTCGAGAGTAGTAAAATTATGATCAATAAGTGGTTAAATCGGGAAAACATTAGGTCCCTGAGTGGTTTGAGAGCAGTTTCGGGGTTTAGTAATCTCTGTGATTGCCTAAATTATCAGGGTTGTCTCCATAAATAAGAGTTCTGCAGTTTGAGAGCATTAAACTCTAATTTAAATGGAATTTGGCTCAACTGAGAAATTATTAAGTGCCAGTGTGGTTTTACAAAACCATCAGCTTTACACCTTCGCCACCCAAAGCAGTCTTAGGTTTCCGAAGCACAGCAGTCAACTCAAAACAGTGGTTTTGTCTGCATAACTAGACATAAGTTTGAGAGCAAGCAAGCCTATGACATATATGATCGGTCCAACTTCGAATGAGTAGTTTTCTAAAGCTGCAAGCTCTTTATTGCCATCACCTCAAAATGAAGCTCGTCTCTCTATAAATAGGTTACTACTTGCTAGGGTTTTGAGAGCAGTAATCCTAAGAGAAGTTGTCTTTTGAGGGTTTGAATGAGAATGGAGAGTTTTTTATTTCATAAAGTATTTGTCACCATCCTTAAATAGGGGAATATTTGACTGTAACTAGCACTGTTGAAGGTATGCAAGTCTGAAACACTTGAATTACACATGCACTAGCACTGTTGTGTTTTCTAATTTTATGTTCTTATAGCTATTTTTGCATCTCTCATCAGTTTAGAATCAGCTGAACTCTTGAATTTGCCTCTAGTAAGAAACATAATAAGAGAAAAGAAGCACAGGGGGTAAAACTATAGTCACCAAGACATTAAATCAGATCAGCTGATTGCAAATTTGAAAAGACTGGCTGTCTTAATGTCTTATACCAGACCTGATTGGTGAAGCAGCAAAGTTCACAATTGAAATGTTGCCGAAAGTTTCTCTAAATTTTCTCTATTTGTCCAGGAGAATGAAGGCCAAGAAGGAGTCACTACACCCATCAAAAGGCCGGATCCATGCGAAGAAGAAGATGGAGAAGAAGTGTGTGTGCATGACTGCAAACTAGATGAGCAACATGGCCTCGTCTGTCGCATCTGTGGCCTCATCCAGAAGAAAATTGACACCATTTTTGAGTACCAGTGGCACAAGGTATGCAATTTAAATCCTTTGTGGCACTGCAGCTTTTGAGGTTTGCGTACTGGTTACCAGTGATGTCCTTGAGCACAAGTAATTTCAGTTTGTTATGCAGACTGAATTTTTATACTTGATAGAAACACTGAACTGTTGTAGCAATTATGAGTCATATAGTTAAGCTAAGACATCTTTTACCTGTTGGTGTATCTCGATGCCACATCCCTGTGGTATCGTACTGGAAGAACCAGCCCCTGTTGTAGTACTTTTACCTGTATATATGTACTTTCACCGGTAATATGTATAGTAGGGGGCGAGTGCAAAATTAGTACTGGTCCCTTAACAGCACCATCAATTCAGTTTTTCTTATTTTCATTTTTATGTTGAGTGATGATTTTTTTTTGTCACAGCGTTCAAGATCAATAAAGACATACCCTGTAGAGCCCAGGGGCCGGACAAACTCAAATGTTTCTGACAGGCCCTCCAAATTGCTTGCTGCCTTTGATGAAGTGGCAATATGTGACGACATGGCCATCCATCCAAGGCATTCAAAGCACATTAGGGCTCACCAACTGGAGGGGTTCAATTTCCTGGTAAAGAACCTGACGGGAGACAATCCTGGTGGGTGCATTCTGGCCCATGCACCTGGTTCAGGGAAAACTTTCATGCTGATCACCTTCATACATAGCTTTCTGGGCAGGTACCCCAATTTGCGACCCCTTATTGTTCTCCCAAAAGGTATAATTCCAACCTGGAGGAATGAATTCAAAAACTGGCAAATAGAAGACATCCCCTTGTATGATTTCTATAGCTGCAAAGCAGATTCTCGATCACAACAGCTTGAGATTTTGAAGTCTTGGGAGGGGAATAAAAGCATTCTTCTCTTGGGGTACCAGCAATTTGCATCTATAGTCATTGATGACTCAGACAATAGTGCTGTAAGAGAGTGCTGTGATAAACTGTTAAATGTACCAGGGTTGTTAATTCTCGATGAAGGTCATACACCGAGAAATGACCAGACCAATTGTTTGAATTCTCTCGCCAAAGTTCAAACCGTACGAAAGGTTGTTCTCTCTGGTACGCTTTTTCAGAATCATGTGAAAGAGGTTTTCAACATAGTGAACCTCATTCGGCCGAGATTTCTTATGAGCGAACATGCACGGCCAATTGTGCGGCGGATCTTGAGCCAGGTCAACATGGCTGGTCGAAGGAATACCACGGAGGCCCTATTTTGTGAGTTAGTAGAAGAAACCTTGAAACAAGAAAAGAATTCCTCTACAAAAATCGATGTTATTAGAGGTTTGAGGAAGCTAACTGAGAACATACTTCACTACTACAAGGGTGACCTTCTAGATGATTTACCAGGCCTCTTTGATTTTACCGTAATGCTGAACCTCACTTCCAGACAAAAAGGAATAGTTAAAACCATTTGCCGTTCGAACAATGTCTTCAAGAGAAACTCCTCATGTGCATTGGTATCTGTTCATCCATCGCTGGAGGAGATGAAGGACAGTCAGATTGAGACCATTTTGAAATCACTAGATATCTCAGAAGGAGTGAAGGCGAAATTTATATTGAAACTCCTCTCCCTTGCTGTCTCAAATAATGAGAAAGTGTTGGTGTTTGGAAGGTACCTGCGTTCCCTAGATTTTCTTCAAAAGCTTGTAATTAAAACAAAGGGATGGGTCCTGAACAACGAGGTGTTTAGAATCACCGGAAGCGCATCTCAGAATGATCGGGAGTGGGCAACAGAGAGGTTTAACAATTCAAAGGATGCAAAGATTCTCTTCGGGTCAGTGAAAGCATGCGGTGAGGGAATATCACTTGTGGGGGCTTCGAGATTGGTGATATTAGATCAGCATGCAAACCCATCTGTCATGAGGCAGGTGGTTGGCCGTGCATTTCGGCCAGGTCAGGTAAGTACACCTGAATTTATATAATTTGATCCTTCTTTTTATTGTTAATTTTGATGCTTTGGAAGAAAATGATGTTTCTCATGCATACTCTGGTAAAGCACAAGGATATGCCAGGTTTATTCTTTGGCAATAAAAATATGCTTTGTAGTTTGTACTCTTCATTCTTCATATCATTCAAAGAAGAAATTTCATGGGCACCCCTACAAACATCAGATCATCACAAAAAGGCCCCTAGAAGACAAAAAATGTCATGGAAAACCCTTTCAAAAGAAACATATTATTTTTGCTTCCCTTGTTCTCAAGTATTGCATAAATTACCCATTTTGTCCTCGTATATTTCCTCTGCCTGGCTGAGGATAAAAGGAGGGCAGTTTTGACATTTCTCTCATATATGTGAGGATAAGAGAAATCTCTGCCTGGCTGAGGATTAAAGGAGTATGAATATAAAATTTCTCTCATTTTGTAGAGGCAAACATGTAACTTTGTTCAAAAGGATGTGTATACTTCCTTTTCTTTCTAAACTGTATTTTGCAGAGGAATGAGAAAAAAATGATAATATGGGTACTCTTTGAAGTAAATGGGAGAGTGTAAGCATTCTCATCAAATTATATACATGATTGGTAAATGTTGGCCACGCTTGTTTAAATATTGTTTGTATGTAGGTGAAAAAGGTATTTTGTTATCGGCTGGTGGCTTGCAAGTCACCAGAGGAGGAAGAGCATGCAACCTCCTTATGCAAGGAGGTTGTCACCAAAATGTGGTTTGAGTGGAGGGAGAGTGAATTGTGCCATTACAGCCCGGCGTTGGAAGAAGTCGATTTCAACAATTGTGGGGATGTATTTTTTGAGAGTGATGGTTTGCGCGAAGACGTCAATGCTTTGTACAAGAGGTAATCTAATTTAATTCTATTCAATGTTTCGTGCCAAGTCAAAGTTTAGTTGCCATAAATGCCCTTTTCAAACTCAGTTGGGAAGTGTAAATAACTCCAAAAGGCAATTGGGCAGGTTCAATTCACTTGTACTACGTAAATGTCTCAGCTACTGGATTCAAGAGGTATTATTAGGATAAAACTAATTCGTAGTTTTTGGGTGGGCATGTATGCAAGAAGTTCATCCTCTTATAAAATGCTTTGAGATACTTTTACCTGATTACATCATATTACAATGTATAACAGATGATGAAGTACTGATGTTCTGGAGATTATGTTGCGGTAGCTATAGAAGCTCATTTTTGGCCCTAAAATTGCTTCAAAGCGGTTCAGTAATCCGATGTATTTTGCCTTTTGATGGTAGTTGCAGTTTCTATATATGATGTAGAGAATTTGGTTTGCTGCTACTGGTGCTACACTAAAAAGATTAATGCAAGCTTTTGTTATGTGCAACTTGAATGCGATCTTTAAACTTTTACTTCAGTGCTATTTAAGAATTAAGTTGTTACTATGAGAACTCGCCTTGACCTCAAGGCCTTCCTGCTCATGAAATCGGGAAACCTCTTCCACGTCGCATTCCTGATTATCCAGATGCTTACGCCGGATGGAATGGGGGTGTCAACAAATTGGGTGGAAGCATTTTCATAACCTTATCATTAAGTTAATGAAAAAAATTTATCCTTATTCGTATACGATAAGCTAATAGAATTTTTTTTTTACCTATACCCATCTTATTGAATACAGTATAGATCGGATAAACGGATAAAAATGTGTCATTGAATAAAAATCTCGCTATAATATATTCAAGAAGCTTCATGATATATATAGATCATGAATAAAACTATACCAGGTGGGCTACTCTACTTGTATAAGCATATGAGGACATATTCTTATAAGTTATTTTTGCATTTTCAAAGTCCAAATAGTTGATGTGAAGCGTTCCATTTTCAAAGTCCAAATAGTCCAAATAGTTCCGATTTTCAAAAATCCTTAAAAAATAGAAAAAAATTCCAAAAAATAAAATTTGGTCCCCAAGAATATTTTAATATAGAGAACATGTTGAGCACTTTAGATCGACTATATGAACTTTGAAAATCACAAAACCGAATTGGTAGCACCAAGGCCTTGATCATACCACTTTGATCTTAGCCAACCTATATATATAATTTTATTTTTATTAATTATTATATAATAAGTTAAAAAAAACATTATCCTTAACCGTCTTATGAAATACATACGGATCATATAATGATATAAACATACAAAAAATGTTATTGATACCGATGGATAAGATCCCGTATGATCTGCAATCTGCGACCATACCGACATTTAATTTGGTTCGATTTTTTGTTTTTGACTTAGGCTATTTTTTGCTGTTGAAGTCTATAGATGAACGTGTCGTCCACTCGTCCTTTGCTGGCTTGGTCTTTAATTAAGAAATTAAAAACATTTTTAAATTATTCAGAAACCCTGTACTTGATTTCTTTCTTCTAGAAGCTTTCAGATTTTTCTATGCTTTAATTAAATTGCTATTAAATTCGTGAACTTTTCATTCTCCTTATTTTATTACTTTAACAATGAATTGCCATGGACCTCTCTCGATTTTGGATCTCGTATTATACCGTATCAAGTGATAAAAGATGAACAACTCTAATTAAACTATGATTGATTAATTTTGGTGTATTTATTTTTACGTTTGATCTATTATAAAATAAATCGAAAAGTACAAAAAATTGATACAAAAATGAACAACTCTATTTAAATTATGATTGATTAATTTTGGTGTATTTATTTTTATGTTTGATCTATTATAAAATAAACTCTAAAAGTAAAAAAAAATTGTGTGCCCCCATTTCTTAATAAAATGAAGAAGATCAAGAGTTTGATTTACCATTTGAATTTCAAACTTTGATGCAGGGGCGGACCCAAGTGTATCCGGGGGGAGCTCCCCCCCTGGATTTTGAGTTTTAGTGGAGATTTAGCGGTTCCGACCGACTTTGCTCCTCCTGAAATTTTTTTTGGCCCCCTCTGGACGTTTGATTTGTAATTTGAGTTAAATTTAGGGTTAAAATTGAAATAAATTTGTTAAATTTTGATTGGTAATTAGAATTATAAGTCAAAGCATCAGAAATTATAAGTCAAAATATTGAAAAGTATAAGTTAAAGCATTGTTTTTTATCGAGTATCTAATTGGTTAATGGATTTAAACCCGATTCGATATTTTTTTCGCCCCCCTGACAAAAATCCTAGATCCGCCCCTGGACACGCATGCACACAGAATCCATACAGAAAATACATTACATTGCACATCTTGCAAAATATTTTATATCTCCATTTTCTAATTTATATTATGATGTTATGATCTATTAACGACTATAATTGAAAGATAAAATTTCAAATTTAATATCAGCTCTCCAATCAAATAATCTGTCTATTTTTTATTAATTTTTTTTTATATGTAGAAGTCTACACATATGTTATGATTAAAATTAAATAAAAAACAAAATTGGAGAGAGAATCAATTTCTTCGTTCCTTATTTCTCCTCTCCACTTATCTCTCATTCCTTATTTCCATATTTAAAAATCATGATGAATAATCAATTTATTTTAAGAATATCTTATTCAACATTTGATATTTCCAAATTTAATACACTAAATTTAAACAATAGTGAATCTTTTTACAATTTTACTTCTTCAATTTTGATAAGATAAAATATTCTTTTTTATTAGTATGTTCAGGTTCGTTCTTAGTTTCAGTTGTTAATTATCTGAAGAACATATGTTGAGGAGGGATTTAAGTAACATTAACTATTATTAGTGCCACAAAATGAAGCAACTAATTTTATTAATACTAATTCACTTTCACTAAATATTTTTTGTCCTTTTGGCTTTTGCCTATGGGATGTCTATATTTCTACAAGCCATTTGTCTTTTTTTTTTTTTTTTTTTTTATAAAGTTTCTTTACTTGTATACATCAAAGTTTGAAATTCAAATGGTAAATCAAACTCTTGATCTTCTTCATTTTATTTAGAAATGGGGGCACACAATTTTTTTTTTACTTTTAGAGTTTATTTTATAATAGATCAAACGTAAAAATAAATACACCAAAATTAATCAATCATAGTTTAAATAGAGTTGTTCATTTTTGTATCAAGTTTTTTTACTTTTCGATTTATTTTATAATAGATCAAACGTAAAAATAAATACACCAAAATTAATCAATCATAGTTTAATTAGAGTTGTTCATTTTTTATCACATACGGTAATACGAGATTCAAAAATCATAAAATCTTATTTGGATGTATCTCTCAATAAAATGAACAACTATTTGGATTCAAATTTTGAATTTTAATCTTTGAAATATAAATAAAAAAAGTGACTTTTTCCATTTTATGATTTGTGGTTTTGGTACCTTTCTAACAAATCTATGGATCTAACTTTTATGAATTGGGTGAATACATGTGAATATACCCAAGTAGGCTGTGTACTTTAATTTAAGTTCAGTTATTGATCTGGTCCATCTCACCTTTTAGGTCCTGTTCGGCTGCATAGTTGGCGTTACTGTTCACGTAGGAAAAAAAAAATTCACTCAAATCAATTTAATTTTTTTTTTTCCTGTGACCATTTCCCAACCCACTGTGCAGCCGAACATGACCTTAGTTTGTTAACATGATGAATTTCAATATTTCAATATAGATTATTATAGAAGTTTAAACTTACTTGTTTGGTTTCAAGCGGAAGAATCCATCTAAAGGGGAACTTTGATGCATGCTATTTGTGTCTTTTTCTCTTTGGTTATTTTCTAATTTGCCTTTTATTCCATAAATGTGGCAAAAAATGACATGAATGTTAAGAATTAAAGTGTAATTAGTGAATCAAATTTCTTATTTAGAATGAGATTATGTTTTTACGTAGTAGGTTTTCTATGAAAATAACACCGGAACTATGAATGTTTGAGCATTATTTTGGTTATTTCATTATGGTATTTTTCTTTTTAACGTTCTGTTATGCTTGATTATTTGAACTACATAATTGTTGTTCACATGTGTGATATGTGCAATCACATTTCCTTGTTTCTTTCTGAGGCTATTGGTTTTGATAGATTTCTTTTTTTTATATTGTTACTAATACAAAAGTTTTGTATGAAATAGACAATGTTTCTCTCACTTATATACTGTTGTATAGGTACACATGATTTTAAATTGATGAAGGAAAATATATATAGTTTGATCGGTATCTAATTAATATCCTTTTGTGTTGATATGATAGGAAGAAATCATTATATGTACATATTACGTATGCTTTCTAATCATCAACTTATGGACACAAATGTCATTTTAATTCAAACGAAATAATTTATCTTGTACTATATAGAGTTTTCAATAAAAAAAACACTTACATTGTAGGACCCTAAATAATTTATCTATGTACAATTTTTTTTCATTGTGATTCCGATCAACCATAGTAACATGATTCGCGTTTTATTCGCGAATAAAACGCGAATAAAACGTTTTTTGGAGGTTTCCGAACCGAACAGCGAATAAAACAATTGATCGAATTTTTACCAATTTATTCGCGAATAAAACGCGAATAAAACATTTTTTACGAATTATTCGTGTTTTATTTGAAAAATTCGCTGCTGCATTGGGGGATGAAATTCATTGCAACCAAACCACGTGGGTTGAGGCAAAGTTTTTGAAAATATTTGAATTTTGAAAGACATAAGCACATGGTGAATTTGAGAGGCAAAGTTTTTTGTGACCATGCTAATGTAGCATTCTATATCTTCTATATTCTTGAATTTTGGATTTTTTTTTTTTTTGCTTTCTTGTTGTACCGAATTATTCCCGAATTACGAATTTTTGACCTCGCCGAACCGAATCCGAATAATTCATTTGTCACTATGCGATCAACAAAGTCAATTGGAACTCATCACTATGAATTCTTTTGAATTGAAATCACATGAACTCCATTGAGTGGTAATCAAACTCCAAATAATTTTCAACTGTCGTAGAAATTTTTTGTTTGTTTCTCCAAAAAAAAAAACACTTTCACTGTTATACATGTCTCTCTCTTCTATTTTTTGCATACTGATACAATGCAGTGCAGTATTGCGAAGTGAAATTATTCCAACAGTTTGATTCCAAATGTTGAATAATTATTCTTTCCATTGATCTATTTTTTTTGTCGGTAAAAGTGTGTCATTTTGTGGAAGAATTTTTTTGTTCTATTATAATATGTTTCCGTTGCAACGCACGGATACAATACTAGTATAGAAATATATAGAAATAACATAGAATAATCCATAGATTGTATGGAAATTTTTGAATTCATAGGAATCAAAATTTCGATTTATTTAGGCAAGTTTAAATGAGCCTATTTTTTTTTTTGTTCCTTTAAGATCCAGCCTATCCACATAAAATCGCCTAAAAGAACTGAAAAAGTTCCTTCTATTCTATGAGATAAAAATATCAAGACAATCCATCGATTATCCTATATTTTTTTCAAATAATTTCTATAAACAAAAATTCTGCACATCTTGCTTTCTGTTAAGAAATCAATCCCAGGGACAGTTATTTCTAGGATTTGAAATCTTTACAAAGCTATTCTCCTGCGTACCTTGTGATTATCACAAAAGAGTTAAAAGGAAAAAAAATAAAATCAGCAATCTATCTTTACACCAAGCTACAATACAATTATATACCCTCTCCACACTTAACCCTATCTTTTTATCACACGTGTATATTACAAACCCTATACATCTTATTTTAGCATTCTAAATTGGCAAGTTTAGCCATATATTATTCAATCACCATAAATGTCAATTATGTCATGCCACAAAATCATGCAATAAATGTGAAGAGGCAAACCTCTGTCGATCCTCCATACTCATATATTCGAAATCTCCTGCATCAGCACCTATAGGTATAGAATTGTGGGGCCCAGCACCATACATTTCTTCCCCTTGACCTTGAACAACATGTTGTAACCCTAGTGTAAGTGAAACACCTCTGTTACTGGTACCACCATTGTACCGCCCCATTTCAGCCATGCCCATGTGGTACGCCATTAACCTCGGGTCTTGCAAAACATGACTGTTGTTGTTTGCAGGGTTTTCGTGCATATCACTTCTTTGGAAGTTGGCATGGGTACCACAGTTATCAATGGGTTGGGAGAAGGAAATGAACTGACTCATTTGACCCGTTTGACTTGCTTGTTCATGATGGTAGTGGTTGTGGTTCCGATCAATTGACGGGCTGTTTAGGTTTTCATTATCTTCTGGGGATGATTTTGGCTCTTCTTTTCCTCTGGTTGGTAGGGGTTCTGATGAGGAGTTCGAGTCTATCTCAGCATCGGCACCAAACTCTTCCTTGTACATATCTTCTATCATTGGCTTCCATAGACGAACCCTTGCGTTAATAAACCAATTTGAAACCTAGGCCAAAAATAATCAGAAGTTTCATTAGTGTAAACTTGGTCACTCTATCAAAGCCAATCAGCCAACGATGACAGAACCAATTTCAATTTCATTTTATTCTTTAATAGCATTTCTATCATACTTGAGCAAGTGTAATTTAGGAACAAAAGTACAAAACATTGTGTGGGAATTAAAAATCTCAAGATCGAAAAGGAAATATAAACACAGCAATAAAGCTTACCTGACTCCGGGTTAATCCGGTTTGTCTCGCTAGCAATAACTTCTCTGAGTCCTTCGGGTACCTGTTGAAATGTACCATTACCAAAAACCATAAGTATCGATCGCTCTTTGAAGTAAATGTGAATGAACTAAAATAAAAAAGGCACTTACGGGTGAAGAAAATGCTCGAAAAGCCATGCGCGCAGAATTGTGACTGATGACTCAGGCAGACCCCTCTGGGGCCGCCACGTGTGCTGTTGCATCATGCCAAACTGTTGCATGGTTCTTTGCTGTCTTATCTGCTGATCTATATACCGGAGCCTTGATATTCCACCGGCCTTACTGGAGGTATCAGATTCACCTAGGATTTTACGGGTAGACTGTATTTGGCTAGTAATTGCATCTCTTAAGGAGCGGAAGTGTCGGGAAATTGTTTGGAGTGCGAGTGCAGTATATGGTTTTGATGAACCAGGTCCAGCCACAGTGTCGAATGAGGAGACGACAATTTGCATCTGATGGTAGTATCTCTTGTACCTCCTATCTACCTATGTACCAGAATTGGTACATGATAAAGTGAAATTAGTTAGGCGATGAAAGGTAAGATGCCTAGGGATGAGATTTGGATTGTTTTCATGCATTGCCACTTGGCTTATAAGGTACCATAACAGCATGAAAAGAAATTAGACATAAATTTATTACAGCTCAATAAAAAGCCAAATAAATAAATAAACAAACCTAAAACCAAATGAGTACAAAAAGCAGGCAATAACGGCATTTGATAGCCCAAATTCTCTATATCAATAAAATTAAAATGAAACACTTGGCATTTTAAATTTAAAATATAAATACAAACCTCTTCTAGCATAGCCAATAGCTTTGTAACTTTATTCTGGAGATCCTGCCTTTCTGACGGTGACAGCTCAGCAGCTGAGTTAGCTGCTAATTCCTGATTATTGTTCTCAATCTTTGCACCTTGATCTGCGATCTCATTACCACCCAAGCCGCTTGCAGTTGCCTGATTTTGATTCTTCTCCCCTCTCTGATTCAAGGCCTCTTTCACATTGACCACTTCATCTAATAATACTTGAGCCGCCTTCAGGTATTTCGAATTTGAAATTGAATTTGATAAATTCAAATTTGAATTTACATTTTGTAGAATTCCCGTGTGAACAGCCGGGTCAGGATAAGTATTTTGCTTGTTAAAGAAGTCTTGAGTAGAACTTGATGGTTGGTACTGATAAACTGGTACAGGTACTTGTGTGCCAAGACTCAGCGACAACCCCTGCCTCGGTGCAACTGAGCCATTCAGTAGCATCATGTGAGTACCTATTCCCATGTCAGGCTCAGTATTGCTAATGGCATTAGGCACTCCAGCAAATTGACTTTGTGAAACCATGGAAGCAGGAAATTGAAGTAAATTTCCTGAAATTTCGGTTGTATCGTATAGCATGTTTGCTGGTACAGTCGTGTCTTGGTACGAAGAGCGAACTGAGTCTCTTTGGTTGGTAGAACTCAAATAGAAGGTCGCCATGCTTTCCTCTTTCAGTAGTGTCTTGATAGAACATTAACATGAAGTGCACATGAAGGGTACTTGGGTAAAATGCTGAGTTTGCAAGGTGCAAATTATAAGAGTTTGCTGCAAGAATAAGAATAATTATAAGACTCTGAGAATTTGTAACAAAGGAATATAAATGAGGGAAGTGCAAACTTTATTATCTCATCTTTTATATTTCTTATTTGGGTAATTGGTTAGCCAGTTCTATAAAGAACCTTGCACACAATTTTGAATTTAGAAAGATAAGTAGCAAAGCTTGGTTGTCAGGTAGTTCAAAATTTGCAAAGAACAGAGATATGGAATAATTTTCCGTTAGTCTTCTTGCTAAAATATTACCTATGGTTATGTAGGATAGAATAAACCAAATTCCAAACTAAGAAAAAACCAGAAGCATGCTGTAAGGATCGTAACTTTGGGAAAACAAACTTCTAGTTTAGCATACTTCATGCAAAAGCATCTTAAAAAAGAAAAATGAAAAAGAAAACCTCGAAAGTTAAGTTAAAAAAATGGTTTAGCAGTATTGCCTAGATACAAAAATATCATAGAAGATAGTCAAGAAAACACAAAGCTCTCAGAAGTCAGAATTGAGTTTTGAAACATCAAATTCACTAAAGCAACGAAAAAGGAGAATATAAGAACTAGTTTTGCAGCAAATTTCATTTCAAAATTCCAAATTTAATTATAAATTTGAGCTCATGCCTAAGGTATGTTATGTATTCTGCAATTTCAAAATTTTATCTAAAATAGAAACCAAAATAAATTGATGCAATTTGAAGGTAGAAACAGCAGAAGCAACATTTGAATCAACTTGAAAAAAAATCCATGCCTACACCTTACAGGAAAATTAAGCTCAAAATTTGAAATGGGTACCTTGGAAAATGGAGAGAGGGCAGCTTGTTAGGGGAGCAAGAACCAATAACTCAGAGATGATTCTGCCTTTTTGAAATTAAAAACTCTCAATTGGAACAAAAATACAACATCAGATCGCTAGGATCAAATAATGAATTGATTTATACAAAATTAGCAGCTTCTTTGGGCCTCCACTTCAAAATAAAATAATTCGTCCACCAATTGGAGCTAAACTACCAAAGCTGTAGTTTAAGAAACTGACTTTTTAATATTTCCCTCTCTCTCTCCTCGCTTTCTCTCAGTCTCTTTCTCTCTACATTATCATCAGGGGAGGTTTTAGAAAATGGAAACCCAGCATTGTATTATGCACGTGTGAAGTTCCGATAATGTCCCTCCCAAAAAAGGCATGCCTATTTACAAAGGCACCCTTTTTCACTTTTTTTTTTTTTTTTTTTTGCTTAACTAGGGTCGCTATTTTCACTTTGAGCCCCAATTTTTGTTTAGTGATTTTTTAGTGTATATCAAGAAAATTGAATTAAATGGTGTAAAGTTGAGTAATTGATGGTGCAACTAATTTTACAACTTCTTCACAGTTTTTTTTTAGTATATTAAACTTCATTATTTAACGTACTTGGTAATGAAAGCAAAAAAAAGGAGGAGGATCTTATAACAGAGAAAAATGTTTATTGATCCAGGGGCGGATCCACTAGTATTAAATGGGGGTCAATTGATCTCCATTTTTTTCTTCAAAATTTATGTATTTATACAAAATTTTCTATATAGTTTAGAGTAAAATATTATGGATATTATGAAATTGACTTCATTCGCAACATGAAAAATTTATATGATTGAAAGTTTGGCTTAGAAGGGACCTTGGTTTGGAGGCAGTATATTTATCTACTGAGATCAATATGCACACAATGATATATAATAACTTTATTTATTTTTTTGAAAAAAAAAGTATTGAGATCAAACGTACAAAATTTCTAACAATATGGAGATATTTTGTCAAAAAAAATGAATCAATTGATTTGATCCTTATACTCAACCATGCTGCCATGCATAAAGGAACCTAAAGATTTCTATATCAGTAACAATGTTATTACATTATTTTAAGCTATTATATGATAAAATGGGGTTCACTATTTCATCCCTTCAAATTAAGTTTATAGTGAAAGTTGATCTTGTTGTTTTTACTACAAAATCCCATCTATATCTACCTCAAGCTCCATGACTATATAGTTATTGAGGTTAAAATAGATATTAGGAGATGACTTTCACGGTGTTAGACATTTTATTACCTTATTTTGATAGGGTTAGAGTTGGCTAATTTATCTTTCTTTCTTAGCTTTATAAATTATTGTATAAATATTAATTAATGAAATTTATAATTAAAAATCATCATCTGACCTTAAAAAAACATACTGCAACAAGATGAATGTTCAAATGTCATTTTAATTAGGATTTTGCTAAGAGATCTATCATGCTAATAATTATGTTTGACACTCAACCATTTGATAACAAGTAAATCAACATTCTTAATTGCTATAACAATTTAACATGTATGAACCTTTTTTTGTGATTTTCTAAGGGTGCATGCGTCAATATTATTTTTTTAAAGACGACTGTGCAAAAACTAAAGTCTTGTTTCCTAAGTTTTATATATTCTCAACTTAACAGCATGTTAATGCATAATTTCTTCTGCCACCAAACTTCATAGTTCGTGATACTTCAAAATAAAGACACTTTTTTGTCCCAAATATTTACAAGAATAATACTAATATTTTAAAAAAAAATTACAATATTATGCCTAAAATGTACGAGTCAAAGACAGATTGAATGTATGCATAGAAGTTGACTTGGATGTATTATCTTTTCTATGTATATTAGGGGGTGGCAAAAAAGCTCGTACCTCGTGGCTCGATCATGACTCGCACCTGACTCGTTCGCTAATAGCTCGGTTCAGAACGAGCTAGCTCGGCTAGGTATTAATTTGTAAATTTGTATGAATTTGTGTACATTTTATACTGTCTAGCTCTGTCTGGCTCGGTCCAGCTCGGTTAAAAAATATCCAACCAGACCCAGCGAGCCAGCTCGGTCTGGCTCGTCACGAGTTCGAGCTGAGGTTTTAACTCGGATGTCTTAGATCCAGCTCGCTCAGTAAAAGCTCGATCGGTCCAGAATTAACAAGCTGAGCTAGGACCCAACTCGTTTACTGGCTCAGTATATATACAAAAACCGTCCATAAAAGTAAGTCATAATCTTGTTGAACAATTAATTGGGATAGAGAATCTATTCTTTTAAAACTCCGGAATAGGCAATAATTCTTCAAATAGCTTATTCTTGCGGAGTTGTTGACTTGGTTGTGTAATTTTAAGTTAAGAGGTTATATTCCCATAACAACCAGTTGGTAGACCTAAAACCTTGCTTGAAACATCCATTTTGGCCTCTATCACCCTCTTTCTCTCTCTAACCTATCTTTTCTTTTCTTTTCTTTCCAGACCCTAAATATTTAACAGTAGGTCTTGGGCCTACAGCAGCCTAGCTTCTCTTTTTATACTGCCTTTATCCTGTGCTCCCAAGCATGGAACAGGGGATGAAACGAAATCCATATCACTTACAATAAAACAAAAGATATAGTTTGCTTAAACTAATCATCCTTTATTTAAAGACCACATGCCCTTAATCAATTGTGCCTGATTATGTTGGTGGTTACATTGCCTTAAACCTCATCTAATTGCTGTCAATACTAGGGTTGGCAAAAATAAACTCCTAGTTAGTGGCTTGCTCGAGATTGTTTCAGAAAATAATCGTAATTAACTCATTCGATTCTGGCTCGGTTCATCATTAGCGAGTTCAAGCTTGACGCAACTCGACTTATGTCTTAGCTCGCTGCAAGAAGAATATGAAGCTATTATTCAACTCGTTTATTATTCCTCTTTGTGTCTATTATGAGAGGATGAAGTTCATTACAAAAGAAAAAATATTTTTTTCTGACTCTTGATCTATAAGTGGCTCACAATTTCAAATTGACGAAAATCTCTTTTCTATGCCTGTCTTAGAGTACTAATTATAAGTTGTTAATGAGCTAGTTCGACTTGACTCGTGATTGGCTCGGCAACAATCAAGCTCGCTCAACTTGATTCGACTTGACTTGTTAACAGCCTACTCTATACAAAGTCTAATCTGACATAATGTGACTTCTTTCCGAGCTAATATTTCTTGTGTCCGAATTTTCTAAGGGCCTGTTCGGCATTTACTGTTCACGTGGGAAAAAAAAATTTAGTAAGAATGAATTTTTTTTTTCCCACGTAAACAGTAAAAATCCGTTCAAAAATTTTGTTTTCCTGTGTCTATTCTCTAGCTCACTATGCAGTGGAACAGGACCCTAAGAGCGTCATTTAATGTAGAGACGTTAACATTAACATCAAATAGTTGACGTAGTTATGAGCTTTCATAACTTTCTACAAAGCACCTTCTTTTAGGGCTCCTAGAGCAATTAATTAGATGTACCGCTTTCTTCTATATAAATAAACAAAACATGTGGGATGTGGCATTCAAATCAAACATTCTCTCTGGATCTTGTTTAGATTTTTCCCTGGTTGATACAACGCATATCTGCAATTCTGTCAAATATTTTTGTTGTTTATTGCCATTATTTGATCTGGATTATCCGACTAAATTTTAATTTAATCCGGACTATATGATTTCATAATAACAAGGGCGATTGCCAATCTCATCTGCATTATGATTATTTTTATTTTTGCATATTTTGAGACGGTATTAATAGTTGCTAATTTCAGATTTGTATTTAATTTTTTTTTTTTGGTTCTTTGTTTTCTCCTAACTTTCTACAAGCAGGATATATTTGTGATAACAGAAATATATATAATTTAACAAGCAGTCATTGATCATTTTTGCTAGTGACCTACTGAGGTGAGAAATTGTTTTATCTGTCCTGATTTTAAAAAAATCATTAACAACAATCTTGGTTTAATAAGTTTGATAACTATATGCATAATTTTTAAAGAGTGAGGCTATGGTACTATGCATAGCACGGATTGGTCCGTGCAACGGCTCAATATTTGAGTTTTCAAAATTCTAACGGTCGATCCGAACCGTTCAACATGATTATAAAATGAATATGTACTTGCAAATCAAATTTTACATTTTTTTGAATTTTTTTACTATTTTTTTAGATAGGTAGAAAATCACTGTTTTTGGATGGTCCAGAATATTGAGCCGTAGCACAGAACCAACTGTGCTATGCATAGTACCATAGCCTCACTCATTTTTAAATGCATTCGTTCAGTAGTTTTGGCTAAATCCATAAGTTCAGACAGTTAAAAAATTTATAAACAAATTTTGAAAAACATAAACAAAAAGAATGAATGCCAGGGTTTTCAACACGGAAGCAGAGTAGGTCCGATGCCCATCGGACCTACCTTGGTTCGATGGGTGTGATGACCATTCGATCTCATCAAGATTCGTGTGCTCCACATCAAAATCCATGCAAATATGTATCAATTTTCGTGCGCAAAGATCTTGATACTAATCGTACGGTGCTAGAGCTAATTGAACCTAAATGTAGGTCCGATGCCCATCGGACCTACACCTATCTCTTTGAACACACATGTTCGGACTAAAGTATGAACACATACATTTACAGTTCATTTTATTCAGAAGCTATGTGTTCAGTCAGTTGTTTCAGTACTTAGAATTTTTTTTAAGTACTTTTTATTTGAAGCTATGTATTTTGAAAGTAGGCATAATACTATCACATAATAAAAATCGGGATAAGATTAAAAAAAAAATTGTTTAAGGTGAGAATCATTCTAATCGATCAATTTCAACGCATTGGATATTTGACATAATGTGAAATCTTATTAGGTATCTTAGCGGTATTATATTAATGGCTGCTTTAAAATCAAAATCATAAATTCATGTGAAAATTATTAGCCAAGAAGTGTAAGTACAATAGAGACATGCTTAATATTATTTCAAATGTAGTTGATACGAAATAACTCAAATTTAAACCTAAATTTATACTACGTACTTAAAATTTTATTATGTTAAAAGAACAATTTGTTTTTTTATACATACTTTTATATTAACTCGTTATAATTCCTAATCTTAATATTAAAAGAGCTGTATTAAAATGTGTTCAGCAATATTTATTTATAATGCTACCAAGTATTAGATTCATTAAATGTATTTCAAGCAAGTCTAACTAAGGAGGGGATTCCAGAGCATAAATTTAATAATTAAACTTCAACAGGACAAATTACTTAATTTGTCAACAAACAAGCAGTTGACAAGTGTAATGAATCATGATCTCAAGCATGTAATTTTTATTAAGAAAAATTAGGCATATTCAATGAAAATCAAGTTGCAATTAATGCTCACTTAATATTATTCGGTCACGCTGTTTTTTTTTTAATTTCCTAAAAATTAGTAATTAATATAAACTAGCTTGCAGCACCAACAAAGAAATAAAATTATTATATTTGTTTTTGTTTATTAAATAAGCTAAAGCTGATTGGTTGAGCTTCGTTACTACCAACAATTAATCCGTCTGTTGCCGCTCTTTCTTGTATTAATATTTTTTTTCATTAAAATTTAACTAATGATTTAACAAAAGCACACAAAAAATCACAGTTTGTGTTAGTAGAAACGTGTTCAGAATTTCTGGCCTGTCGTGCTAAATTAAAAATTAAAAAATGTTGCTATTTATTCGATGTTTTATTTTAAAAAAATAAAGGAGTAGAAATTTTTGTGTACCCTAGAAATTTCGTAATATTCACCAAAAGATATATATATAATAATAAACTAGTATCGTGCCTGTGCGTTGCAACGGAATATATGATAAGATAACAAAAATAAATTCTCATACAAAATGACAAATTTTCATAAAAAAACAAAATTAGAAATATATTCACAGTAATATGTATAGAAATAACGAAGTAGATAAATAAGGAAGTGAACAAAAAATTGATTTGCATTGTGATCCGCCGTATAGAAAATTTCAATTGAAGAGGGAGAAATAAGAAAACAAAAAAAATAAGGAAACGGAGAATTATATCGCTAAATTTTAGAGTCTGTTTAATTTTAATTGTAACGCATCGTGTGGCAGTATGTGTGGCGAGTATGTTTGTAGCTAAATTTAAATTTCTACACATAAAACATATGCATTTAATCAAAAGAAGATAGATTATAAAGAAGATAGATTATGTGATTGGAGAGCTGAGATTAAATCTAAAAATTAATCTTTCAATCGTAGCCGTTAGCGGATTGGACACCGAACGTGCTTAATAATGGAATGGAGATTAGAGATAGTTTATATCGCCTAGGAAAAGCTGCTGCTTGACGATCTGTTCGCAATATATAGCAATTGAGATATCAGAATCTTAATTAATTTGGTGGTATATTGTCAGATAAATTGCTATTTGATATTTAACTATGCATGATATTTATACGAGGATTTGTTACAAGTTATAATATTTTTAGTGATGGAAAAGTCTTATAAATTACGTATTATATTATGTTTATTAAACTTGAATTTTAAACATCTTAGAAAGTTAATATAGTTGCTTACTGCTTGAATTATTAATTAGATTCGTTAGGATTTAGAAGTTAGCAAAAAAGTTGTATTATCTTATTGATAGAATATAAATTGATTCGACATTCACAATAATTTGATATAATAATAATAACAATAATAATAATGTTCAATGTCTAGTAGAATATTTTTATTTTTATAATACTTTACTTGTACAGTTGTAAAATTAAAAAAGTTAAACCGCATATATGAATCCGTACATAAATTCACATATGTGGTATACAATGCCTTTCTGCACGAATATTCAAAACTACATTTAATTTAAGGCATTTGCTTCTGTGGACATAAGGACCTATTTGTAAAATGAGTCCTATTTTCATTTTCAAAGTTCAAACAGTTGATCCATTATCTCTATATTAAAATGTACTTGGAGGTCAAATTTTACATTTTTTTGAAATTTTTTACTATTTATTAAGTATTTTACAAAAACTAGTCAAATTCAGACCATTGAATTTGTAAAATACTTAATAAATAGTAAAAAAATTCTAAAAAATGTAAAATTTGACCTCCAAGTACATTTTAATATGGAGATAACGTTGAACGGTCGGATCGACGGTTTGAACTTTGAAAATGAAAATAGTACTCATTTTACAAATAAGTCCTTATGTCCACCGAAGCATCCCTCTTAATTTAAACCATTGATAATATATGAAAAACTTTCATGTTAACAAAATTTTAAATGTAATCTTAATTGGAGTGTGAAATCAGGATTAAAGTTTTGACTTATTTCATTGCAGGCGCTAGTTTCTAATTATAGGAAAACCAAAAAGTTTTTACATACAATTAGGTCAAATATTCTGTCATTCACGCAAAAATAAGTTTACAATTCAATGTAATCGAATCTAAAATTGTCATTTGTCAACCGAATCCTATCATTCATATCTTACTCGAGTAAATATTTATTCATGGCCTGTTCGGCGTCAAGAGATAAATGGGCATGGGCACAGAAATTGATTGGGGCCGTCAGATTCGAATTCGAAAAAATTCATCTGTGAAGTGAACACATTCCGACAATGAATTCGAATCCCGAGACGATCTTGAGCGACAAATTCGAATCGGACGGTCTCGATCCAAAACCCAAAGATTGGGTTACTTTAGGGGATCCGGACCCGTATTTGAGACACCTAGCTCCTTGCCTCCTCCCGGGACCTTAGACCACTCTATTACCCTCGAGTTAGGCACCAAACTCATTAGCCTACGAATCTATAGATACTCCCATACTCTGTTTAACTTAATACACCAATTAATTTCAAAATATATAAATTTGATATATAAACACATCACTTACTTACGAAATAAATCAATTTTAATAATTTAAATGAGAACCAATTTTTTATCTAGTGACAAAAACAATGTCTTATGTGTGACAAGTTGCAGGTTCGAAACCGGATAGAAATTCCTAGTGGATATTAAAAACAATTGGATAATTTGACCTCCAACTTTACTCAAAAGAAAAAAAAAATTCATCATTAATAATTAGTTCGAGAAGTTTTGAAATTAAACTCGTCAAAAAGCTTAGTGAGTTTAAAGAAATCATAGCTCTATTAAGAAAACAAGGCATTTAATTATACTAAAATAGTCTGAAAACCTTGGTGCGTGTGATCTGATACCTCAAGAATTGATTTACTTTACTTACAATATTATATAGAAGATTTTCTTACAATTAAGTTTACTCTTTTGTTGCATTTTATTTCTTATTCGTACTTTACATATTCCAACAAAACAAACCTTATGAAATTATTTTCCTATGTTACTATTTGCTGAAGCCGCTTACGTCTGAATATGAATATGAATGCATGCATTTGGCTAAAAACACACATTAAAACGGATATTTTCTATTGGTAGAAATTAATAGAAAAGAAGAGAAAGAAATATAAAGAGTACATCAATTCTTATATTGGTGGAAAGATCGGTAAAATTCTTACTGATTCAAAAACCGGTTTGTTTTTTTTCTTTCATTTTTTTAGTAAAATATTTTTTTACAAAAATAGATAGAGCATCTTAAAATTTAGAAATAATATAAACATTATATCTATATTTAAAAAAAATTCATATTTGACTAGAAATCTAATATAATAATTTCCTCCATCTATACATCAGATTTAAAAAAAAAAACTAAGTTTGAATCAGTATAATTCGTATCGATCCAAACTTTTTGATTTTTAAAATCGGTAGAAATCCTACCAATCTTTGTACTAATATAAAAACTGATGTACTCTTTCTATTTCTCTCTCTTCTTTTCTATTAATTTCTACCTACAAAAAATTTCCCATTAAAACTCATGCATTCAGATTTTTATAAAAGAGGGATTAGACGTTAAAAAAATCTTCTTTCTTTAAAAAAGCATAAATCAAGAGGGGCCCACAGGGATGGGAACAAAAGTGGGGCCCAAACTGTACTCGTGACTTAGTATCTGACACGTAATGGGCCTAGATTGCCTTAATTGTGGTGGGTCCACTGGGCTGCTAAAGTCTCCATAAAAAGAGATTTTGTCCACTTCAGTACCTATTTTCTATCTTCCTTTATTAAATGATTGATACCCTTTTCAATTTCCATTGGTGCTGAGAGCAATAAGCCAGGTACATAAATCCTCCTCCTACTTTTCGTCTCTTAAATCAAATGCCTGATTTTCTGTTGCATTCTCTCTGCAATCATTCCTGCCACTGTGTTGTTCACTTAAAAAACATAATAAAAACACATTATTTTATGTAATGGAACTTACAAACTTTTTATTTATTTTGACAAAATAATTAATGTTTTAATATATGATTTGTATTGTAAAACAACAAATAATTTCCGAAGTATATATTCTCGAATTATAAACTTTTGACCTTACCAAATTGTTCATGAACCACAAATCTATGACTATGCTTCAAAGTTGTAAGCAAGAGATGAGGATAAAAGTTCTCAAATTATCGTCAACATGGACACTAAATTTTAAACATTACGATTTTCTAAATTTTAAACAAGTGCATTTTCTTCCTAAAAAAGGTAGGAACCAAATCTACTGCTCTTCTTATAAATAGGGTTTTAAAAATAAAAACAAACTAGAAAATTGTACATGCGAGTAAGAGTTAGGAACCAAATCTACTACTCTTCTTATAAAAAAGTAGGAAATCAGGAAATGTTTTTCTTCATCCCAATTGTTCAAATATTTTTTAATAATTCAGATTTGAAGATGAAATCTACTGCTGTTCTTTTCAGAATCTGAACAGTTGAAGATACTTAATTGGTTGGATGAAGAAATACAAGTCTCTGCTTTTTATGAAAAAAGTACAGCAAATTTTCATCCAAGATTATGTCATGAGAGCAATATAGAAAATCACATAAACAATAAAAAAAGGTTAGAATGTGGAATAATAATACATTGGTTGGGTTACATATAGGGATGTCAATGTCACCCTTTTACTCATTTATGTTACCTGTACCATATTTGATAAGGTGAGTATGGCAAGATTTTTTTTTCATTAGCTAATCAGGTATGGATATAGTTAAGAATTTTTTTTCATTTACTAAACGGGTAAGGGTACGGGTAAATGCTATTTCGTACCCATTACTCTAGAGAGTAATTATATAAAATAAAATTATATTATAGTTTGAATAATAATTAGTGATGTTAAAATTTCTTTGGGTGATATTTCATATGATAATGTTTGAGCAATAATTAATATGATTTTTTCTATAAGTAAAATGTTAATCATATTACTTTTATTTACATGTTTGTTATTTAGTTAAATAAATGAATTTGTCTAAAGAGATATTCGTGTTTTTAAATTTTTTGTTTTATAAAAAACAATTTAGTTGGAATTGATTGCATATTTGTTTTTTTTATTAGTAATGTGATTGCATATGTGTGAAATGAATGAGTTTTGATGTTCTATTCGTAAAATATAATAAAATTAATTATTATATTAGTATTTTTTCGTTATTAATCCGCTACCGGTTTGTTATCCGATAATTGAAACGGGTAAAGATAAAGTAGAGTAAGATCAATCTTAATGGGTAAGAATAAGATAAATAAGATTAATTGTTAGTAGATATAGGTATAAAATGCTTCTATTCTACCCGAATCGTACCTATTGACATTCCTAGTTACACAGGGCTAAGTACGCTGCTGTTTATAGGAAGAATTATCCTCTTACGCACGGTTCTCATGAGTCCTTAGCAGGAGTCCGATTCCGCTGCTTTTCTTGGAGAAAATGAGGAGCCTCCTTTTCTGAATCTAACGATTCAAAATTTCCATTTGAGTATCTCGATAAAGAAATTTTTTCATGCACAAATCTCAACAAATTTTGAATTGTTCGATTCAGAAAAGCAGCGGAGTCCGATTCCTACTGTATCTATCAAAAAACTAGAATAGGTGAGAAATGGGTGCCTGCTGGTCCATGCTTTGCACAAGGACGCACATGTTTTTGGGTCATTTATTAAAAAAATTTATTATGTGGAGGATCAACGGCTAAAGCTTCCTATGGATCTCCAAATTTGATTGCGTGCCAGGCTAACCTTTTGCACTTTATATGATTCAAGCTGAAGAAACGAGTGAGTACTTTATAAAGTAATTAAAATTTGAGTTTGAAATTTAAACTTTCCATTAAGAATTAATTTAGACCAGTTTAGATTCACAAGACAGATTAATAAAGAGCAAGCAACTTTAAATTCAAAATCAGACAGTTTGAATTCTTTAAGGACAAGCTCAAATTTGAATTACCTCTGAGGATGTAAACTTCTGAAATAATTGCAGTGCAATGAGCTCTGTTTATCGGAATCAGAGTAGGTTCGATGCCCATCGGACCTACCTTGGTTCGATGGGTGTGATGACCATTTGATCTGCATCAAGATTCGTGTGTTATGTATAAAAATCGTGCAAGTCTGTATCAATTTCCGTGCGCATAGATCTTGATGCTAATCGTACGGTCTTAGAGCTAATTGAACCTAAATGTAGGTCCGATGCCCATCGGACCTACTCCTATCTCCTGTTTATCTACGGAGAGGTCACACATTCAATTTTCGAGAATGGTATCTAAAAGATACTGAAGTGTACCGAAGTTCTTTAATAAAAAATATTATTTTAAAATTGTTACAGTATTGAGAACTAAATTTTAGTCTAATGACAAATGACAGACACAATTCATTGTAGATATTAAAATGTTTTTTACTAAAAAATTGTTATGTTATTTCAACGAGCGCCAAAGAGGTTTCAATCAATGTCTTCCTCATAGCACACCGTGCAAATTGGGAAAGTGATGACACCACTTTTCAAGTCAACTATCTTTTAAGTTCATACACTATATAGGAGTAGATGCAGTTTTATAACCAACAATCAACAACTAACCAATCACAAGCAATTAACGTAAATATCCCACAATGGTTTTTCTACATTCGCCTTCCAACTCTCCCAACACAGACACAGAGAAAGAAAGCCACAATAATTTGATATCTGGCCCCACGAACCACATATTGATTAATGTAATCTAAACATATACGGTGCTTTGAAAAGTAATTAAGTTGTTTTACTTTCTGTTTATATTTTTATTTTTTAAATTTAAATAGTCGATTAGAATCTTTCAACATAATCTCTATATTATAATTTTGGCAACCAAATTTAATTACATTTTTTGAAAAAAAAAATTTACTACTTCTTAGAAAATTTGAAAATCATTGTTTTTCATCAAATAAAATAATTAATGAAAAACAATTATTTACAAAAATTCTTAAAAATAAAATAGTAAAAAAGTTTCAAAAAGAAAATGTAAAATTTGATCTCCAAGTACATTTTAATATGAAATTACGTTGAAAGTTAACTTTAAAATTTAAAATATGAGCAGAATGTAAAATAACATTTTTACTTACCAAAGCATCGTAGTCCAACTTATGACTATAGCGGAGGTAAACTTTTAAGTTATGGAGGTCAAAACTAAAAAATTTCCGTATAAGAGTCAATCATATAAATTTTGCATTAAAGTATGAAGATCAATTTTACATTACTCATCACATTTTACTCTAAACTATAAAGCAAAATCATATCTAAACACGAAATTAAAAAAAAAATCAATTCACTCCATTCATTCTTATTAAATCCGCCAATGATGACTATGAGTAATTAAACACCTTTCATGCACAAATGCACCTCCTAATAAACTTAGATCTTTGTTTTTCAATTTTTTTTATTGTACCTAATATACTTAAATCTTACATTGAATCGGTCAAAAATATCTCAATACACCATTTAATAACATGGTGTAAAAGTCTTACATCGAATCGGTCTTATTATATATTTTTCGTGCTATTAGTCATATCATAAAATTTAACAATATATATAGAGTGAGGCTACGGTACTATGCATAGCACAGATTGGTCCGTGCTACGGCTCAATATTTGAGTTTTCAAAATTCTAACAGTCAATCCGAACCGTTCAACATGATTATAAAATGAATATGTACTTGCAAACCAAATTTTACATTTTTTCGAATTTTTTTACTATTTTTTTTAGATAGGTAGAAAATCACTGTTTTTGGATGGTCCAGAATTTTCATATCAAGTTATTTTCTACCTATCTAAAAAAATAGTAAAAAAAATTTGAAAAAATATAAAATTTTGTTTGCAAGTACATATTCATTTTATAATCATGTTGAACGGTTCGGATCGACCATTAGGAATTTGAAAACTCAAATATTGAACCGTAGCACGGACCAATCCGTGCTATGCATAGTACCGTAGCCTCACTCATATATATATATTGTACAGATCTCTGGAGTAGAACTAAGGTGTTCTTAAATTCATCAAGTATCTTTGTGAACTTAATTATAAATTCTATCAGATTAACTTTAAATAATAAAAATGACGAGAGATGGTATTTATCATAGCACATGACCAAAATCGTAGTGTGTTAGTTACAACACAACATGATTATTCCATTATTCCACTCTAGCCTCTACATTCATGCCAACAACACGACTGCAATAGACATTTCATAGAAAGGTCTATTTTACAGGAAACGAGAATACATGGAAAGACATGACCTATGCATGACCTATGCTTGCGTATAAGACATCATTTTTTTATTGTCACCCTAAGTTTCTTCATTCGAAGATAACCAGGGAGGCATACTATCAGATATATAGGAGCAGATGGAAGTGGACATAACTGCTAAATTAATTTACCTACTTTTATTGTCATTATAAGGTTCAGATCGAATGTATGGACAGTGAAAACGAAGATATTGATTTAAAGTACGGACTACTGTGCGCTGTGTAGAGTATCATAGCCTCACACATTATGTTTTTATATATATATATTTTTAGATGCAGATGTACTAACTACAATTGCTCTCAGCCTCAGGCTATTAAAAAAATTACAATATACCCCGTGCATTAATAAATAATAATATTAAGCTATAATTGTTATACATAACATGAAGTCTCGCAATGATAACTACCATAGTAAAAGTTCCACCTCCAACCTTGCTATCCAATAATTATTTTAATATACTTTTGAGAGAGCTTTGTTATGAGATGTTAGTTGTGAATCAGTCGGCATTGGCTCTGTCCATTTTAAGGCTAAATGGAGAAAAACAATGGTCAATCTGCTCTTCGCAGTACACACTGGAGAAACAAAAACCGAAATACTAGAAAGATGTGATGAGATAGAACAAGGTAATTATGCATGTAATATGAACACGTTAAAGCTTGTGGTCTGAATATTAATGCTCAAAGTTGAATATCATGTAATGTTAGTCAATATTTTTAAAGGCATCTCTTCAAATTCTATCTTTGCTATTCATTTGAAAATAATAAAAATATTATTTTTATTTTTGAAATTCTGGCATCATTTTGCTATCATATGTTATCTCCCATTAGTGAAAGCAACGGACCAACAAATATCATTCAAGCTGCGGATGATATGTAGAAATTCAATCTTGATAAACAAACTCGTATGAACTCCGAGCTGTCAGGACCACTTCAATTTATGGAAAATTATATAAAAAAATAAATAAAAATAAAGCAAGTATTAATTGCTGTCAAAACTTCAAAGAGAATTGATCCTGAATGTTTGACAAGCACACAAACTAGCCCAAAAAAATGAGCAACTGCATTTTTATTTTCTGAAATTTGTTGCCATCTGATCCGTCTCTTTCTTAGTTCTCTAATTCTTTCAACCATTTCTCCATAGTCGTTTATCCTTTCGCAATCACAAACTTTAGAAATGGACAGGAGAAAAATATTCATATAATAACAAAAGCTAAAGTATTATCAGTTACAAGAAAATTAACAACTCTGAAAAGAAAAAGAAGAACATTGATGAAATTTTTGAGTAAAATGTTCTTTGCTACTTGTTCTTGTGAAAGTTGATAAAAAAAACTAGATCATTATATTGCATCAAAATGAATAAAAACAATCGATATGCAAAGTTAAAAAAAAATATGAATGAGGAAATGACGTACATTATCAACATCTAATATATCTAAACTCTTTTATTTCTTTTTTTAATTTGTATTTGTTTTATTTATTTTCTACATTATCCATTTTCAGTACTTGAGGTTCTCTACATATATTCAAGGTTTGAATACCCTTCTATATCTTTTCAAGCAGCCTCTGCAATTTATGCGCTCATATATACTTGTTACCAGAAAGAGATGTGATTATGTGAAAGCAAAAGTGGAGAAATTGAATGCCATAAAGATGCCAAACTTTTCAAACCTTGAATAGTAGAAGTCTTGAAGAAATGTAGAACAAGACAGCAGAAAGAAAACAACACGAGTACACGAGTGCAGCCGTCTACTACTGAGATTGTGGGTTCTTGTAGCTTAATATTGAGCTACTGATATGAAATGACAATACTAGCTTCCACTTCTATTTCCATATAATCTAAGTGCAAGTGCATACACATCTTTTTTCTTTGCCGAAGTTGCTACAGAAACCAGCTTAACTGCCTACAATTTTGCATTCCATATTTCCAATAAAAAATTAACAAAAAGATCAAGCAGCAACTAATTGTGTTAGCAGTGGGAGGCACCAAACAAAACCTTTACCATACAGTACCATGTTAGGTAGGTTCAATAATTGAATTGAAACTACTGTTTCATCAAAATTGCAAGAATAGTTAAAATGAAATTTTTATATCTGCACCAAATTAAAAAGTAGTAAATGTTATTTTATACCGAGGAAAGGCAATGGCCACTAGAGATCAACTTTTCCAGCTCCAGTTCAAGATGAGCTTCCGAGGGAGTGTCTTCACCCAAAACTGTTGTTCCCTCTATGAGAAGGGTGATTTCTCCCTTTGGTCGCAGACCCAGAAAATGTTTATTTGCTTCTCCTAAAGTACCTCTCCAGAACTAAATCCCAGTGCAAGAAAAAAAAAATCCCAATTTAGATAGCATTTAGTGGTCCTTAGCAGTGAGGGTATTATTTAGCCTTTAGTAGTTAAGCAGCAGACAAATGGTAAACAAATTGCAATAATAATACCTTTTACAATATAATTTCCATATTTTCATCCTGAATAGAATTGGAATTGTGAACATCATTATCTTTACACATAACTGAATAACAAAATAGTACATTCTACATTGTTCAATCGCCTCTACTGCATTAGGAAGTTCACCTCCAATATATTATTATATTTTCTCAATCTTTTACTTGGATTTATTACCTTGTTGTTTTAAAAAGTCTCATAATATTTAACATTGTGGTCCGAAAAGCCGATAAAATGGTTTTAGTGTAACTTTATTGATGCTATTTAAAAGTATGGAACATAGTCCGCATGTAGTTTAACATAGCATAATATACACAAATTATAATTGAACCCACCTCTTCATGTATTTTGGTAATCTCTCTTGCAACCACACAAGACCTGGATTTACATGTTGCGTGATTAACATCTGTCAAAATTAAACTTCAAAGAGAAAAAGAAAAAAATAATAATAATACTGCACTCACCGTGAATCACCAAAAATGGCGGAAGCTTCATTGAGAAATTCATGGATGCCATGAGGGGGGACAAAGAAAATTTGTGTTGCTGCTTCTTTTGATGAGATTTGAAGCCTCTCCCTTCTTGAACTGGTACGCTTTGGTAGAAACCCAACTATTAGTTAGCAAAAGGAACATTAGAAAAGCAAAAAAAAAAGTATGGTCACATTCACCAAAATCACATTGTATTTGTTAAATTTTAGGTCCACCAATAACCGTGATAACAACAGGGTGCAACAGGCAATCATGACCCAAATTATAGTAAGAAACAACAAAATAATATCTTGTAAAATCTAGTGCATATTCAATCACCAAAAGAATACTAAATTAAGTCAATGGGCAAAAAAAAAAATTCTCATTGAGGTGAACATGCAATGTGTTATTTACATCTTCAAATATAACAAATCACCATCAATTAGTTCTTCCAGTTAATGCAAGACAGGAAACAAATGTGGTTAAAAGAAACAAAGTAGAAGGTTATTATAAAAAATTGTACCAAATGTAAATTCATTAGTGGGTAGTCCAGACACAGAAAGAGCAGCGATCAAAGCTGATGGTCCTGGAACTGGAGTTACCGCGACATTCTCACTTGCACACATCTTCACCTACAATTAAACAGTACATTAATTCACAGATCTGTTATAAATGTGTATCTGTGTTGACAACACAGTGATATTGTACAGCTTTATGATACAATGGAAACTGTACCAGTTCTGTACCAGGGTCACTAATGCCAGGTGTACCAGCATCACTAATCAAGGCCACTATTTCCCCTTCATGAAGCCTCTTTAAGATGGAGGCCTCTCTTTCTCTCTCATTGAACTTATGGTAGCTGACCTGCACATGTCAGTTCAGGCATCCGTATTCAAGCGAATTTTTTTTTATAATTCTACTTAACTGTTATAAATTTGCAACATAAGAACAGGAGTTGAAAAGGCTCACAAGAGGTGTTTTGATACTGTAATGGTGAAGTAACTTAGATGAATGTCTGGTATCTTCAGAGAGTATTACATCTGCTGATTTAAGTATACGTAATGCCCTATAAAAATAATAGTTAAACATACAACTTATAAACTAATTAAAAAGCTGGTCACATAAGATACATAGTGCACAATTCCAAATGGAGAAAGCTAATGAAAGAACAAATATTAAGTTCTCTATAACTTAGCTCAGTTTGAATGCAAATCAAATGAACTTGCTAATCAACCCATACCTTAATGTTATATCTTCAAGATTACCAATTGGAGTCGACACAAGATATAATCCAGGCTTCAATTCCTGCTCACAAGTATCAATTCAAGTAACACAATATCAGAATTGAAATTCAAACGTAATATACGAAAATTCATGGAAATAGAGACACACCGACTTCGATGTAGAGGTGGAAGCACAAGGCAACTCGTCGAAAGAGACATTAGAGGTGGAATGGGAGAAACGAACGGAACAAGTAGAAGAAGAAAAAACAGAGGGAAGCTTTCTCGATCGGATGGGAGAGAGAAGGAAAGGCGAAAGGGTTTTGAAGGATTGTGCAGCCATGGATGAGTGAAAGAGTAGCTTGGAAATGAGATGGTGTCGATGATAGTTTCAAAGGGTTTAAGCACTGTCAAAGGTGTTTCTTTAAGCCCAATTCGGCCCATAGACATGTGCATAGATATACTAACCGGGCTAACTTTAACCCAAAATTGTATAGTAGGAGGGCCCAGCCCATACTTGCTGTCTGATCCACGTTCAAGCCCTAGTCACACCTAAATGCCCAAAATAAAATTTATTTGGGCCTTTTGTTCGAGATAATTTTCAAAGAACGAATTTAACTAGTACGTAAACGATGATTTACTAGGATTACCTTCAAAAGAATGTTTTATATTCAAGTTCCGTAAATATTTAAATACAATATGACGTCGATACTCAGAGCATCTACATCCCTGAAACTATTAGAGTTTCTAAATAACTGTTAACTGTTTTTTAGAAATTAAACCTCTCTTAATTTTTAAGTCTTCACATCCCTGAAACTAAAATTAGAGTTTCCTAATTGCCACGTCACAGCTTATAAAATTTCTTATTAAGATATATTTGCAAGAGAAAGGAATCTCAGCGAATCATTTCGCCACGTCACAGTTTATAAACGATTTCTTATTAAGAAATTATTGAGCAAAGTTGCTAAATAAGAAATTCATCTACATCCCTGAAACTGGTTTAGCAACTGCCACATCAAATTAGAAACTCTAAGAGTTTCAGGGATGTAGATGCTCTCAAAACTTATCCTAGAACTTAATTTTGCTCAACAAAAACATATTCAAGAATGATAGGCCCATGTGTCAATGGCCCTTGGGATTCGGACCTGACCAAGGGCCAACCCAAGATTTAAAAAGATAAGGCCATCAAAACACGCGCCCCAAAATGCAAGGCCTAAAAAGTGAACATTTTTCCCGACACGGCCCGAGGCCGGAAACAACAAGGTCGATAGTCCGACCGCAGGTCGGGCCGAGGCCCAAATAAGAACCAGAATCGATTAGATCCAGATAAGTCGTGTAGACAGGGTCCAAGACAAAAAGACCATGGAGTCCTTGGCCCAACAACTTGGCGGCCTAACAAGGCCCGAATAGGGCCTCATTTGCCCAAGACCAAAACAATCGCGAAACCGAAGCGGGCCGAGCCCGGAGTGATCCTCCCTCCCATGTTTTATTTTCATATGAATTTTGTGTTACAGAGTGATAATCTTACAGAAGGAAGCCACAGCCTATATAGGCGAAATATCCTACCTATAACTTAGAAAGAAAAATCTGGATATTTAGTTGCCTATTTTTACCCTCTGATACAGCCTAGATTCTTTCCTTCTATCTTGTGTCATTGTAAGCAATAGATTACAAAGTAAATACAGAAAATATACAACTCAGATATGGTAAACAATCTTCTACCATATTTGCGCCTCAGATTAGGAAATAGCTGGCCTGAATTGTTCATTTCACAAATTATATATTCTAACAATTCACTGAGGTGTCATACTACCTCTGAGAATCAGAGAAGTGAAATTTGGTGCAAAAGTGAAATTTGGTGAAGACGGTGCAAATAGAGACGCTGAGTAATTGCCTAGTTAGAGTCGTGAAGAACAGAGAGTCAGAGACATTTGAATTTTATAGGATCGGAGGATCGGCGCTATAATTTATAATTTGGATTTGTCTTTCTTCAATTTTGGAATTTTTCTATTTCAAAGAGACAGATACTTAGTCGGTTCTATAAAGAAATTTTCATTTTGTGCTTTTCCAGCGCAAACACAAATAGAATAGATATAAATCTATTTTTGTAATCACTAATCAGACGGCCCAAGCGTGACTAGACCAAATAGAGATATATCTAATTTTGTTTTTTTAATTTTACATTGAAGATCTATAACTTTGTATATTATTATTGGAATCCGTATCCTCTGCATTAACTCAAAAGAGAATCTTTTGAGTTAATGAATCTTGACTGTCTAATTTGTTTCAAAATTCGTGCAAATTAGATCTGCACTAATATTAAAGGGCTCCCTATGTTGTAGACTTGAGCCGGATTTGCTCCGTTTAAAATCAGACGGTTGAAATTCATTAACTCAAAAGAACTCGAAAGATTCCCTTTTGAGTTAACGCTGAGGATACGGATCCATTATTACTGGGGTTGTACTTGTAAAACAAATCATGTAGTATTGTTTTTAGAGTAGAACTAGGGTGTGATGTGCTCACCAAACTCTTTGATGAGCACAACTCAACAAAAACTATCGGATTCACTACAAACGAGATGAATCCAACCGTTGAAACCGATGTACTATACGAGTGATGCACATACATGCAAAATTTTGAATTTTTTGAATTCATTTAGTCTCAAGTCAAGTGGTCAAAATTGATGAAAAATGAATGATCCAAAATGAAGTTGTTTTAATGCATTCAAAAAATTCTCAATTTTGACCACTTGACTTGAGACTAAATGAATTCAAAAAATTCAAAATTTTGCATGTACGCCCATCACTTGTAAAGTACATCGGTTTCAACGGTTGGATTAATCTCGTTTGAAGTGAATCCGATAGTTTATGTAGAGTTGTGCTCACCAAAGAGTTTGGTGAACACATCACACCCTAGTTCTACTCTTGTTTTTATATACTTAGTAATAAAAAAATTCAAATCTTGGAGTGACTTAGCACCCCAAGCTATACTTGTGATTTTGTGACTACAATTGAGTTTTATTTTTAACCTACTTTCAACTTATTTGAAACTAAAGACTTAATTGTTATTATTGTTGCTGCACTCTTTCTTTTGTATTGTATTCTCTTGGACTTTTTTAAGTCCATGTTTATGTTTACTGGTTCACAGAATCACAATTATCTGGGTTTTCATGTAATTGACTAATTGTAGATTTGTAGTTTCCTCAAACATAAAAAGGATGTAATTGAATTGCAGTTTAGTTGTGCTCTTTCTTATACAAGCACTTTCTAAAAATAAACAACGAAATCTATAATTTTTTTGCTCTAGAAAACAAAACAAACACAACAATACACGAGAACAGATGCCAATGATGCCACAATTAACAGATTCCTTACACAAATGAAAAGGGAAAACACTAACAAAAGCAAAAGAGACAAACCCATCTTGCCTCTTCTTTCCTATTTTTCACCTTTTTTATCCCATTATCTCCTTTCCCGGTCCCAACTTTCAATTATGGTTGGTTAGCCCGGAATCTACATGGAGAAATTAGAGAGATAAAAAATTATCCTACAAATCAGGTAAAATAAACACTCCTAACATGCTCTACAAACCATCCACACTTTACAATTGCCTTCCTCATTCTCTTCTATTGTTTTCTCTTCTTAGTTTAAATTTACGATAAATAAGCTAGCTAATACTGGGCGCACAGATCGCCTCCACTGCCACCGTTTTCATAACATTGGGGCATGGATCTCCACCAAAATTATTTGGGGAGATTGTAACAGTACATCTCTCTTGGCCAATGCATTTCTGTTGAACAGGGAAAAGACAGATAATAAGTTCCATAAATTAATGAAGTGAACCTGTAACAATATGATATATCTGGAGTTCCAAAAAAAAAATATATTATCTGTAGTTGTACAGACTAATAAAAGAGGAATAAAAATGTTCAAGTAAAATCTTCAAAGAGCAAAAGATAGTTTGAGATTCAAGTAACCTTTTCTAGTATAGTATGTGAATCTGGAGAATGGCAAGTTCCCTTCTGGTAATTGCCACAGGTCCCCAAAGGTGTCCCAAAGCTCGCGAATTTTATCTCAGATATGTTCTGACCACGTGCGCAGTGCAAGTGCACCTTGGCACGGCGCACTTCCTCTGGTTGGCCGTAGCTCTCTATTTGCCAGTTGTGAATATTCGGGTGCCACTCTGACACATCAGCACACACTGTAGAAATAGATCGTTTTACCAGAGAAATTTTGCCCGCATTCCCACCAAGTTCCTCGAATACCACCAATAGATTTCGGGTAGGTTGGAGCAAGGATCTAGGTACATGGTACCTAGTTAAAATTTGAGAAAACTTTTAGTTGATTTTGAATGAATAATTGAGTTACTTTTGGGTAGGCGAATTTGTGAAGGAATGATGGTGTGAGGGTGAAATATTAAGGTCATCAATACAATACATGCCGTACCAACCTCCACAATCTATTCTTTTTGCTGTCACTGGATTACAAGGTTTTACATCTAACTAACGATTTTAGTTTTTTTTTTTTTTTTTGCCCTGCAAAAGCCTGTAGTCAAACTGTGACTAACCAAGTCCTTAAATAGAGAGATATACTACCAACCATGGTCAGGAGTAAAATATTGAATTCGGAGGCATATTGGACAAGGATAAAATATTCATTGTTTAAATTTTCATACCAGCGTTGGGTTGGTTGGCCACAACCCGTTTGACATTTTGGGGCCCGGAATGAACCAGCATAGCTACACCCGTTGCAGTCTCCATTTGGAGCATAAGCTGTCCAGTACCTCCCTATGCTTTCACCATTTATCCAAATTTGACCTTTACCCATACTACCCATATCTAGAGCCAGTGGTTCATCCCCTGCCGGTGCATCAAAAAATGCCTGAAAAAGAGATGTCTCATTTTGATGTTATTTTTGTAATTGCAGATAAAAATGAAAATTTCGAGGCTTTCTTCCTTACCCGGAACCATGTAAGTGGCTGTTGAGATTGTTCCACAAGCGATCCTTGCATCCATTCAACAGATGTGGCACCTTCTAAAGAGTTTAGGTTCATTGTTTCTCCTTTCAGCCCAACCTGAAATTAAGGAATTGTTAGTTGTTTTATTTATTAATTTTGCACAAAATGCATTTTAGATGAGAGATATTCTGAAATCAAAGCAGATATAATGATGCTCCTTGAATTCCATTGCTTTTGCATGTATATACCTAACTTTTCACCAAAATAACAGTATTCCAGTAGTGAGAAGCTTTTGGAGTTCTACAAGTGTTGAACGGACAATAAAACTAATAAATTTAAAAAATAGAATCTCACCTGGTATGACCATGTTTGCCATGTCAGATCACGTCTATCATCGTTCATGCCTCGAATTACAACAGGGCCAACCACGCCAGTGCTCCACAACTCGTAATGCACCCCAACATTCTGTCACCACACAAAAGGCCAGAAAAGCTCAGCCCCAAAAGACCAGCCAAATATTATCAACTTAATAAAACAAATCAGTGTCATTAAACTTCCACTAACCGGTAATCCCATAGCAACACTTAGTAGAGCAATTTTGTTTGACCCAGCACGGAGATTGATGTCCTCATGGTATGTTATTCTTCTATCTTCTCTACTCCCATAAGCAGAACCTATCACAAAGATTATTTTATGCTTAATTTACCTCCTTTGACTTTTGTACATTTAATTTTGGCACAGAAAAAGATAACTTACCAGAGAGTTGACCATTTATGAATACATGAAGAGTATGGCCTGCTGATTGTACAGTAATAGATGGGGGTTTGCCGCCTTGTAAGAATTTTTCTGATGGGCTCACATCAACACTAATATAAAAAAAATGAGTAGATCAATACAGTGCAACTAAAAAAATGAATGAAAAGTTACTGTAAATTAGATGATAAAAGACTTACTCTGCGATGTACCAGAGATAGTCACTGGTATCACGAGTTACATTGATCTGCTCTAACAAACCAGTACTTGTCATAAGTGGAGCTGCGGCAAGTGAGGCCACCTCCTCATCGTACCGCTCCCACATAAGATTTGGCGTACCAGCTCCCCACATCTGCATCTGAGATGTCTGAACCCCAATCTGTACATTAGGAGACAGAAAGAAAGTTAACACAATTAAAAGTCTGTTAACACAGTAAAAGCTTGATTCACATGCAAGTGAGCTTAACAGCAGACTAAGTAGAGTTACCTTTGCTGTGTTGAAGACAACATTGGTGCAATCAGGAAGGATGCTAATTGACCAAGGTGGCAAGTTATAGTGCCTATTATTAAACATGACTCTTGCAAATGATTTAGTGTTATAATTCGCAAGGAAAGCTGCACAACCTCCTGATTCTGACTGGAACGTGTGTGCCTGAAAGTACAATGTGGATGTATAAATTAAGAGAGGCCTATAATTTGTCAAGGATTACAACATTTTATTACTTCTGTTGTAACTATTAATTAAAAAAACAAACCTCTTGCATGGATCCAAGAGAAGTAACAGTTGGGTCAGCTGAAACCAAAGCTTGTTCGCATAATTTAATTGATTTGTGCAACTCCCTTAAATGCCCATATTTTGGCTCGCGTACCATCCCTGTTTAATGAAATTCACATTTAGTTAGAAAATAAATGGATGACACCACATCTATTTGTTACAATCACATCTTAATCCCTGATAAAATACCATATTCATCAATTGGAGCATCATAGTCATAACTTGTGGTAATAAATGGGCCTCCAGCTGTACGGCCGAAATTTGTTCCACCATGATACTGCAATAAATAAAACAATGGATTTATGGATAACCAAAATTTGTATATTATAGGAAAATAATACCAAAATGTTTTGCTATCCACTGACCATATAATAATTAACAAAAGAGCCGCCTTTTTGAATGAAGCGAGCAACAGCGTAAGCCAAATCTTCTGCAGGTCTCTGTTTAACGGTCCCACCAAACTCAGTAAACCTGCATTTTTTATTATAAAAATCTTAAAAATCATGTAAATGATATATGTATTGTATGGTAATATAATAGAAAACAAAGTGAAGGAAGAAAGATACCAGCCACTCCAAGCTTCAGTCCACATTGTGGGCTTGTAAGCCTTGTTAGGGGTAAAAGTATCACAATAGAACCCATTGCATGCATTAATCTGTACAAATTAAAAGAAAAAATATAAACAAAAACCTACAGGCACCTGCATATGAATTATTTAAATTTGATGATCACAAAAAAGTTCTTCAAAATCCAAATCCAACAAATTTCCCTGACTTCTACAAATGAAAGTGTTCAGATACGAGCTGACCTTGAATGTAATAAAAAATAATTAGAAATATAGTAATAAATTTATACCACTGGATCAGGGGCATCATCTTCTTTGCACATAACCCACGGTACGCCAGTGCCTAATCCAACTGCCATTTGTGCAGCCCAATTGACATAAGATTGGCCCGCAGGCCCAAATTCTTTGCTCTCTGGACCATACTCATTCTCTATCTGCACAAATAAAAAAACAAATATAATGATTGAGCATATTTCTTTATTCTCTTTCCTTGAGGCCAAAGCAATTCTTGTCTTGAGTAATGTGTGCAATCTAGCTCCAGCACACAACATGTTCCCAAGCATAAAGGAAAACCAAATCAAAGAAGTAAATGTTCTATATCATTTCTTTTACATCTCCCAAAAGATACAATTTTGTATTTCAACCAGAACAATAATTTACTCAACTTCAACCCTAAGTATATAGTTGAATTTTGTTCTTTATGCATGTCTTCACTACTCCATGCAGACATCAAGCGGAAAGGAAAAAAAAAAAAAAGTCAAGTCATCAAAGGACTTGTGAACAAAGAAATATAAGAAATATCACCTTGACAGTCCACAAAAAGTATATGATATATATAAAACTGTGCACACAAGAAAGCTAGTCTCTTCTTCTTTTAACATGAGAAAACCTATCTGACTGCATGTTATTTTTTTATCATCAATTTGATTCCGACGGACTGTTGAAATTTCGAAAACTTGCCTGTGAGAGGATTATCGGGCCACCTTGAGAGGCAAACAATTCCTCACTTTTCATCAGTTGTACAATCTTTTGAGTAAATCCCTGCATGGCCATCTGAAAAATCCATGAAAGAAATGTGAATTATGAAATGGAAAATATGCCAAATAAAGAAGAAGCATGCAACTTGGAAAAAAAAAAATGAAATTCAAAGTAGCTGATGCAAAATAAACCTTGAAGGGCTCGTTATCTGTTCTGAAGCTAATTCCTGGAACATATTTCAACCAAACTGGAAATCCTCTACAAAAAAAGAACAAAATTGGAACAAGGAAGACAATTAATATACAGAAAAAAAAAAACATAAATGCGGGTTCTAGAGGGGACTAATTAGAGAGAAACCAACCCAAAATTCCACTCTCCACAAATGTACGGCCCGATCCGAAGATGTACATACATTCCAGCTTTTTGTACAATCTTTATAAACCTCACCAAATCATACCTTCCTTCAAAATTATACTGAAAATTAAGCCAATGCAAAAGGTACCCATTAGAGAAAATTACAAAACCAGCGCTCCCAGTGCCAGAGAAGCATTTTGCAAACAAAACAAAAATTGATGTATGGTAAGAAACTTAGTACATTGCCAGGAGTTGGTTCATGCCCGTTCCAGAAAACATAGGTTTGTACCACATCAAGGCCTCCATCTTTTGCCTTTTGCACCAGACCTTCCCACATCTACTCAAACAAAAAGAAACACATAAGTTAATTACAGAAGTTTCCGAAGGAAACTGAACCCAATTTGTAAAAAAAAGAACTAGTGTTAGAGGAAATACATCTGGGGTGCTTCTTGGGTAATGAATTGAACCAGAGATGAGAATCCTTCTCTGGCCATTGATTAATATGGCTTTCCTGTCATAGGTCACCTCACATTGCGCAGTTTGGAGAAAAAATCCCAAAAATAAGACCCAAAAAATTGTCGGCATTGAGCTTTCCCCTACCATTTCCTCAATATGACTAGATCTCTCTCTTTCTCACACACACTCACACTCTCTCTCTCAGCGAATAAAAGAAAATGTTACTCTGTGGAGGGAAAGTTGAAAACTCCCTCACACTAGTGTGCAGTGTGAGAGGTGAGGAGAGGAGAGGAGAGGAGAGAGACAATGGGTCAAATCTCAAATCTTTTGGTCTACTAGTGTGCCAAATAAAAGGTTATAAGAATCACTGTTTATCTTTATTTATTTAATGTTTTTGAGACTAGTTGGTGGTCAGTGTGGAACAAAGCAGAGCACAGCAGCAGCAGCAGCTCAGAGAGGCATGGATGGGGTTTTAATAATACATCTGTATAGTTTGTTATTATTATGCTAAATCATGATTATTTATTTATTAGTATTATCTTATAGGAGAATGTAATGGGCTTGGAGAATGCCGAGCTGTCTCCTGGCCCCACAATCCCTTTAGGAGAGAGAAAGAGGACTAGATGAGAGAGAGAGTAGGCTGGATGGGATGTTATGTGTAAATTACAATTTACAAAAGGATGCATCTATCTCATTATAGTGGTGGCCTCTTACAATCCCTGAGATCTTTTACTTTTGTCTCCATTTTTTCTCTTTTACTTGTCAGCTGAAATCTGGCACGAGGGCAGCATGAGGCATCTATACTGTATTGTATTACTGTGTAGATTTTAGGGTTAGGGTTTTCGAAAGATGCGTTGGGTTTTTGGCATTTTGGGGTAGGTTTTGTCAGTTTTGCATTACATGTTACTGCTGGAGTGCTGGGGCTATAGATCTGTTCTAGGAATTGGGGTCCTATGTACTTATTTAATTTTGTTTAAAGTTAGTAACTTTATCATTGTAATTTATCATAGGCCTTGCTTGTTTGGATTTCCAGGAATCTTTGTTTAATGCTAATTTGGGTAATATTTCTGATTTAGACTGTCCTTTGCACAAAATACATGGACGTACAAAAATTTGAGAAAATAAAATCAACATACGTATTATATAACTTCCTCATTAGTTGGTAGAATTAAAAGGCACATATCGTTGTCATTTCAGACTCAGATCACAAGATTATACTTTTTTAGTTCTAAATAACAATAGAACAAAAGCGGTAACAATAGAAATGGAATAAATATCCGAAAGCAAAATTAGCACATTTTTGGGCGTTAAAGATATTATGCGAGAGATATGAAATGATAAACCTATGTGTCAAGATTATCACATATATCTATGTTTTTTTATGATTTTATCTCAAGTTTTATAAAGAATAAAAGTAATATTTTAAATAATAAATAACACACAATTATGTCTATATTTTTCAATTTTAAATTTAGATTTATTTAGTTGACATGTATGAAAAAAAATTCATGTCTTGTCTAGAGAGATACAAAAGAATAAATAGATAAATTTGCATAAAATATTTGACCTACGGTTTTGATATTTCTTCTAACACGGACATTGTGTTCATATTTGTTTCATTTGGATAGAAAACTAATTTTGTTTGTTCTGAAAAAGTAACCCAAATCTTATTAATACAAGATGAAAGATAGATCAAATTTGTGTGACAATAGTTGACTAATTTTTTGGATAGACAAAATTAAAACCAAATCTTTTTATCAAATATTCTTTTGATAGGGAAATTTTATCTTGTTTATTTTTATTGTAATTGAATTCTTATATGAGGAGGGATCCGATTACAACTTTTTTGGTGACACACTTTGACACCTACCATTTTCAAAGTCCAAATAGTCGATTCAAACCATTCAACACGATGAATATATTAAAATGTGCTTGGAGATCAAATTTTACATTTTTTTGAATTTTTTTTGCTATTTATTAAGATGGTTACAAAATCGTTGTTTTGAGACCATTGAAAAACAGTGATTTTGTAACCATCTTAATAAATAGTAAAAAAATTCAAAAAAATATAAAATTTGATCTCCAAGTACATTTTAATATGGTGATCATGTTGAACGGTTCGGATCGATTGTTTGAATTTTGAAATCGCAAAATTGACCTATATAAAAAACGGTGTCATGATGTGTCACCAAAAAAGATGTAATTGGATCCCTCCTCTTCTTATATTCCTAAGTTCCTAACTATGTAAGATTTATGTCATTCTCGTTAAAGTTTTATTTTGATGATGTAAATAAATAAATAAAGTGGGGATGTTCTTGTAGCATAGAAGCTCTCGTTTTTTCTTTTTCTTCTCTTTCCCATTTTCTGAGGCTCTCGTTAATTTCTTGCGGTGATTGATTGTTTATTTATTTATTACCTCGAAAATATTGATTGTTTATTTAATCGAGGCGGTAAAGTTAGTTACTGGCAGCATGTTAGAATCCTAGGCGCTAGTCGTTCTCTAGCTCAAGTCCATGCTTCACACAAAATTACTGATCACCTTTGAAATGTTGCAATTACCTGTGGTGCGGCCATATACGTGGCGAGTCACCTGCGGATTACTGGGACTCAGACCACAGTAACAAGTAAGACCGGGTCATATGGGAATTCGTATCCTCTAAGAACTACACAGAATACAGTGAGGATTCGGATCGTTCTTTTTAACTTTGCACGAATCTCAAAGCACAAATAATACTGTCTCCTCTAATCTCCCGAATAGGCACCGGCTGAGAGTAAATCTGATTTACCGTACTCTGTACGGTACCACAGAGGATACAGATCTGCGAGAGAAGATTCAGTCTCTTTAGTTTTCTTTCTTCTCTGTTAGTTTCTTTAGTCATTTAATTTTTTCAAACATTGATTATTTAGTAAGATTTAAGAATTCATCTTTTAGTTTTTCTTGCCTGAAATCTTAATTTTTATCTGAACCTTAAAAAATATATACTCGTAAATTAAATCTCTTTAGCATTTATCTATAAATTAAGACAACACCTTCGCGAGAATTAAGATCACTTTCCCCTCATTTTATCTGATATCTTAATTCTCTACTTAGATCTTAAGACACCTCTACCACTGAACTAAACTTCTCTTACATCTACCTTCAAATTAAGCCTTCCGGTTGAACAGCGAATTGAGATTTGAAATTACATATTATTCCTTTTGAGATAAAATATTATTTCATAAATATGGAATTTATCAAAATCTCAAATATTTTGGTCTACTAGATACTAGTGAATATTACGAATAATGTGAAATTAATATTGCATTGATGACATATTATTCTTTAGGGGATGAATCGTTTATAAAATCTCAAATCTCGCAATATATCAGGGTCTGTTCGGAGGATGGGAATGGACACAGAAATGAGCAGTTCATGTGGGAAAAGTGAATTTTTTTCCCACGTGAACAGTAAAAGCAGTCGAACAGGTCCTCAGTCTTTTGGGGTCTTGGTTATATAAATTGCTACATTGAGATCTGATTACATGGAATTTATCATCTTGATTATTTTTTGAGACAGATCAATTTTATTATTTTATGGAACTAAATGCTATATATGATGTAAGAGGTGAATTGTCATCTTATATGCAAATTCAAGCGGTGAATTATTATCTGATATTGAACATGCGTTTTTTTTTTTCTCAAAAATTAATAAGAGGTGGGTACTGTTTGTATTATGCTGTTCACGTGTGCTGGCAGTACAATCCGGGCTAAAAGATAAAAGGAACGGTTTTGCTATGAGAATGAGATAATAGGATTTAATGCTGATTTGTTTTTTCTCTAACGGACAAATATTTTAAGCTAGAAAAGTAATTGTGATGAGGAAAGGATGAGAAAAAAAAATAGGCAAGCGGTGAATTTGATTCTTCTGCATAACTAATTACCTAAAATTTGTCTATAGAGTTTTCTAGAATTTATTGTTTTATTATTTTCCGTACAAAAATTAATCACAAGTTGAATATGTGTGTGTACATGTAAATAGCACTAATTTGATGATAGTGCTGTTCTTTTTATTTAAATGCAATTAAAATGTTATTTCGACAAAAAAAAAAATTATTTCACTTATCCTAGGGTATGTTTGGTTGCAAAATAAGAATAGCTAGAATAGCCAAATCAAGAATAACTATTGTTTGTCTTATTAGAATAGCTAAATCTCAAAACTCTTAGGAATAGTCTATTCTAATAAGACAAAAAGTTTGAATTTACTATTCTAGTTATTCTAAATCAACAAAACACCGAATAGGCTATTCCGAATAGCCTATTTCCAATCCAACCAAACATACCCCCACGAGAATAACTAATATTATTCTAACATTCTATTTTGATATCAATAAAATCGGTGGATCCACCTTTTGTCGAAAAAAGATATTATTACTACAACTTTCGAAGGTTTTAGTGTTGCTTTTATGGAGAAGATATATTTTTAATCTCATTTGCTAGTTTTCTCTACAATTATTCCTCTAATAAGGTCCTCGAAACATAATATATATAAGATAATGGAAAGGTAATTTATATTTCAAAATCTGTACCAAAATTATTTGAGTTTGCCATCTCACAGAATTATATATTTACATACGTATGATATATACATCAACAAAAATAAATATATATACTCTACGACAAACTGCATGCTCTGCTAGAGCAAAATTGTAATTACTAAATTCTTAGGAGAAAAAAGTTTTAATTTTTGGTAGCCTTTGTAGTGATACTTCTTAATAATTTTCTATGCGGCGAATAGTTAAAATTTATTTACATAAGTAATTAATTGACAACTTCTATTTCTTTCTTTCTACTTTTTTATAGAATAATTAATTGAGTACCCTCACTCCTGTATTCCCAAAATCTCCGCACCCTATTTAGAGAAATGTATGTACTATGTACTATGGTTCTCACTAATTATTATTCTGAAAAGATATTATATGGTCTTTACTAATTATTATTCTAAAATCCCTGCAACACTCTTCCTCTATGATCTCCACTAATTATATGGTCCCCTTTTCTCAGTTCACGCACTCGTTCTCGCGTCAACTTTTATAGATATAAATACTTGAAAGATAAGATATTAACACTTGAAAAATAAGATATTAATACTTTGATGCGAAACTTGTTATGATCATCCATTTTTCAGTCTCTCAATCGACCCCGCGTCAACCTTCCTCTAATTAAGTAGTGGGGACCCTGTATCACCGCGTTAACCTTACTCTATCGTCCCCGCGTCAACCTTCATCTAACAAAAATAGTTGACCATATAGGTATAAATACTTGCATTACTTGATATTAATATTTTCAGATGTCATCTAGTATCATATAAATACTTGCAAGTATAAGAATAAATATTTGCACGCTGAGGTATAAATACTTGTGTGGTGTTGAGTCCAAAAATACGTCATGGATCTCATTTGAAAGAGAAAATTGCATAGAAGACGTTCGTGGTTTTAGATTCTCAAAATTGCTCACGCATCGTCATAAATATGGACGAGATTGAATAGAGAAATAAAAATCCACCTCTAGAAACGTGTATGGTCTCCCCCATGTAGTTTGAGTGCCCTCCACAGGTATTTATCGTGCGGGTACGTTTAAGAGATTTGGTTAGGGAGAAATATTTACATAAAAATTATTCAACCTCATAGGTATATATACTTCCGTGCATATGTATTAATATTTTACAAAAAAAAATTATGTGCTGGAGTTTTTGTGATCCCCCAGATAGTTATGATAGTTATGGTACAGGTATAGTGCGAATACTGTAGCGCGGGTACTGTTATCAGCTTCCTTTTTTATACAAAGGGAGGGTAAGTTTCTTGAAATGCTAACAGAAAGTAAGGATGCATACCTAATTAGTAATTAGTAATTTGTTACATGTCTTTAGGTGCATGGATTCTGGAATGAGGTCTATTGCTTCAAACATTCTTCATTGAATGTGGGAGGCTAGGAGCCTTAAATTTGAATTTTAGGTATCAATCAAACTTAGGATGATCTCTCTCTCTCTAGGTTTAAAGTTTGGGAATTCGGACTGTTTCTTTGATGTCAGTACCTAATTGCAACATCGGCCTTGATAAAAGAGAAAAATAAAGGACTGTAATTAATGCCCGATGCTAGCAAGATTTGAAATACGAATGATAATTGATCACCACCGTCATTATTTGCATGAAATATACCTAATTGAGGCAGCATTAATTTCGCACTATATATACTGAGTCCGACTCCGCTGTTCTCCAAAGGGAGAACAGGACCCTGTTATTCTGATTCCAGCTATTCACCTTTATCGAGATTCGGGTATGAAAAACTTTGAACGGTTCAGATCGGAATAACAGGGTCCTGCTCTCCAATTTGGAGAACAGCGAAGTTGGTTTCATATATATTGGCGTCTTCATAAATAATGGTGTTAGAATGTCGTACTAACAAGTTACAAGTTTTCCATTTTCCATAACCAAATAGGGAGTAGAACTAGGGTGCTCCTAAGCTCACCAAGCCCTTCCGTGAGCGCAACTCTAAAACCTATCGAATTGACTTCAAACGACATTTCCAAACCGTTAGATGTTCAATCTATATTAAAATGTGCTTGGAGACCAAATTTTACATTTTTTGGAATTTTTTTACTATTTATTAAGATGATTTGAAAATCGTTGTTTTTCAATGGTGCAGAATTTTAATAAAAACAGCGATTTTCAAACCATCTTAATAAATAGTAAAAAAATTCCAAAAAATGTAAAATTTGGTCTCCAAGCACATTTTAATATAGATTGAACATCTAACGGTTTGGAAATGTCGTTTGAAGTCAATTCGATAGGTTTTAGAGTCGCGCTCACGGAAGGGCTTGGTGAGCTTAGGAGCACCCTAGTTCTGCTCCCAAATAGGAGAAAAACATCAAATTTGAGCCATACGTCTTACTTCGTTTTTTTATTTGTTTTTTACTTTTTACAGAAACTTTATATAGCGTCCAGACTGTTTATTTTTTTTCTCGATATTTAAAATTGATCAGCTTCTAATGAAATTGTCCATATTTTGATTAGATGATTCTAAAATAGTGACACGAGAGATGCTGTTATTTTTTGTAAGACAAAAGAGAAGAGCTTGGAAGAAATAAACAATATTGAAATTTTATTTTTTCTTATTACAAAGTGTCTTCATTTATACTACAAGGCAATTAAAAAACTAGCTGTGACACTATTCTCTATCATCATGTTTGGTTGTGGACTAAAGATGGACTAAAGGTTTTAGGCCATTGTTATTCCACCAAACGCGATTTAAATTGACTGGCCTAACATGTAATAGCTTTAAATTTAGTTCAACCTAAACAGACCTAAATTAAACCACCTCAGGAGGTGCCTTAAATTTTTATTCAATTTTAAACCACTGGAGCCACTGTTATTCACCTTCAACCATTTCACCCCTCTCCTCATAACTTTAGGCACAACTAAACATAAATAATTTAGACTGGCCTAAGTTGGAATAACCAACTTATACCACCTTAGCTTTAGTCCACAACCAAACACCACCTATACTATTAATTACATAACACTATTTTCTATTGTATTGATGATGAAACTATTTCCTACAAACTAGTTGTTATCTTCCTATATTACAAAATAAATTTGAATATGTTTCGCTTGTAATTTTCTCAAATGGACTCGGGTTCAAGCCTTTAGTAAAGACATCCGCAAATTGATCTTCACTTTTTACATATAGTGTTTTAATTTTATTTGCTTGAACATTCTCTATAATAAAGTGACAATCCACTTCTATATGTTTGTTCGCTCATGAAACACGGAATTTGATGCTATGTGTCATGTCGAATTGTTGTCACAATACATTTTCATAGGTTCTTGAGTTTTAATCTCATGCCCGATAGAAGTTGCTTGATCCAAGTCAATTCGATTGTGGTTGATGCCATGACCCGATATTCCGCTTAGACGCTTGATCTTGCTATAACATTTTATTTCTTGCTTTTTCACGTGACTAGATTTCCTCCTACAAATGTACAAAAACCGGTTGTCGATTTTTTAACAAAGCTTCCGGCCCAATCTGCAACAGAATAGCCACATTATCATTAGAATTATTATTTTTCATCCAAATGTTCTTACGGGAATTATTTTTTTAGATACCTCAAAATTCTGTCTATAGCTTCTAAATGTGGTGTTCTAGGTGAGTGCGTGAACTAGCTAATTTGATTTACGGAAAAAGAAAAATTCGAACGAGTGACCGTTAGATAGATTAATTTTCCTACAAGTCTTTGAAATTGGTATATGTCTTCTAAAGTTTCACCATCTTCACTATTTAATTTGCACTTGTCATCAATTGGAGTAGCGGCCGGTTTGCATCATAATTTACCAGTTTCTTTCAATAAATCCAGTGTATATTTTTTTTAGAAATGAAGAGCCATTTATCTGAAGAAAGCTATCTCTATCCCTAAAATTTAATATATCTTAAATCTTTTATGTTTGTTACCAAACATATGATCTGTTGCACCACTGTCTATAATAATTTAGTTAAAAAATATATTTTGAGTTAGAGGCAATACCACATGCACTAGGAGTGTTTTGGTTACCAAGCAGCGTAATAGTTGTTGGAGAGCTTGTTATATTTGATATCCAGTGCTTGACCCTCCTAAAAGTGACCCATTTTTGAAAATATTGTCTGACCCACCAGAGCTTGACCCATTTCCGAAATACCCACTGGCGGTTTTGCTTGAGGGTCCACCAAAAACATTAACGGGTCTGCCAGAACCATTAACGAACCCGCCTAAGAACCCGGTGGCAGTTTAGCTATTGGGTCCGCTAAAAGACATATAGGGTCCACCTATGCTACTAACAGGTCCGCCATTTTGAGACCCTGTGACAATTGTACAGGGTCCGCCAGCATTATTGGTTCTGTATGCGAACCCATACGGACACACTAGCCCATTAAACCTATATCCTTCATTAGAAACAGCGTAACTTCTATTCTTTTTGCTATTTTTCTCCCAATTTCGTCTGTGGTCGTTGCCTTTGAATTTATTTGGTTTGAGACGAGGATAGAGATGCCAACATCTATCCTGAGTGTGGCCATGTGGTTACATTTCTCAATTTTAGATTGATTTGGGAGATTTTGAAAGTTAGAATTTTGATTAAAATTGAGATTTTTTTTATAGCTAAGACATGGATTTCGTGTCTCTCAAGGCTTGCAATATGTGAACCATTAATGGCAAGTCTCCTACTCTCATCTTATTGAATTAAATTTTCTATTTGAGAGTAAGAAAGAAGAGGTACCGTGGTCATGATTTGAGATTTTACTGCTTCATAACTTGGATTTAACCTCGTGAGGTACTAAAAATATCATCCTCTTCGGCTTGCTTCTGGAGTGTGGCCAGATCTATTGTTATTGGCCAATAGGATCGAAGCTCATTGCATTATTTTTCGAGAGCACCAAGGTACTCAGTATTGCTTCTTGACTCTTGTTTCTCCTGTTGGATTTTATGCACAAGTTGATAAATATGTGAGAAATTATTTTGCTGGTCATGCATAGCCTTTACCGCTTCCCACAACTCATCTGCCGTTTTGACCATCATAAAAATATTAGATACAGTCGGCTCCATTGAGTTCATGAGTGAAGTGATGATTCTATCATTAGCGGTTCTCCATTGTTTTGCCATATTTTTTCATCTTCGGTTAGTTTTTTTCGGATTTGCGGCTGTCTCTTTGGTTTCTCCAGTGATGTACTCTATTATCTCTCGATGTTGCCATTGATACAACCCTAGATGTTGCCCTTGCCCATGACAAGTAATTATTGCCATTGAGCAAAATGTTTGTTAACTTGAGAAATTTGTTGCCTCGAGTTGCCTTTCTTGAGCCATTTCGCTTTTGCTGAATTTTTATTGCAATTTGGGTTATTTCGGTCACGTAACTTTTTGCTCTGATACTATATTATTTTTTGTAAGACAAGAGAGAAGAGCTTGGAAGAAATAAATTATATTGCAATCTTATTTTTTCTTATCATAGTTGTCCCTATTTATACTACAAGGCAATTAAAAAACTAGCAGTTACACAATTCTATCATATTAATTAAATAGCACTATTTTCTATTATATTGATGACACTATTTCCTACAAATTAGCTGTTATCTTTCTATATTACAAAATAAATTTGAATCTATTTCTATATTTCAACATATGCAACTCACAAGTCGCAACCTATTTGCTACAACACTAAAAAAGAAGAACAATTAAAAAGAAGAAGAATAAGAATAAGAATTAAGAAAATAGTTTAATATTAGTTCAACATTAACTGTGGTTATCCTCGAACAAAATATTAGTTTAATATTTAATTATTTATTGAAACATAAAAGAATAAGAATTAAAAAAATAGTTCATAACGGTAATGAAAGCAGAAGAAAGCAACAAAATAATACGAGTAATTTCCATCTTTTGTCAGCAATAGCTCCTTTTTCTTTTTAATTTTTTTTTTTCGTGTGATGATATTCATCTTCTATTGTCGTTAATATTCAGAACGATTTTATTTAGAGTTATGGCCGTACGGGCCAATTCTTTAGGTCCTCAAAATGGAAATTGAAAATTAAATAAATTAAAGGTTAGTACCTATATATTTTTATGAGTGAGGCTACGGTACTATGCATAGCACGGATTGGTCTGTGGTACGGCTCAATATTTGAGTTTTTCAAAATTCTAACGGTCGATCCGAACCGTTCAACATGATTTCCACATGAATATGTACTTGCAAACTAAATTTTATATTTTTTCAAATTTTTTTTTACTATTTTTTAGATAGGTAGAAAATCACTGTTTTTGGATGGTCCAGAATTTTCAGATCAAGTGATTTTCTACCTATCTAAAAAAATAGTAAAAAAATTCGAGAAAAATGTAAAATTTGGTTTGCAAGTACATATTTATAGTGAGATCATGTTGAATGGTTCGGATCGACCGTTAGAATTTTGAAAACTCAAATATTGAGCCGTAACACAGACCAATCCGTGCTATGCATGGTACCGTAGCCTCACTCTATTTTTATTCGCCTTACCTATAGTGTTCTTTCTGCTTCAAGCCCTTTTAAGCAATAAAAATAATAATAATAAATTAATTTCCGGGTTCATTTACAAAAGCCGCCACACTAGTTAGATTTAACTATACAAGTGTGTAACTAAAATAATAAGCGTCTGCATGCAAATGAAAACACAGAACCTCTGTCACACCCCGCAGCCAGGGGTCGCAACAGTTCCCTGCCGTAAACATACAACGCCGTGTATGTTTACAAGGCAATTAACCATTCAATCAGAATATGTACACTTAATTAATATCAAACACATCCCGATGCATATATATATATAAATCCAAATATAAGGTTATACAGTCTGGTCAAATATCATACAACAAAAGTATCTCGTACAGATACTAACCATCAGGCCTACCCTAAACTATACAACAAAGGGTAGATTAGGCCACACAGAGGCAACTACCAAAGGTCTATAGCTCGCGTGCCTCTCCGGAACCCGACGCCCCAGATCCTGTAAAATAACCCAAGAGTGGGGGTGAGAATAAATTCCCAGTGCGAAATTTGCCACAGTTTAGATTATTGGACTTGCAATCAAAATCTATATTCAGAAATGAAACCATACAAAAGCAGTTCAGACAGATGCATATTCATAAGTAAAACAAGTGCATATGATCGACAACAATTTACCAAATGAAACACAAGTTACGGAATTTCCAAGATGAATGTCAAACACGCACGTTTCTGGCTTAACTCAGTTTATTACAGCTGGTAGCACCTACGGATGTTCCACCGAGCTGGACCCTTTTCCAACCCACATCTGTAGTGTCACTGACCCCTACAGATGGCCCACCAGCTGGACCCTTTATCGGACACCCATCCGCAGTGCTTTGGCTTAACCATTAACTAAGGTCTGGTTCATAATCAGATAAAAATTCGTATGCAATACGCTCAGAATCGTCCATTCGCAACACGTCAAACCAAACTGTCATTCCTATCCCAGACTGGATATGACACCATTTCATCGTTTCCTCACAGTCACCCAAAGTCTCCGTCACGATCAGTCATTGCCCAGCATTGATTGATCTGAATCAATCACTGCCCAGCAGTGATTAATTACTCTCATATGCGCACATGGTTTCGAGTCATCGCCCAGCGTTGATTTCGAAACATTACCGACCATCCTAGATAGTCATAAAATTGTTGGGGACTTTCGACCGTAATTCCAAAACAAAAACACACAAACAAACGATATACCATTCAACATGCAAATATAACTATAATATTCATTATGGACCAAAATGGGGTTATTGCGGCTCACAACTTAATTACCAGACAATTTCCAGCTCCATTTGACATTTTTCAGGCTCTCATTGCGGCCCGCAATGGATCTCATTGCGACCCGCAACAAAGCATTCAGAGGGTTTATTGAATTCTACTCTATTCATTGCGGCCCGCAATGGATTCATTGCGGCCCGCAACAAAGTATTCAGAGACTATCCTTTATTCTGCTACATTCATTGCGGCCCGCAACAAAGTAGTCAGAGAGTTAGTCGGTCTGTATTTTGAGCTACGCTGTTGATTGCGGCCCGTAATAGGATTTGTTGCGGCCCGCAATAAGGCGATTTCAGTACATATCAGTTCTAATTTAATTCGGTTATGCATATGATTCAAACAATTCGATTATGCAATCAATCAAGCAGTTCAACATGACAATCGGAAGCAGTTTAATTCATGAATCTAAATTATCAAACAAGTCCAAGAATCCCGCACCTGCTGGCAATAGGCGTATCGCGTGACTATCGATCCGGCGCCTTGGAATGCCTCGCAAACCTTTGCTCAATCGAGCCTACACCTACATTACGTATACCATCTCAATTAGGTCTCATTCCGGTACTGGTTCGCTATTCTGGTTTACGCATCAATTCGATTGGCCGGTTGGTGTAACCCTAATTTGGTCGAAACCTCAATTGAACCATTACACGTTCTAACCTTTCCCGATCCAGCGGTAACCCTACCGAGGACAAATCTAGTCGGTCGGATTAACCTAATCAATCAATCCCGCGTTTCAATTCGGGATTTGGTATCAAAACCCTAGAATTGGGAAATCCAAATTGGGAGACGAAATCACAGAGAAAATCGGTAACCGAGAGATGAGAAACTCAAAGGAGTTAGAGTTCGATCAATTCTAACCCTAATCTCGGATTTAAAACGAACAAACCGCGGATTCGAGAAATCTCGGATTTTCAAACAAAGAAGGGAAAAGAAAAATTACCGACAGAATGGCTAGGAGAGATCTACAGCTGCCTTCTCGGTTTCAACCTCGATTTCCCGAACGGTGACGCAATCCGACGGGATTTCGGAGCTCTCTCTCTCTCTTTCTCTTTCTTTCTCGTTGGCAGGCCACACACAAGGGAGAAGGGAGGGGGGTTAGGGTTTATTAAATAGGGTGCTTCGCGATTCGTGCTAGGATGGATCAATGGTCCGAATAATTCTAAAATTCATAAACCCATTTAACGTGTTTTAATTTCTCATTCCTCGCTCGTCGATCAAATTTCGATTCCGTTTTAACCATTCTAAATTAACAAATGATTTAAATTTTATTATAAAATTTTCTTAACGTGACAACCTCATAATAAGCTATTACATAATAAAATATAACAGACAATGGCATGCACAAATGTCCCGACATATTTATTAATATCCAAAGTTAATTACAAATTAATAAATATACCCACTAATATTGGGAATTTATAAAATTATCCATACCGGTTATTTTCTGGCCGGTACTAATTTTTTTTTTTTAAAGACACTATGAATAGCAAGATGCTGAAATCTAACACTAAAAATTCGAATTTAATTTTTAAATATTTGTTAGATTATTATTTTTATATATAATTAGCATATTTATACTAAAATACGCTAAATTACATGAAATTATGTTAAATTACGCTGAATTACATAAAATTACTCTAAATTACGCTAAATTATGTTAAATTATACTAAAATACGGTACATTACGCTAAATTACATATGAATAGGAATGATATCTTCACTGAGAAGGCGAAAAACGACAATGAAACTTCAAACGGTCATAAAACGGCACTCAAGTGTCCGATTTCAGCAAATTACCACTTTTCGGAAAGCTTGCGAAAATACTCATGCGTCAGTGCTCACTTTGTTGGATTTCAAAATTCAAAATTGCCAAAAAACAAAAGAAAAAGTCTAAAAACTTGAGTTGAAGTTTCCGATTAAGATTTTCATTTCTATTATTCAATCTACGTAGCTCAGTAAATTAATTATATAATGAACTTGTAGAATAACAATTTTTGAAAATTTTGGAAATTTTTTACTATTTTTTATGATTTATGAAAGATGGCACAAAATCGGCCTAATTTAGCGTAATTTACCGTATTTTAGCATAATTTAATATAATTATTGTAATTTAGCGTAATTTAGTCTAATTCAGCGTAATTCAACGTAATTTAACATAAATTCAAGTAATTTAGCGTATTTTAGTATAAATATGCTAATTATATATAAAAAAGTAATCTAACAAATATTTAAAAAACAAATTCGAATTTTTAGTGTTAGATTTCAGCATCTTGCTATTCATAGTCTCTAAAAAAAAAAAAATTAGTACCAGCTATTTTCTAGACGGTACCGAAAAAAATTAAAACCGGCCAGAAAATGGCCGGTATGGATATTTTTATAAATTCCCAACATTAGTGTATATATATTTATTAATTTGTAATTAACTTTGGATATTAATAAAAATGTCGGCAAATGTCAGGCTTTCAGCCAAGAATTCAATATCTTTGATTCATGATTTATGACTTTATTTTCATGGCTGCACGCTTATAGGTTATAACTCAATCAATCATCTATATCCTAGACATACCCACAACCGAAGAGGTATAACTCAATCAATTCGGTCTGATATCCAATCAGAACCGTCTGATCCGCATCAAAATTTGTATGCACTTGATGAGCACACATTTCAAAATTGTTTGCGCAAATCATGATATTCATCAAACCACCCTGATTCGTTTTTGGATTGCAATGCCAGTGGAAATAATTGTGCTATTTCTAAAACAGTATCAGTCTCGCTCGATCCAAACATACTCTGAGAGAAGAACCATGTGATACTTCTCACGAGCTGACGAGCACCATACTAATTATTGAATGGTTTTGCAATCTAGCCCTTTCAGTTTCTTTTTTCTTTTTTGGGTACAATAAGTCCACACACATTATTGATTTTTTTTTTTTTTTTTTTTTTACAAATGAAAAGCAATCTGTATCTCGTGACATCAAAGCGATATTTCAAAAATGTTATAAATCTGGATTTTTTAAGTTTCACATTCCGTCTCACGTGTTCCAAATATTTTCTGACATTAAAATACTAAGGCCCTGTTCGGTTGCATAGTGGGCTCAGGAATTGATATGGGAAATCAAAATTTTTGAACTGAATTTTACTGTTCATGCGGAAAAAAAAAAATTCACTCTGAGTAAATTTTTTTTTTCCACGTGAACAGTTAAAATTTTGCTGCAGCTGAACAGGGCCTAATACTATCGATCTTAAACTTGAGATACTTTCATTATTTTGCTTATTAATTGTTTTGCTCTTCAAGAGCATTTTGTATGAATAAAACATATGATAAATAAATTGCCGACATTTTCATCATTAGCATGATCATCTCTTAAAATTTGCTTGTAAGAGTATTTTTTTAACACGAGATAAGAATCAAAACAATTGATCTTATCTTGAGTATGAACATTAAATTCATACATGCAGAGACTAAAGACAATGTTTTATGACACATTTTTACTCTTTTAAGTCTTAAAATTTTATAAACCATATTTTTTTTATGAGATAAACATATATCAATCAATGTACAGATCTTGTGCAAACAGCAAACCCATGGACCACATCACATGCCAGTTTGCTGAAAAAATCAACCGGGCTGACATGCTGAACTCTTTAAATAATTTACATCCAACACATGCACGAATCTTGAGGAAACACAGGGGTGGTTGAGGTTCAGATCTCCGCGTAAGCTTACAGTTGCTTTTGCTTGGGTTCTTTCTAACACTGCTCCTTCTCATAACCTCGGAGAACGCAAAGAAATTTCGCTTCTTTCGTCCAGAAAAAAAAGTAAAAAAAACACTGCGGTGTACAGCAGTAAAGCGATGTTGCAAGGATCGTTTAGTACAGGCTTCTATTTCTATGTTCTATTTCTATCTACCCAATTCAGGAACTGGAAAGTGGAAAGCGATAGCATTAATAGCACATTTAATAATAGTCTAGATTTGGTGTGGCATATCAGGTGTGTTGAATCGGTTTGGATATCAAATTGAACGGTATGGATATTAAATTGAACGGTTTGGATCGGTTGTTTGAAAATCAAAATCAATAAATTACAGTCTAATGTACAAAAGAGACTTCGTTTTGCAAACGTAGACAGTAAAGTCAGATTTTCTTCTTAATTGTTTGAATGGAAATGTGAGTGAACGCATGTTTGCAAACTCTTTATTTGCCACAAATTGATGACATGAACATGTCAAGATAAATAGAAAATTAAAAAATTCTTAGAACAAATTAAAGATTAAAATTTAGCTACCAATTGATGACAAGAACAACATTGGGCGACCTCCAAAAAATAGAGTAAAAAGTAAAAAAAAAAAAAAAACAATCAATACGATATCATTATAATTCTAAATTTATTAAAAAATAGAGTAACATCTTAAATTTTAGTTTGCAACACAAGTACTGAATAAATAATCTTGTCGGATTTTTTTTTTCTCCTCCTATTTCCTTCTCCTCGAACGGATAAAATTACAGCTGGTGATTTAAATCCGATCTATCCGTTGTAAATCAAACGAATGAAAATCCGTTCCACCAGTTGGAACTTACAAATGGTGGTTTAAATCCAATCGTCTATTTTAATAAAACAGAAGAAATTTGATTAGCATTTTTATGGAAGCAGAGTAGGTCCGATGTCCATTGGACCTACCTTGGTTCGATGGGTGTGATGACCATTCGATCTCATCAAGATTCGTGTGCTTTGCATCAAAATACGTGCAAGTCTGTATTAATTTCCGTGCACATAGATCTTGATGCTAATTGTACGGTGCTAGAGCTAATTGAACCTAAACGTAGGTCCGATGCCCATCGGACCTACTCCTATCTCCATTTTTATATATATTACTGTGGGGTCAACCGTACAATAAGACCCACTAAGGCACTAACAATGGTCCAAAACCCCTACGGGATTATCTTAAAAAAAGAAAAGAAAAAAAGAAATAGGCCCAATAATATGCATTCGGGCCCAGGTCGAGTCTACCGCCATTCACGCCTCAGTGCACTGCGCGTTTCCATCTGAACTATCGACCCCACCGCCGTATCACAAATCACACAACCGGTGTCTACGCCTGATCTACGGGGCCTTTTCACAGGGATAGCTCTTGTTGTTGTCTCCAGTATTTTATCTCCTCCATTCATCTCCAGTTGAAGTGATATAAATTTTGAAGAAAATGTGAATACTTGGAGTGCTGTCGGCCAATGGACACGTGACGCCGGACCCACAGACAAGGACACGGCCCTGGGTACCGTCGGAATTTTTTTATTAGTAGAAATTAATGAAAAAGAAGAGAGACAAATAGAAAGAGTACATGAGTTGTAATATTGGTAGAAAGACCAGTAAAATTCTTACTGGTCTAAAAAATCAAAAATTTTGGACCAGTAAAAATTCTACCGGTCCAAACTTAGTTTTTCTTTTTTTTTCTTCTTAAAATCTGATGTATAGATGGAGGAAATTTTTATATTAGATTTTTAGTAAAATATGAAAAGTTTTTCAAAAAATAAATAGAATGTTTATATTGAGACTGGCTAAGCTCAAAACGTTTGCACCAAGCCCTTGGTGCAAACGTTTTGGTTCTCCTATTTGCAAAGTCCAAACGGTCGATCCAAACCGTTAGATATTTAATCCATATTAAAATGTGCTTGGAGACCAAATTTCACATTTTTGGAATTTTTTTGCTATTTATTAAGCCACTTTGAAAGTAGCTGATTCGGGTGAACAGTAAAAACAGTGCAATAAAATTCTGGACCGTGTGATCAGCAACTTTCAAAGTGGCTTAATAAATAGTAAAAAAATTCCAAAAAATATAAAATTTGGTCTCCAAGCACATTTCAATATGGAGAACAACTTGAACAGTTTGGATCGACCGTTTGAACTTTGGAAATCCGAAAACAATTCGTTTGCACCAAGAGCTTGGTGCAAACGTTTTGAGCTTAGCCACTCACTGTTTATATTTTATCTAAATTTTAAGATACTCTATCTATTTTTTATAAAAAAAATTATATTATACTAAAAGAATGAAAAGAAAAAAAACAAACTAGTTTTTAGACCGGTAAGAATTTTACCGGTCTTTCTATCAATATTACAACTCATGTACTCTTTCTATTTCTCTCTCTTCTTATCTATAAATTTCTACCAATAAAAAAATTCCGGTACCGTCGGTGCTAATTATCGTTTCTCTCTCTTTTATCTATTTTTTCATTTTTAAAAATAGTTATTCCACCGAGAATGAACTGAAAAACAATTTATATGAAATCAGATCTCTTGTTGAGAAATCTGTATATTTTATAACGACCTCCATAAATATGTTCCGGGATAAAGTTTGCCACGTAATGTTGATACTAAAGTTTGTCGGTGGTTCGATATTTTATCCTGAAAAAAAGCATTGTTTTTTTTTTTTTTCTATTCTGCTTTTCCTATGCAATACATTAAGCAAAGCGCCATCAACAATATTTATAAAGTAGGAACATCTTTTGAGCGACTAACAGTAGAAGTTGTATATTTTTTTGAAGGGTGAAAATTGTTATTGTGATATGTAGGATTCATATTTTTACTGGCATTAAAAGACGCATGTTTCAGGTTAGGGTTTGATTTCGCACGCCTACATTTGATTTGAGAAGAAACTGTGAAGAAAAATCTCTTAGAGCTGTTCGGCGTTCACTGTTCACGTGGGAAAAAAAAAAAATTTACTCATAGTGAATTTTTTTTTCCCACGTGAACAGTAAAAATCAGTTCAAAAATTTTACCTTCTTGTGCCCATTTTTCAGCCCACTCCGCTGTCGAACAGGCCCTTAATTTACTAGTTTTATTTCGAATTGGTCCTCCGCTTTTGTCTATTTTTTTTTGGGGTTGTTTTCATGTCTTTCTCATAATTTTTCATCATCTCCATTGATTAACGTTTTTTATACAAACAGGGTCCGGTCTCCTTCCGAGAGCGCGTGTTTTCCGCAGATATTAGATATATTCAGTCCGATATTCAGTAATATCTGTTCAATCTGTGTTAAGATTTATCCAGACGATTTTAATTCGTATGAATCTAAATCGACCGCAAGAAGTGCGAACCTAAATTTTCTGCACAAATTTGAACGTCAATCAAAAGATTTAAGAGCATCTACATCCCTAGTACTATTAGAGTTTCTAATTTGATGTGGCAGTTTCTAATTCAGTTTGAGGGATGTGGAAGAGTTTCTTATTTAGAAACTATGCAGTAAAGTTTCTTATTAAGAAACTATTTATAAACTCCATGCTGATCAAATGATTGGCTCAAATTATTTCTCAAAAGAGGTTAACAGTTATTTAGATACTCATTTGAGTTGCTAGGATGTAGATACTCTAAGCTGGACATACATTGAACCTCTTCCGCATTGAGTGCATATCCTCTGAGATATCTCAACTTTTGCGTGACCGACGTGTCCGGTGCCTATTTGGGGATAGCGCGGGGGTCAGTATTATTTGTGCTTTGAGATTCGTGCAAAACTTATTTGAACGGTTGCGATTTTCTATAAAGTCACACAAAGTTTGAAATATCTCAGATGATGCGAATTTTTCCGCATTCCCCCCTCCCAATGATTTTCGAAATTTTGCACGGTGGGTACAATTTTGGGGAATTTTCACAGTTTGATTTTAGACCGGCCCAGTCAGCCTGTGCTTTATTGAACTGAGTGGGCTTCAGAGTTTATTAAATGGCTAGTCGGGCTGCGCTTCAATATCTGCTTAGGCTAAAAAAGCAAATTCCTCTTTGGTCAGATCAAATTCGGCATGATCTTGGATCAAAGCCATTCGATTAGCATCAAGATCTGTACTGATAGTTTTAAGATTTGTACAAATTAAGTATGCACGTATTTTGATGCATATCAAACAAATGGTATTGATATCATATCAAATTTGACCCAAATGCCCATTGGATCGCCTCCCCTCGTTATCAAAGAGGAAAAAAAAAAAAAAAAAAAAATCCAATTCTCAATTTTTGGATGCTCGTCCCATGAGTTTATTATTGCTTGCTATTTGAAATCAAAGGAAAGGACATGCTTTTGAACTGGAGCAAACTCAAATCTGAAAGAAAATATTAGGAGTAGAAAAAATAATATTATGTACAAAATTTTCATTGATTAATCGTTTTTTTTTTCTTTTTATGAGAAATTCTTGATGTTCTTAGAAATATCTACCAGGGAAACGTACAATAATAAAAAAACAACATTCAAAGAAGGTTCATCTGGTAGCAAAACTCTGTTTGAATTTTCAACCCTTAGCATACAATGCATATGTTCCCTTAGGACCTGTTCGGCTGCAGCGTGGGCTGGAAAATCGGTACATGAAAGCAAAAATTTTAAACTGATTTTTATGGTACTGTAGAATGCATATCATATATGTGCATTTTTTTTAACCTTTTGGTCCCTTCGTCAGTCTCGTCTCTTTTATTAATTAGGCGTTCATCTCTCTGTCGAGTTTTTTTTTTTTTGGACTATTTTGTAAGGAAATAATTCGGTATATTAATATCTGCATCGTCAATTTCATAAAATTGCACAGCAAATGTTAATTATATCTAACTAATTGCATAAATGTTCCAAAATCAACTGTTAAATATTTAAAGTATATCTGGTGTAATTTTAGATATAAATATCTAGCATGTAGGTGTAATCATAGTAACATGATTCGCGTTTTATTCGCGAATAAAACGCGAATAAAACGTTTTTTGAGGTTTCCAAACCGAACAGCGAATAAAACGGTTGACCGAACTTTTACCGATTTATTCGCGAATAAAACGCGAATAAAACGTTTTTTACGAATTATTCGCGTTTTATTCGAAAATTCGGCTGGATTCGAAAATTTTGAAAATTTTGGGATTTCACCCCACGTGGCTGCTGAGACAAATTTTTGAAAATTTTGGGATTTCTTCCAAGTCACGTGGGCCGGTGGGTGTAATGAATTTTGCACATATTTTTTGTGACCATTCTAATATAGTATTTTATATAAATCTGAATTTTAAATTTTGTTTTATTTTGCTTTCTTGTTGTACGGTTGTACCGAATCATTCCCGAATTATACCCGAATCACGAATTTTTGACCTCGCCGAACCGAACCCGAATAATTCATTTGTCACTATGGGTGTAATAAATAATTGATCATGTAAGCATAAACACTCGCGTACAACAAACCATTATTGACGTAGAATCATAGATACAAAATCATGTGCGTAGAACTGACACAGGTTTTTCTATGTTTGAAGTACAGCGAACAATTAGTTTTTAACATAACACAGATTTTTCTATGTTTGAAGTACAGAGAAAAAAATGGTGGATTTTGCCTGATTTATATTAGCACTTGTAGATAAAATTATAGTGGTGTAAACATATATTATGTTAGGTTTTGTAATTTGTATGGTTATAAGCAGTGTTCTAAATAGCGCGCTATAGCGGCGCTATAGCGTTTTTGGACCCCAAACGCTACGCTACGACATCAAAATGCGCTATAGCGGTCCGCTACGGCGCTATTTGCGCTATACAATATGGTTTTTTTTTATTTTTTATTTTTAAGCAATTTATATGGGTTTTAAATAAAGATAAAAAAAATCTCAAACCGAAATTGAATTTGTTGCTACTTGCTACAAATAAATCAATTTGAAATTGGGAATAGAAATAGAAATTTGAATAGAAAAAAAGTCCAAACCGGAATTAAAATTTGAATAGAAAAAAAAAATAGATTATGTCATGAATCATGATACTTAAGATATTTTTAATAGGAAAAATCGATAGTTTATGATATTACTATGGATATTTTGAACCGCAATTTGGACTTTGTACGGGTTCAATATGAATATTATAATTTCTTAATTACTTTGGTGTTATTTATTGTTCTATGAGACCTTAGATAATGTTGATATTTAGTACAAATATTGAATATACGAAATGTAAAAAAAAAAAACGCTATTTGGAATAGCTTCCGCTATTCGCTATAGCTTTTTTTTTAGCCTTCCCGCTACGACGCTATAAACGCTATTTAGAACCTTGGTTATAAGAATACGATAACTTGGAAATGAAATGTATTAGGAGTTTTAGATGCGAGTATGACCAAATTTCCTTATTATAATGAATGAAACAATTATGAATATAATATATATTATGTTCTCATTTTTTGTTTGACCTTTGCCTGGAGTTGAATTTGACCCCACATTTTACCGACATTTTTATTAATACCATAAAAAAAAACAAATATTAAATATACCCTCGGTTTGAATTTTTTTTAAATATGCTCTAACCATCTAGGGGTGGGGCGGTCCACTCTTCCCATCAAATCGCCCCCCTGTGGGGTGGTCAGGCAGTGTATACTGAACCGCCCCACAGAGAGGCGCTCCAGTTTTTTTTTTTTTTTTTAGAGATTTGAGAGACAATATGAATGAAATTTAACATTAAAAATTCGAATTTTGTTTTTAATATTTGTTAGATTACTTCTTTTGATTTATAATTAGCATATTTATACTAAAATATGTAAATTTTTTTAAAAACCATAATTAAAAAAAATTAGCAAACCAACATTGGTTTTTACAAAAATCATGCTGAATTAAAAAATACGGTAAATTACGCAAAATTACGTATGAATAGGGCCTATTTTGTGCCATCTTTCATAAATCATAAAAAATAGTAAAAAAATTCCAAAAATAATAAAAATTGGTATTCTACAAGTTCATTATATAACTAATTTACTGAGCTACGTAGATTGGAGAATAGAAATGAAAATCTTAATCGGAAACTTCAACTGAAGTTTTGAGGCCCTTCCCTCTGTTTTTTGGCGATTCTGAATTTGGAAATCTAACATCACCAGTTTGAACGCATGCGCATTTTCGCAAGCTTTCCGAAAAGTGGTCACTTGCTGAAATCGGACACTCGAGCGCCGTTTTATGACCGTTTGAAGTTTCATCGTCGTTTTTCACCTTCTCATTGAAGATATCATCTCTATTCATACGTAATTTTGCGTAATTTACCGTATTCTAGCATAATTCTATGTAATTATTGTAATTTAGTGTAATTTAGTATAATTCAGCATAAATTAACATAATTTCAAGTAATTTAGTGTCTTTTAGTATAAATATGCTAATTATATATCAAAAATGTAATCTAGCAAATATTTAAAAAAACAATTCGATTTTTTAGTGTTATATTTTAGCATTTTAGCTATTTGTCTCTTAAAAATAAAAATAAAAAATAAACATAATTTCAAGTAATTCTCAAGTAATTTAGTGTATTTTAGTATAAATATGCTATCAAAAAAGTTTAAAAAAATTCGATTTTTTAGTGTTATATTTCAGCATTTTAGTTATTTGTCTCTAAAAAAAAAAAAAAAAAAATTCAAGGAACCAGCCGGTTTAGACATTTTTAATAAAAGTTGAATAGGTCTGAGCATTTTTATTAATCTTTAATTAACTTTGGGTATTTTTAAAAATGTCGGTTTATACATCAAAAGAAGTAATCTAGCAAATATTAAAATTTTTATTGTTAAATTTCATTCATATTGTCTCTCAAATCTCTAAAAAAAAAAAAAAAAAAAAAACTGGACCGCCCCTCTGTGGGGCGGTTCAGTATACACTGGCTGACCTCCCCACAGGGGGTGGTTTGATGGGAAGAGTGAACCGCCCCACCCCTGAGCGGTTAGGGCATATTTAAAAAAAAATTCAAACTGAGTGTATATTTAATATTTGTTTTTTTTAGGGTATTAATAAAAATGTCGGCACATTTTACCTTTAAACAGATTGTGTTCCACATTATCAATTATCCATCTTAATTTGATACAAAAAAATTCTGTACATTTAAAAAGTGATTCCTGCATTAATTTAAAATAAGAAAAAATGATGATCCATAAATTTTTACGGACAATAATCAGCAGCCTTCTAAAATTAAAATTATAATCGTCCAATTAAGTATAAACTTCAAAAAAAATTTGTAGTGTATGAGAGTAGGTCCGATGGCATCGGACCTACTTTGGTTCGATGGGTTTAATCACTGTCGATTTGCTTTAAGATCCGTGCATAACGCTTTAAACTTCGTGCATGTCTGTTTTAATTTTCGTGCGCACAAATCTTAAATTAGATCGGACGGTCATCATGCTCGTTGAACCTAAAAGTAGGTCCGATGGGCATCGGACCTACTCCATTCTCGTACGCGTGAATTACCCATAAAAGTAATCATTATTCTCCATATAACTCTAATTGGTTGTTCGATATTTATTCGATAGAATAATATATTCTAACTAGTTTTTATACTCTAGTATGCATTCAGTAACTATTGTTCGTTGAAATTAAGTGCTATTTCGCCGATTAGTCCATTTATTTTGCTCGGTTTCTTATATAAGTTAAGACATATTGATCAATATCAGAAGTGATAATTAATAATTAAGTGATGATCTTGTTGTTCCTCTATTAAAAAAACAGTGAATATATAGAAGAACAGCACAATATTTTTTATTGATAATATGGGTTTCAGGTAACGTGCATGGTATCTTAAAAAACAACAAGAATCATATAAAATTATTATACAAATACAAATAATACATGGAAAATGTCAGTAACAACTGATCTTATTAAACATCATGTCACATACACCTCATCATCATGAACTAAACGACCAAAATTGTAACATCACTTGGCCGGAGGAGGTCCGGGTTTATACCTCGACTGGAGAACCTCGGCAAAACTCCACGAGTTTCACGGTCTCCGGAAAAACATTTCGCACAGCTTCATTTTTGCAAAAAATTTCAGCCCATGCACAAAGAAGCGGTGTTCGGGCATCGTCTAACAGCTTCAGACCATTTATCTCTTCAGCTGCTTTCATCCATCCTAAGAAAGAACCGACCGCTACGTCGAGGTATCCAATCGTGTCACCACAGAAGAATGGTTTTCCTTTGCTGATCTTGTCAAAAGCTTCTTCTAAGAGTTGTAGAGCTGCCATTGTTTGCTCCTTGGCCTCGTTGGTTTGAGAAATTATTATTGAGTCAACAAAGAAGAAAAAAACTACAATAGTTTAATAACAAGTTAGCATAACAAACAATCAAATTTAATGGTTTTTTATATTGCAAAATGTAGTTTGTGCAACAGATTATGAAGCAGGGGATTTCCAAATAATTAGGCCTTATAATTTGAATGGTTTTTTATTATGCATATTTGAGATCCTATCTGTTTATGTTGTTGGTGTTATTCTTGTTTTTTCATACAATAATTCAGCCTTGCAAGGACATTAAAATTAAAGATCATTCTAGTATGTACTTCAACAAAGAGAATTTGATTCTTTTTTCAAAATAAGTATTTTTTTTTTTTCTCACAGGAGCAATTCTCACATGCATATATAGAAGCAGGGACGGAATTAGAAAATTAAGATTTGGGGTCTAGAAAATTTAAGTATGGTGTAATTTTTATTCTATAAAGAGGCTAAAAGTATTAATGCATACAAAAATTATAAAATTTATTAGATAAAATTACAAAATTTCAATTTATAAGAATGGCTTAGTATCCTTTTCAATATACAACCTTCCATCAAGGCATAGAAGATGTTGGATTTATTAATTGGTACGCTCGTTATGGGAAATCTGAATCCAAAAGCCGACCCGTTATGAAGAGGTGCAGACCCTTTATGAAGAGGTGCGTTGGTTTATATATACTAGATCCTGTCCTTCTGTCTTAACTCTCATATATCATAACAGAATAGTGACTGACAAGAAAGAGAAAAAAACGCACCAAGAAACTCTGTTAATACTTGAAGGTCTTAGGTCAAGAAAAACGTAGGGTTTCCGGCTTCGGCTTGTGATTTCTTGCAGAACCAGTGATACTGCTACGCTCGCAAGATCCGCTTCCGCACGAAGATAACGGAGCAATTTGTAAGTTCTATCCGTTAATTAACAGAAGACATGAATATTCTCTCAGTTAATGTACAAGAGTTAAATGGTACTTTAACTGCTAATACTAAACACTAATTAAGCAAGACTAAAAGATTGATCATTACCTTGTCATCGAAATAGACGGTCCAAAACCGATGCATAGCTCGCTCATACGCATCAGTTGGCAGCAAAGTGGTTCCAGATCCAGTCCAAACATTGTCGATATACTGCACAATAATCATGGACTCGCATATCGGTTTCCCGTCATAAATCAAAACCAGCATCTTCTTATAAACCAGATTCGACTGGAGTAGCAACTCGCTCTTTGCACCGAGGTCCTCTTCCATGAATTCATATTGCACCTCTTTAAGGTTCAGTGCAATTCTAACCCGTGCGACAAAGGGACTCACCCATGCCCCAAGTAATTTCACTTCCGGATTTCCACTTGTTGCCATTTGACATGCACTTGTGCAGTACTGTATTTTGGGAGCGCCTGTTTGCTCTAACTAAATTATATGAGTAGAACTAGGGTGTGATGTGCGGAATGGATTCTGCTGCTTTTCTGGCAGAAAAGCAGGGTTCTGCTTTTCTGCATCCAACTATTCAAAATTTTTCATTTCGCGCATCTCGATATAGAAACTTTTTCATGCACAAATCTCGACGAATTTAAATAGTTGGATCTGAAAAAACTGGTTGCTGCTTTTCTATCAGAAAAGCACCAGAGTCGAACCCGTGATGTGCTTACCAAATTTTTGGTGAGCATAACTCCATAATTTATTGGATTTACTTCAAACGAGATGAATCCAAACCGTTGAAACCGATGTACTTCACGAGTGATGTGCGTACATGCAAAATTTTGAATGTTTCGAATTTATTTAGTACAAAGTCAAGCGGTCAAAATTGATAAAAAATGAATGTATTAAAATAACTTCTAAAACTTCATTTTGGATTATTCATTTTTCATCAATTTTGACCACTTGACTTTAGACTAAATAATTTTAAAAAATTCAAAATTTTGCATGTACGCGCATCACTCATGAAGTAGATCGGTTTCAACGGTTTGGATTCATCTCGTTTGAAGTAAATCCAATAAATTATGGAGTTATGCTCACATCACACCCTAGTTCTACTCAAATTATATAATGAGGCGGGGGTCGTTTTTGGTTGGGTGATATTGATTGGCATTTATGATTATTGCTATACTATTTGTGTGAATACTAGGATCTTGTAGACATTTTTTGCACATCATAATTCATACAGCAAACAGTCAAATGAACCAATTGGATGGTTTAAATTGAAGGGCCCGAAATTGAAAGCTTCTTGTGACGATATTACAATCTAGATGCAACGAAGATAGATGTTTGCCTAATTTGTATCCCTTAGTCTACCTTTTCTAGTTGATGAAAACGCTAAACATTTAGACAAAGGAATAAATTAACCTAGTTAATTTATTTACGTCTCTCTCTTTTTTGCTAAAAAAAAAAAAAAAAAAATTCTCGACGCCTAAAGACGTGAGGGGATTGATTGTGTTGAAATTTTAATTTGAAACTCAAAATTTACATTTTATATATGGGAAAATTTCCGGTGTCACGGCATCTTTTCAAATTAAAATTTCAACACAATCGATCAATCCCCTCATGTCTTTCTCTTTTTGAAAAATGTTTGGCAGTGGCTGCCAAGATTATCTCTCGTTCTTATTGAGGTAATACTGGCAGCCTGTACTCTCATCTGTGGAATATATTTTTGGTTTTCATATTTGAAAAAAGGATAGTGCAGAACAAATGAGGGTGTTATACGAAAACTTTGAAAACTATGTGACAAATATTTAATATTCTTTGCTATCTGTAAAATGTAAGGGTTTTATGTGAAAAAAGTATGACATCATTTTGCTTGCTGAGTTAAAATCCTAGAAATTATTGTGTTGTACTTGCTAGTAAATTAATCGACTATAAACATGTAAAATGGCAGGCCGTCTAAGAAATTCCTCCATCATACATACTTGACAGTTTTTTTTTATCACGGCATACTTGATAGTTGTTCTTTTTTTCTTCATTTTTATCTCGATCACTAATTGACCCTCATCTCGCTAGGCCACGACAAGACGATCTACCTCGGTTGCTATTGTTCATCCTTTTGGCCCCCGGAAAATCACCTTAGAAATCGCTTTCTCTTCTGTGAGTTGAGTGAGTTGTGAAAGGGAGGAGAGAGAAATATAGATATTTATAAGGTCTGAAACAACAACAACAACAAAAAATTTGAAAACCAGCCATTTAATGGCCGATTTGAACATTTAAAAAAAAAACCCATCTAACGTGGGTATATTTATTAATTTGTAATTAACTTTGGATATTAATAAAAATGTCGGATGATTATGCTGCAATGGAGCATTAACTTTTTAATATTATCTAATTTGTAAATCAATTTTCTTATTCGGTTGTTATTACCTGTATGAAATGATGAGATGTCAACTTTTGCAGTCCAATTGGACTTTTCTGACTTTGGAGCGTCATTGGCTTGGTTTTTCTTCATTTCTGATATATTTTTATGTATATATAAACTCTTTATTGATAAAAACATGCATTATTTCATCATATATCTTTGAAAAAAAATTGCTTGTAATTACCATTGACATGATATAATTTCGGTTTTACAGTAATGTTCGGATACCAGTATATCAATTTCAGCAACAATAACCATAAACCGTGACAACAAATGACCATATAATAATGCCTTGTGAGAAATCAATCCAAACACAGCCTAAAAAATTTGAAAAAGAAGCAAAAGATAAATTAGTCAATCACTGCAGTTATTTTTCATTTTCCCTAAGCAGAAAATTGTCCACTCAACAAAAATCATATAAAAGGATTATACAAATACCAGTGTTCTAAATAGCGCGCTATAGCGTTTTTGGACCCCAAACGCTACGCTACGACATCAAAATGCGCTATTTGCGCTACGGCTGCTATAGCGGCCGCTACAGCGCTATAGCGGTCCGCTACTGCGCTATTTGCGCTATACAATATGGGTTTTTTTTTATTTTTTATTTTTAAGCAATTTATATGGGTTTTAAATAAAGATAAAAAAAATCTCAAACCGAAATTGAATTTGTTGCTACTTGCTACAAATAAATCAATTTGAAATTGGGAATAGAAATTGAAATTTGAATAGAAAAAAAGTCCAAACCGGAATTAAAATTTGAATAGAAAAAAAAAATAGATTATGTCATGAATCATGATACTTAAGATATTTTTAATAGGAAAAATCGATAGTTTATGATATTACTATGAATATTTTGAACCGCAATTTGGACTTTGTACGGGTTCAATATGAATATTATAATTTCTTAATTACTTTGGTGTTATTTATTGTTCTATGAGACCTTAGATAATGTTGATATTTAGTACAAATATTGAATATACGAAATGTAAAAAAAAAAAAACGCTATTTGAAATAGCTTCCGCTATAGCGACGCTATTCGCTATAGCTTTTTTTTTAACCTTCCCGCTACGACGCTATAAACGCTATTTAGAACTTTGACAAATACAAATCATAATGGGAAATGTCAGTAACAACTAGTCATCATGCAACCTACACCTCATCATATACCAAAATTGAAACATCACTCGGCTGGAGGTCTGGTTTTATTCCTCCCTAGAAGAACCTTGGAGAACTCCACGAGTTTTGCGGTCTCCTGCAAAACAGCCCGCACTGCATCGGGGTCCGAGCATCATCTAACAACTTGAGGCCACTCATCTCTTCAATTGCTCTCATCCATCCTAAGAAAGAACCGAGTGCTATGTCGAGGTATCCAATCATGTCACCGCCGAAGAATGGCTTTCCCTTGCTTATCTTGTCAAAAGCTTCCTCTAAGAGTTGTAGAGCTGCCACTGTTTGCTCCTTGGCCTCGGCCTTAGCCTCTTCGGTTTGAGACCTTATTGTGCTAAAAAGAGGGGGAATAAACTGCAAGAGTGAAATAACAAGTTAGTGTAACAAATGCAACGGTATTGTATATTGCAAAATGTTGTTTGTGTGACAGATTAAGAATGTAGGATTCCAATTAATTAAGCTTTTAATTTGGATGTAGCCCATGGGCCTGGATTGAAATCAGAGCCTTTCCAAACAAACATAGAATGGATATATTCTCTCTCATTCATACAGAATACATGAGTGATGCTACGATGCTTTAGAAAGTAAACATGGTGTTTTATTTTTTGCTCATATTTCTATTTTTTTAGTTTCAAACAGTTGATCCGAATTTCTCAACATGATCTTTATATTGATATGTGCTTGGAGATCAAATTTTACATTTTTTTGAATTTTTAAAAATCAATGTTTTTATAAAAAAAATTATTATTTTTTATTTAATGAAAGCTATGATTTTCAAAAATTCTAAAAAAATAGTAAATTTTTTCTAAAAAATATAAAATTTGGTATCCAAGCACATATCAATATGAAGATCATATTGAGAAGCTCGAATTGACTATTTGAACTTTGAAAATGGAGATATGAGCAGGAAGTAAAACACTCGCTTTACTTCTCAAAGCATGATAGCCTATCTCCAGAATACAGATCCTAATATGTTGGAGATGATAAGCATCTCCTATCAAGGTGGAAAGTTCTATAACACTTCAAATTTAATTAGCTAGCTAGGAATGAGAAGAGTTTGGAATTTTTTGGACAAGCTGAATTATGCATATATGAGATTATCGAAGAAAATTAGTCACGTCGCTACCAGTTCCGTCACGTTACATCATGTTACATTACGTGTGTCGATTACGTGAAGTGACTCACGGGTTGCTTGACGTGACTGCCCTCCACCATCTTAGTTACGTCACGTCACGTAAATTGACCCAGTCAAGTCATGTGACACGTTACATGACCACTTTTTTCAACATTATTTCTTAATTATAATTTTTTTTTATAGTTTGTTAGTTTTTGATATATTTTGTTATTGTTTTCTTTAAACTAACTTAAAATTTAAACAATAATTAAACGCGATCAGTCATGTCACGTTTGATCGCATCACGTGTGACCACAATGTGACTCTTTGTGTGATGTGACTGTCCTCTACTATTTTAGTCACATCACGTCACGTTTTTCCTTCATATAGTGTTTTTCCTTAGATGCTATGATTTTGATCAGTTTATGTTATTGATGATATTCTTGTTTCTCGCTGCAATTACTGTTAGCAAGTACTAGAACAAATTTTTTTTATTGTTTTGCAATGTAAGTACTTAAAATTTATTGTTTTTCAATGTAAGTACTTTTCTTTTCACAGGAGCAATCTGACATGTACAAGACATAAACATTATCCCGGAAGTCTTAGGCCTTTTTGTACAAGAGTTAAATGGTAATATAACCGCTAAAACTAAACACTAAGCAAGACTTAAAAGATTGATGAGTACCTTGTCATCAACATAGACGGTCCAAAACCGATGCATTGCCCGCTCATACGTGCCAATCGGCATCAAGGTGATTCCAGATCCAACCCAAACATCATCGATATACTGCACAATGATCATTGATTGGCATACTGGTTTTCCGTCATGAATCAAAACTGGCATCTTCTTATAAACCGGATTCGACTTGAGCAGCAACGCAACTCGCTCTTTGTACCGAATTGCTCTTCCAGGAATTCATATTGCACATCTTTCAGGTTCAGTGCAATTCTAGCTAGCCCTTGTGGTATTCGGGCTCGATCATGTCCCGAGTAATTTCACTTCTGTATTTCCACTTGGTGCCATTTGATATGCACTTGTGCAGTATTGTGTTTTGGGAGCGTCTGTTTGCGCAATCTAAATTATACTAATGACCTTCTAGATTTTTTTACACTTCATAATGAAACTCATACCGCACACGGTCAAATAAACCACCCTTCTCTATTTTTTTAACCCAAAGGTGAGGTCCTGTCCTTTTCTTTGATATTAAATGAGTAGAACAAATCTAATCTATTAGACGGAAACTACCAAGGTCCTTCAATTCATCCATAGTTTTAGTATTTTTTTCCTCTTTCTTTAAAAACGGAGACGGTCGATCTGATTACTTTTGTTTGTATATTGCGACCTAGTCCATGTAATTGACTAATTGGTACCGTTTTGAATTTCGAGGCCAGTTAAATTTATAAAAAAAATTGAGAGGGGATTTAATGTCAGAACACAAATATTTACCAAATTTTGAGAGGGGCTTTAAATTCGTTAAAAATATACCGTTTTGTATTCTAACAAATATACGAGTATTTTTTTCTATTTGACATAAATTGAAACTAATTAATTAATAAGGTGCACTTAATAAAGATTTAGCAAACAAATATTTAACTATCATGCTGACTTGATTTGGAGAACTTTCTAGCAGTTTATCCCGAGTTGTCCGACAATGAGAAAACTAAAAAAAAATGAGCAACGTACCCGGATTTTGATAATACATAACTTGAATCGCTTTCCTAACAATTAGCTAACAGAAATAATACATTATTACTTTCTCTTTCTCTTTAGCCATATACAACACCTTATTTTGATAACTAGTCATGTAAAACATTTCATCACAGAGATTACACAGGTCATGGAGATTATCTAAGATGTACCTCGAGCAAGATAAAAGCGGGAAAATAGAGTGAAAAAAGATGTAATACATTTCTAGTGACTACTCATACCATAAAATCCACTAAAATCATTATTACTATCATTGAATGTTCAACCAGAACATCAAATTCTCTCTAAATAGCACTTTGACCTAACCAAAAATAAAAAGGCTCCAAAATGCCCATCAGATTTTACCTTCCTGGACACTTCATAGATCCCAAAAATCATCTATACCTCAGACCACTATTAAAGAAAAAAAAATAAAGAACCTATACATTTCTGATTAGAACTCCTTTCCTCAAACAAGGATCTGAATGCAGCTTCAAAACTCTCTTACTTGTGAACAAATCAAGTTTTTCACTGTATAACAGGCTCCTTCAGTATTGCATCTACCTCTTCACATGTTTATAGTATGGAAGGAAAAATTGACCAAAATTATGCTTCCATAAAAAAACATGTACTGATCATGGAAATGGTTTTGTGAGTATCAATTCCGTGACCAGATAAAAAAAATGAGGGGAGCATGCAACTAATTATCTGCTTGGAAGAAAAGAACTTGAGGTTGCAGATGCCCCTTCTCACACATTGCTATGACATCATCCCAACTACCAACTACCTGTTGAAAATATAAATGACAAAAACAAATTTACATCCAAGCAGCAAATGATTATATCAGAGAGACTTAGGGATGTTTATTTGTATTAAGGGCTATATGTCTCATCAGCTTAATGTTCAATGTCCAGTCATTGTTTGATAACAATATCTGGAAACATATTACAGTACAGTGCTGCTCATGCTCAGAACTGGACAACTGGCCTTTCAGAAATAATAATTTTAGCATAGTTAGGAGAAACAATGCTGTTACAAGGATATGTGTGTCTGCATAGGTTATAATGAAAACTGCTGACATCTATATACATTCTTGTATGAAGAAGAACTTTATTGTCACCTTAACTGTCTGATCATCAAACATGACCCACCGTTCATTCTCATATGCAAAGCAGTGATAATGTTGCCCATAGTAACAAACCTGTCAAAACACGGACAAAATATCAAAACATGGTGAAATATGATCTCTAAGTTGCATTAAGTAAAAAATTACTAAACAAAATTAGCAGTTTTAATATAGAATGATAAAATGAACAAAAAGGGCATACTACTGAAACAAGGTGATGTTTTCTTCCTTTATCAATCCCACGGTACATGGCACTAATGTCAATTTCAGTAGTGATGCCAGCCAAAGTTCCAGATATGTCCTCTGGCTTTTCCTTCATATGCTGCCAGCCCAATACTGCATTTTTTAACAAAATAAACAGGAAACATCTCAGGTCAACAAACTAGACACCAAAGAACCATTCTATTAAGTTTCCTCTTCATGCCCCTGCAAGAATGTACCCTGTTCTGTAACCTCTTCAAAAAGAAATTAAAGAATATAACAGGTTACAGAGAAAGGGGTAGTTTACATGTTATTTTTATGCTGGAGGACAGGGATGGTGTACAAATAGTGTGACATCAGAATGAACATAAGCTAACCGGAAGCTTTTGTGCACAGAATTTTTTTAAAAAACTTCAAGAATTGGGAGCTCACCTGTCATAAAAACATGAGGGGAACTTGAGAGAATGTGATGGATGTAATTCGGTGCGCCACAGCCACCATTTTCAGGATCACAAGTCAATTGATGATTCGTCTCTACTATCTTCAGTAGTTCATCAAATGAATTATCCGGACACATGCTCTGAAAGAATTCTATTTTCAGTTAATAGTTCAACAATATACACAGAGACGTAAGCACATCATAATACTACTCGGATGATGTTCAGCTGCATAAGGATTTAAATTCTAACTATCTATACAACATTATGAACTAACTTATTGGGTTTCCTTAATTAATTTGCAAAATATTGTCAAGGTGGTCATGTTGTTTCATTCTAAATTAATTTAGCTCATATACAACTAGACACATCATCAGGAGAGCAAAGGATCCACACTTCTCTAACACATTTTGGAGTGCAAATATCAGTCTAATAAAAGGTATTAACTACACGATATTTTTTTTATAAGATGTGATAAAAAAATACAAGAAACCTACAGAAAAGTAGATTAAGAAATCAAAGACTGTTTCTTTCTCACCTTAGTGGCTCGAAGAGCACTAGCATTAATATTGTGGAAGTAAGAGGTGTACTTGAGGCACCGTGATTCAAGCTTACAGTTGTAGCAGTTCATCTGCTCAAAAATGTCCATGCCAAAGAGAGAGTGTGCTATGCAAGTATTGTCTGCACAGTCCCACGACCCTACGGAGGACGTCTCAGGTTCTGTCTGAGAAGCGAAGGAATTGTGGAGGCACTCGAAAATCACTCCTAGTACCTCTGACGCATCATTCATTTGTTTCTGTCGTCAACAAATTTAGATGACATTCAGTTCCGATTCCAACTATTACTTGATTGCATGCAGGACTTAAAAAGAATAATTTTGATTTGCTTTGCACTTCCAAAGTACTTATTACAGCATCATTCTAATATATTTTTGTCACTAATTATATGCAACTGAACTAACAATAATTTTTTTTTCAATTATATTTTTGGTAGGTTGTAATGGATTTGCAATAAAACTACAAAATAAGAAAGGTCTGCAATAAATCTTAAGAAATAAAAAGATTCACAAATTACCTCCTGAAAGAAATTACTGTCAGGATAGAGCTTGCTCAGAGCCAGCCGAAGAGAAGTCGGCTCAACTGTATCTCCCTCGCCTCCTTCTGACGCCTTATTTAGTGCCACAAAGATCTCATAAAGAGCACACACAGCACAAGGATCGGTGATGTGTGAGTGAAGTGAGCACGTAGCCAGAAACTCCTCTCTAAACCGCTTAATATGCCATAATGACTGAAAAAACATAAAGTCAGAAAAGAATGTACAAAGTAATACCTATCAATACCCTGAGACAACTAACCTCCTAATAAAAAACGATTTTTTGTTTAATCCAAAAGGCGAATGGAAAACATGAAAGAAGCCAGCTTGGTACCAAGCCTATATAGTACCTGGATAATCACGTTTAAAAAGCAATTGTACTCTCCAACAGCATTCTTAAGGCCGGGGCCCACAGCGTCACTTTCCAATGCAATGCTACCAACCTCACTTGTCCCATTTTGAGAATCCCACTCTATATATAGTATTGGAATAAGAGATCAGTACTGAGGATTCACCAAACCCAATGCAAAATATCATTTTATACATAAATACAACTACAGCACTAAGCCCTTTGAACAATATCATACCAAGGCTTTGCAGCACAGCTTTTTTAAGATCCTCTTGAAATCTCTCTTCGTCCTCTTTCTCGTCATGAATTTGCCTCAAAGATTTAGCACCATTATCTGCTACAGCGTAAAAAAAAAAATGTAAGTACATAAAAGAAAATCACATACAGAAGGTCACTCTAAACTATTTTGACCAGAGTTGTGTTTCTTGTACCGCCATTTGCAGAAGCATGATCTACAGACTGATGCTCTCCAATTTCCATCTGTTGAACTTTGCTGGGTTCTGCGAAACATTATATAAAAATGAGAGGCACGTTTAAATAGAAGATATAGTTGTACCAGTAGAGCATTGATCTATAAAAAAATCTCTTGCTGTGGAGAAGTGGTTGAAGAAATTGAGATGAACTCAGAAACAGTAATAAAAACCCAATGAAGTGTGCTGAAGTTCTGCAAACCCTTATACGAGAGACGGGTTTAAATAAAGATATAATTGTAGCAGTATAGGCAGAGCATTGTGCTATACAAAATCTCTTGCTGTTCTGAGAATTGTGACTGAAGAAATCGAGATGGACTCTGGAACAGTGACAGTAACCCCATATATTACATGAGATTCCAAACAAAAAAAATAAAAAATAAAATAACTTACAAGTTAAAAAAAATACTATTTTATCCCTTATATAAAATATCTACTAAGCAAAGCTTTATAAATACATGAAAACGCAATGAAAAGGTTAAACCAGACTTTGAACACCGCGGTGTTATAATTCTGAAATAAAAAAACAGACTTGACAGATTCTGGACAATAAACCTGATTATGAATCGAAAACCGGTTTTACTCTAAGAAGCCATTCTTTACAGTTTTTGAAAACTATCCAAGGGTTAGAGTGCAATTTCCAGGTCTGACACTTTCTGAAAAGTTAATTTGTAAACTGATTTGCTATAATTGATATTGTGTTATGTTATTAAAAAATAAGTGTTATTTATAATTAGGAATTTGTAAAACTACAAAAACTAGTCGTTATAGAAAATGCGGGTATCATAATGTATCGGACGTTTCATTTCACATAATCATTAAACCGAAACAGCAATGCCACAAACGTTTTTTTAAAAGTTGACTAAAATGAAAGCAATTTGCAGACATACAAACCTTGCTTATGCTTCTGGTTTGATTGACGGCCTGTTTTGTTGGCCTTTCTGTGGCCACCATTGTTGGCACTGTTAACAGGAGATGCTCTTGGCAGGCCATTGTTGGCACCGTTAACAGGAGATGCTCTTGGCAGGCCATTGTTGGCACCGTTAACAGGAGATGCTCTTGGCAGGCCATTGTTGGCACCGTTAACAGGAGATGCTCTTGGCAGGCCATTGTTGGCACCGTTAACAGGAGATGCTCTTGGCAGGCCATTGTTGGCACCATTAACAGGAGATGCTCTTGGCAGGCCCAACTGCTTTTCCGCTATATTCATTCCTGATTGTTCCTTTGCAGGCTCCACATTATTAGATGCAGCATTTTGTTGCTTGTCAGTATTAAATCCAACCGTGATTTCAGGGAAGTGGAAATCCCCGAAGCTGATCCCCTCAAGAACAACAGGCGATATGTCGTTGGTATTGCTACTCTGAGGATCATGCTGATAATACTCAACAACAGCTTTGGATTGGCTGATCAGGTCATGCCGCTGTTTTTTGGCTTCCTCCTCTATCCTCCTCTGGTATTCTAGAGTTTTCTCGAGTTTTCTCTCCTCCTCCAATCTTCTCTGGTACTCCAGGGTTTCTTCTAGTTTTCTCTCTTCGGCCTCTATCTCTACCATTCGCTTTGTTTCTTCTTCATCTTGGTCTAGAGTCTCATCAGTTGTCACTTCCTCCATATTACCATCCATGGCGACCTCACTAAACAAATACGGCCATCAGTATTCCTTGGATAATTATAATCCTTGTTGGTTTTTCTGTTCACAACATTAAGTAATCAGAACTTGAGAAGGGATTTGCTTACGGTTTTTCTGTGGTTCCTTCATGAATAACAGTGTCCATGCTTGAGCCCTGGAAAGTAACTAAAAGTATTAGAGATGTACAACTAAGATCACCCAAGTACATTATACCCACAACATCACTCGAGGCTTGATTAAGTGAAACTCGTCTTAAACATATCATATTGACAACTGTTTGACTACAACAACATATAAGACAACTACATTCAAGTGCTTGAACAGTTCCTTAGGGTTTTAGCCAAAAAGGAATTCAGGTTCAATACCAATTCTACAATATTAATGAATAACTAAAGATGTATAAATTAACAACCTTGGGAGACTTGGACTTCCTATAATCTCTGCTCTTTTTCTTTTCCTTTGACTTCTCATTCAACTGTTTTGACTCTGAACTGTTTTTCTCGTCATCCTTTGCTAACTCAGCTAAGAAGGCCTCTCTTGCTGCATCAGATCTAGCCTTTGCATCCTTGTCTAATAGCTCCTCCAGCCGTGTCTATAAGTCAAAATATAAGAAAAACAAAATATGTAAAATAGGAACATCATTCCTTTCACATTCTTTATATCTTCTTAATGGGCAGCTGTACAAAGATGATGAAAAAAGAGAGATGTACAGACCCGAAGAAAGGATTTAATGATAGGGATGAGAACAAAACGGTAGTCAAACAAAGAGACAGGCCCCAGCTTGTGCTCCAAAAGACGCATCCCTGCAACCCCTCGCATGATTCGAACATCTAGCTTGTTTAGCTGTAAATCATATCACATCAAGTCAAGTTCGAAAATCAGTTGCATATAGCAAGTTCGGTTTACCAGGTACCAACACATTGCACTAGATTTAGAACATCCATTAACTTGGAGTTGAAACTTTACAGACTAATTACTGGCACTCAATTATGCCATACTCTCTGTCTGGGTTTCAAAGAACTATCCAGTTTAACACATGAATTTCACCCCCCCCCCCCCCCCCCCCCAACCTCCATCAAATAAAAAAATAAATAAAAAGTTGATAACCCATATCAAAAAATAAAGTGCGCGCTAATGAACATTTATACACCTGAACTCTTAAAAAATGTCACAAAGGATGAACAAATAAATAAAGCACTTGCCTCTGCACTAATATTGTCTTTCTTACTATTAATAACATCATTTATGAGGTTATCCCCTGCAGGCCCAAAGTCTTGCATTCTCCACTCATCCTCATCTCCAGCTTCTATATCACGGAGTCTTGACCCGATGCCGTCTTCATACGCATAATGGTTTACATTAAATTGCTGATGTGCCTCTTTGAACAAGGATCTTATCAGATCAAGTTCCTCCTGACTGCTCTCTATTGGCATCTCCTCTACTTGCATCTCCATCAGCTCACCATACCTCTTTTTAAGGAAATCTTCATAACCTAAGCCCTTTTTCTCTCTCAGATTCTCTAGCAACTCGAGGATTTGTAAAGTTCCAAGGTATTCTAGTTTTCTGTAACACAAGTTTTGACAGAATGAAAGCTCCTTTTCTAGATTCTGTAACAACTCCATTACCTGGTTCGGTTTCTCCTCCTTAATGCAAGCCCATGCTGTCAGCCGGTCAGCACTGGAAGGGCCCGCATAAATCCACTGAAACAATGCATTTGCATCTATTGGATCTCTCTCACTTTCAGTTCCTTCAATAGTAAGTGTAGATGTATCAATATCGAGTTTGACTCTTTCTAAATAAATGCCTTTTTTTGTAGTACCATCTGCATCCCCAGCAGAAGCATCCTTCTCCACCAACCTTGGTAACCCGCCAGTCTGACAAAGTTCTTGGAGAAACTTGAGTACAGATCGGAGCTTTGAAGCGTCCAATAAGCAGAGGCCCAGGGGGGTCTTCTCTAGTTCCTCACCACAAACAAAGAGAACATTGGAGGGGAGAGGAAGTGTCCTTATCTGGTCATTTGTAAATTCAAGCAATTTTCTAACATGCCTAGTTGAGAGGCACCGATGCTTTGTCATGAAGCAAAACATTGACTGAATCTTCTCCAGTAGTTTCCCCCTCTCAGGATCATCGGACAATGGCCATTTGTGGGGCCCTGCAGCAGCAGCATCATTGCCATTCACCTCACACTCAATTTTCTCAAACCCATTGCAATCCCCACTCTCTTTAGCCTCTCCCTCCAAGCTATTGACTGGGCTTGCATAATCTGAGTTATCAGAATTGGCGTTCATTAACAAGTTACTGTTTCTATTAATCTCTTCATCAGAAGACCTGATTACAGTCTCCACATCAATTGGTTTCAAGATGGCATTGGTCAGCATGCCAACCCAATTAGGGTCAACCTCTTCAGGGATTGCCTCCATTGCACGATCAGAAATCACCCCAACATGTGAACTGACATGGTTCAGGTGGGACACAGCGTCAGAGAACTTCTCGTCACATTTAAAGCAGAACCAATATTCCCATGTGCCATTCTCCTCAGCAAAGGATAAAGCCTCAGAGAATAAATCCAGCACAGCAGTTTCTTTTAAGTTTGTATAATGAGACTTAATCTCTGGTATGCTTGCTCTCAATAAGCCAAGCTGTCTCTCAGCTGGCATGGAGTTCCAGTATGCCCGGACCTGGTCCATGCGGTTTGAGGAAGAGCTACTTACTGGCTTACGTGAAACTGGTTTGCGGCGGTGGAACCCAGAGGGGGAGGATGATGAGGCAGCAGCTGGGGAATGCTCGTCCTCAATGTGAGAACCAGATGATGTGACAGAAGGAGACTGGCCGGGGTCAGCACGTTGTTGTTGTAACAGCCGTGCAGCTGCGACGCGCACCTCAATCTCTTTGCGACGTTCATCTAGGGTTTTGGAGGCCTTTTTAATCTCGTTGTTCCTGCGAGGTGGGGGTGCAGTGGGGCCTGTCGGTACACGATATTCAAGCTGCTCATTGAAGCTGCGCACCGGAATCAAGCGGTATTTGTCCTCATTTAGAGTTTTCATCCAGGTTGAGATGGAAGCAAGGTTGCATTTCTGGATTAGGTTGCGTAACTCCCCTTGTACCTATCATATACACAAATTATCGTCATGGGCTACTTATACCAAACTAATTCATCTTGGAAGTAATCTATTTTGCAATACCTATTTTGTAACTACTAGTCTACCAATGTCAATACTACTAGTTTATTTTTCTTCTTAGTTTAGTTCAGTACTACATTGAACTCATGAGAAAATGGGAGCACAAATAAGATTAACAGACCTTTCTTGACACTCTGTACTAAGTCAAGAATCCGATATTGTTTGGTGCTACTATTACATCAATAAAGAAAGGACAATAACAATTACAGTACATATTCAACAAGAAAGGAAAAAATATATCAAACCAGAAACCAGAAATTAATACAGAGTCCAATAAAAATTTATGTCACATAGGCTGTTGTCAGAAACCAAGGGTAGCATGAGGTGGTACACTACCAAAACCATAACCCCTGAAACAAAATGACAGCACTATCAATTCCAAGTTGCTTGCATGGACCCCTAGCTTCCTATTCCATTTCTCAAAGGATGTCTCAAATTGGAAGGGCTTTATTTTCCCAGAGAAAACTATTACTAATTTGTTAATAGTTCATTCCTTTTCTATATGCAGTGCTTGTGTGTTAACTTCTGCGAATACTTCTTTTTTCCTCTTTCCTTTGAGAAACAGATTCTTATCTCATGGGTACTAATATTTTGCTAAATATATGATCTTATTTGGTTCTAATTGTATTGCACCAAATCATGTACTATGAAAGACTAAATGAAAGCCATTCTAGGAAAAGAAGACTCTCATTCTGTCAAGTTAAAATGAGATGTCGTCGAAAACTGCAAAATAAATTAACTCTATTTGCACTGCCACTGCTAGTGTAAAATAGATCTTGAAATTCTGGAAATATCGCCTTGAATTTGAATAAAAAGCTTTTATTACTATTGGTCCACAAAAACACCCCAATCACCACCAAAATTACAATAAATATTCTGAAGATATGCAAAGTCCCACAACATCTAGCCCTTATTCTACAAAAAAGAAAGTTACCAAAGCATGATATAATAACCATTGAAATCGTACTCTTTATTTAATTCTAACAAATAATTAATTGCACAGTGACAAGCGGTTGCACCTAAGAATTACCGCAAAACCCCTCAAAAAGTAAATTGAATTCAAGCTTAAGACTAACCTGATTAATCCTCGCTTCTGGTGTGGATGCGGCAGTCTCTTCACTGACATGCAACGATTCCTCAGCAGGGTCCACCGGGTTCTCTACAAGGAGAGCTCTTTCACACTCAGTCAAAGCCAAGTCATACCCCCCTGACTCAGCCGTGTACTCAAGCAACAGTGAAGCATAGAAATGCGCGAACTCGATGGAATCTGGAGCCAGCTCAGTAGCCCTTTGTGCGGAATCAATTGCAGCCTTTGCATGTCTCTGCTTCGCAACTGAGTCCTCGATCATAGCTGCCAGTTTAGCGTGGACCGTGCCGTGGACCCGGTGTACCAAAGACGAGTCGCCGTGCTTGCCGACTGCCTCGCGCATCAAACGAAGGGCTTTGGTCGGATTGCCACGTCGGAGCGCAGTCAAAGACCGCTCGCACTCCGATTTGATCTCCGGTGTGGGATCGTGCGGCGAGGAATCCGCCGCTGGTTTTGCGGTGGACATCGGAGAGTGAGCCGAATGGGTAGGGTTTCGCTTTTTACCCATGGAAAGAGATGAGTACGGAGACGGGGTACTAAACCTCTCTCTCTCTCTCTCTTTCTCGTGTTGTGATTTATGCGGAGTATTTTATTTCGCTTATTTCACCTAACACTTCGCCATAATCAACAGATGGAGATGTACAGGATGTCAGGATCCGATCTATCTACCTAATGCTATGGGAGAGAAGGATGGAGGAGGGGCAAGGGTAAGGGACGAAAGAAAAACTGAAGTCGGGGTCGAGCGAGAAGTTATCTGGTGAACAAGGTCTGAAGAACCGTGACTTACCGTACTCTGTTTGGGTAGGCATAGATCGACGCTTTCCGCATAGACCAGGTTCAGCGGACTTTTCCCCAAGTATTAGTGTATTACCATCGAGAAATTTTATTTAAAGAGCAAGAAAATAATTATCAGGAATTTTAATAAAAAATTTAGTGACCATATTTACGGAAAACAAAATGAATTGATAAGTTGCCAGCAGGGGAAGAATTGTTTTGCAAAATTTACACCCTTGTAAGAGCTTTTATCTGTCAGACAAAGAATAAATTTAAAAGAGTAAAATGAAATAATATTTGGGTTAATTCAGAATAAATTACTTCACTTCTTCAAAGTCACTTCTAAGCAAGAATAGTCCGTACGATTGTGTTAAAATCTTAATATAATGTTCCACATTTCTCTAATTTTGCCAATAAAAATAGTAAGTTGCAGCTTTATGTAGTCTCATGTGCACGAATGGAGCAAGCAATTGTCACAAGCATAGTCACAAGATTGAATATTCGCAAATTATTTGCGAATAATTCGTTTTTTAGTGATGCCGAACCGAATGTCAAATTATTCGGTTGACCCAATTATTCGCAAATTTTACAATTTTTTCTCAAATTTTACGAATTATTCGTGAATTTTTTCCGATTTTTTTCCATAACTTTTTTTGTTTGCTTCCTTATAGGGCTAAGATCAATGGTTCGGATAATTCCGAATCATTCCGAATTATACTCGAATTATTTCCGAATCACAAATTCAAACTGAATAATTCACTTGTCACTGTAGTCACGAGTCAAGAAAGATGTTGTTCGGATTGGTAGCGCAGACTTAGAAGAAAAAAGAAAACCACATACAGCCACGTGGCGGGCCGCTCTTGAACTCTTAAGCTCACCAAGCCCTCCGTGAGCTTAACTCAAAAACTTATCAATCCGACTTCAAACGACATTTCCAAACCGTTAGATGTTCAATCTATATTAAAATGTGCTTGGACACCAAATTTTACATTTTTTGGAATTTTTTTACTATTTATTAAACCGGTTTGAAAACCGCTGTTTTTATTAAAATTATGCACCATTAGAAAACAGCGGTTTTCAAACCGGCTTAATAAATAGTAAAAAATTCCAAAAAATGTAAAATTTGGTGTCCAAGCACATTTTAATATAGATTGAACATCTAACGGTTTGGAAATGTCGTTTGAAGTCGGATTGATAGGTTTTTGAGTTAAGCTCACGGAGGGCTTGGTGAGCTTAAGAGCACCTTAGTTCTACTCGGTAGATCGATTCTGATTTGCAGTTGCACAACAGAGAATTTTGTATTCATATAAAATTATAAAAAAAAAATGATAGAGGAAAAGAGAAAAATACCCCAGTTGTTAGACGAGTGAGGCAATGGTGCTATGCATAGCACGGATGACTAGTGTACTACGGCTCAATATAGTACTTTTTAAAATCCTAACGGTCGATCCGAACTGTTCAATGTGATAATCATATGAATATGTACTTGCAAACTAAATTTTATATTTTTTTGAATTTTTTTACTCTTTTTTTAGATAGGTAGAATTTTGATGGTCCAGAATTTTCAAAAAACACTGATTTTTCTACCTATCTAAAAAAATAGTAAAAAAATTCGAAAAAATATAAAATTTAGTTTGCAAGTACATATTCATATAGATATCACATTGAACGGTTCGGATCGACTGTTAGGATTTTAAAAAGTACCATATTGAGCCGTAGTACACTAGCCATTGGTGCTATGCATAGCACCATAGCCTCACTCGTTGTTAGACCCATAGAAAGATCAGAGGCATTCCAAAGTTTGGATCTGAAGAAATTATATTGATCTAAAATAAAAAATTCTTCTTCTCCAGTTGCCTGGGATCCTTACCTCTTCAATACAAACCACGTGGTGTGTTCATCTGTTCAATACTTACAAATTATGAATATGCATACAAAATCTGTTATGGGACTCACAACTTTCAGAAACTACTTATGCAATCTCATTTGTGTTTCAAACTGGAAGATTTTGACACAGTACCCACAAATTTCAAATTCCCATGCCAACTGGACAAAGAAGACAAATTTAGTTCGGCATCATTTTTTTCGATCCAGAAGATCTCAGGAAACTAGACAAGTAGAAAAATTTAGATCAATTTTGGACGGGAAAAATGCCTCCAATCTTTCTACGGATCTAATAACTAAGGGTTTGTTCGGCTCCTCCTCAAATTTTACTGTTCACGTGGGAAAAAAAAAATTCACTCAGACTGAATTTTTTTTTTCCCACGTAAACAGTAAAAATCAGTTCAAAAAAAAAAATTACATGCCCATTGCCCAGCCTACTGTGCTACCGAACAGGCCTAAGAGTTTGAACTGAGAAAAAAGCTCCGATCTTTCTAGGGATCTAGCAACTAAAATATTCTTTCACTTTCCCTCTATTATTTTTTTTACACTGTGATCGGAATAACAATTATAAAAAATAGAATTCAATTCAATAGAAAAGAAACGATTAGAATAGACTCGGAATTGAATTTTTCTGATCGGAAGAAATAAAGTAGATAGAAGAATTTAATATTTGATGGTAAAAGAAAGCCCCCAAAATTCATTTAAATTACAATACATGCCATTATCAAGTAAAATATCTGCTTCGGTCTGAAGGGGAAGAAACACACGAAAAGCTTAAAACCAAGCCAAGGCGAAGACGCATGTCAAGTTGAAAATCACAGCACCTCAGCCTCCACCTCTGCTTTTGCCTCCGTCTCCGGCTCTTACCTTCAGCTGCAACTTCTTTCGTCATTGAAAGGGCAACATCGTAATTTCATTGCGATGAAATCAATTCTCGCCAAATACCTTCAAGTTTGCCGTGATTTCACTGGAGGAAATACCCCTCTCAATTCACGTCAAATCAAATCATCTCTCTTCAAAGCTTCCGTTCCGATCAGGGAATAAGTGTGAATTCTCATTTGAGTGAGAAAAGGCTCGTTCCGATCAGAGGGTTAATAATTTATGTGAATAAAAAAATCTCCGCACAATAGGAATCACATAGTGCAGACAGTTTTGGATTCGTACGAGATTTGCAAAAATATCTTTTGTAAGCCATCAACGGTCTATAATCCCGTCCTATATGTGCAACACGGTAGGCAATTATGACGCCTCTAATCGGAAAATTTGACACAATTTCGGACATTCAATTACACTGTGATCGGAAACAAAAAAAAGTAATAATTCAATGAGGAGGTTCCAATGCACTCAAATTTCTATGCTTTCAATGTACCTACTCTTTTATCTGTATTTTCAAAGTTCGAACAGTCGATCCGAGCCGCTCAACATAATCTTTATAATAAAATATACTTGGAGACCAAATTTTATATTTTTTAGAATTTTTTTACTATTTTTTAAGATAGGTACAAAATCATTGTTTTAAGGAGATTCTGGATCATCCGATAAAGTGATTTTGTACCTGTCTTAAAAAATAGTAATTCTAAAAAATATAAAATTTGGTCTCCAAGCATATTTTATTATGAAGATCATGTTGAGCGGTTCAGATCGACTGTTCAGACTTTGAAAATGCAGATAAAAGAGTGGGTGCATTGGGAGCATAGAAATTTGGGTGCATTTGAACCCTCCTCTAATTCAATAGAATAGAATGGACATGATTTTAAATTAAAATTTCAAGATCGGTTAAACTATTTTTTCAGAATGAATTCATTCTCTGTAATCTTATAATTACCCTTAAAAATTTTCTTTCAATTTACAAATAATCCCATCAACACCTAGCTTTTAGGGTTTAATTTTGTAAGAGAAAGGAAACCAAAATAATTTTTTTGACAGTGGATAGGAAGAAGAATGGAGGAGAAGAAGTAGAAACACACACTTCGTCGGAGCAAATGAGAAAGTGATTCACGGCCAGATCATCAATCGGAGCAAACGGGGAGAAGGAAGGAGTTTTGCGTCACTTCACGCGGTTCCATACAATTCTCGCCAAATACCTTCTTTTGGCGAGAATTTCCCAACGGGATTTCGAAGGATAAAAGTCACGCAAATTCCTCTCGTTTCCTTCGTCACCTCCGCTTCCGATCAGATACGCGACACGAATTCCAATTCTATTTCTTATTTTACGCGACTTCACTCCTTTCCGATCAGAGGGTTAGTCAGCTGGAAGAAGAGGTTCGATTCAAGTCTAATCAATTTTCATTTTGTTTACAAGGATCAGACCCACAACATTATAACAATTATAGTGCAATTTTATTCACATCTAGTCTAAAAATAACACATACAATGAAAATGTGAAAAAGATTCTTAAATTTCATGAGAAAAGGAGTAGATGTGCATGAGGCCACAACTCCTATCTACATAGTTAATATAATTTACTAATTTTAGTGTTTTGGTAGTTATAATTCTTCCAACTCATGTTTCATACAAATTTGGGAGCCTTGGATTAAATTTTTCTTATTTCCACGGTTAATATAAATTACTAATTTTATTATTAATGTACGATAAATGTTGGAATTACTTATATTAAAGTATCTATACACGTGTCAAGTGCCAAGTCATCCATTAAATTGTGGCAATTTTTTTTGTCATTTTAGTTGGCTTTCTTAATTTTCATCATTCATTTTTTTTAATTAATGCATGTAAGTTCTAAAAGTTTCCACGCGTACATTACGATTACAATACCATATTTCAACTAAAACTAAAGAAGCAAAAGCCTTTAGGTCCACGTGAACAGTAAAAAATCAGTTCAAATTTGTCCATTCCCAGCAGCCGAACTGGGCCTTATAGTGTAAAACAACCTTAAAACGTGAGATCTTGATTGAACGAGTGGCAGAAAGAAGTATAGGTGGAAAGAGGCTAAGTCACTTGAAAGAATGGAAAATTTTCATTTTTATCCTTTAAAATTTTTAAATTTATAAAAAATATTATTATTAATCTCTCTCGTAAAATAAAATTACATAACACTTATTCATCTAGTTCCTTCTATCTCAAATTTCTAATTCTGCTCTAGATCAAACAACACATAATGCTTTAACTTGATTGATAAAATGGTGTTACAATTTTTATACAAAGAACATAAACTATGTACAAAACATAATTATTTTTTCCTTTCACAAAATCTTAGAAAATTACACACATTTCGATACTTATTGCACCTTCCATTCAAAAATTACGTACGCTAATCATTTTATCGTGAGATTCAAATAATTGATAAATCCTTATCGATAAATACTTATTTTTTAAATGAATTTGAAATGAAGGGTCAAAGATGCAAGAATCAGTGTTGTAAAAAACGTTTATTTAGACCGATTAAATAATATATAATTATTCTCGATTAATCGCTTAGCGATACCCTGTTCGTCCGACGAACACATACCGTTATTTACAACACTAGCAAAAATTAGCATATGATACAAATTTATTATCTAAAAAATCTCGGTGTTGCTATACATTTGAGAGATTTGTTTAATGCAAATGATTTTGTTTTTTGTAGCTAGTTTTAATGAATCATTATGCATAGCATGTTGCGTATAGAGCTCAATCAATGTAATTTTAGAGACAATTTGATCGTGGAGCAAAAGTTAATTTGGATTATAATTTTAGAGAGAATTTGATCATGAAGCAAAAGTTAGTTTGGATGATGTTGTTGAAATATAATAATAGATCATCAAAACGGTTAATTTTTCGTGAGTCTATAACTCAAATTTTGTAATTTTAAATAATTATCTCTTTTTGTGTGTGTAATGCTCCAGCTTTAATGAATATTATGATTTATATATGTTTATATACCTATGTAATTAACAAATATGCATTTCCATAAAACGAATTATATTCATAGTATTCAGAGTTGTAAAATTTGTAATCATTAAAATATGGTTGAATTTTTCGTTTATTAACTGTTAGGTAGTTTTCTTAATAATTAGCAAGATATTTGTTAAGTTTGATTGACTAATTATTATAACCACATGACACGTATCTACATTGTTGCATGGACCTTATATGTTCGGTAATCATTACTTTTTAAGGAATAAGCTATTATGCTTTGGGAAGTAAAGAGAGTGTTTTACTTTCTGCTTATATCTCTTTTTTCAAAGTTCAAATCATCAATCTGAACATTTTAACATGATCTTCATATTGATATATACTTGGAGATCAAATTTTATATTTTTTGAAAATTTTTTATTATTTTTTTAAAACTTTTGAAAATCACAGCTTTTTATTAAATAAAAAATAAAAAAAATTCAGAAAAACACTGATTTTCAAAAATTCAAAAAAAAATAGTAGAAAATTTCTAAAAAATATAAAATTTGGTCTCCAGGCATATTTCAATATGAATATTGTGTTGAGAAGTTCGGATTGACTATTTGAATTTTGAAAATAGAGATATGAGCGGAAAGTAAAACACCATCTTTATTTCCGAAAGCACCGTCACATTACTCTACTTTTTAACATATTTTCTGACTTTCTTATCAGTCATAATCAATCATTGTTTACTTAGCCTTATTCGTTTGTTTCCAACTTATGAAAACTGGAGAAATTCTATTCTAATAATGAAAACGTTTTTACATCCGTCTCAAAATTTTATTAGTTCATGGAAATGAAACAAAAGGAAATCTATCTTTCTTCGCAACACTTCACAAAATGATGAAAAATTTCACGCACTCAGACCAATTTTTTTTTCCCACATTAATTTTTTCTTCTCTCAGTTCTTTCTTTGCTCACTCGTTATTATCTTTTACTATGCCTCTTTTCTTAAACCTTAAGGGCCTGTTCGGCAGCACAGTGGGCTGGGGAATGGGCTCGGGAAATTTTTTTTTTTGAACTGATTTTTACTGTTCACGTGGGAAAAAAAAATTCAGTCTGAGTGAATTTTTTTTTTCCCACATGAATAGTAAAATTTGGGGAGCAGCCGAACAGGCCCTAATTCTATGCGACATATTATTGTTTAATGTTAAATTTTATATTAAAAAAAAAACTTCATGAGTAGATATGAAGCTTCATGTAATTTTTTTATTTTAACTAATTATTAACCATCAATTATAGTGTGACCACATGCTATTTTAGAGATAAAAACTAGCACTATCTAATTAATCTAAAAATGGCAGCTTATATCTTATTTTATTATGAAAAGTAAGTAAATCCAATAATAATTTGTATTTGTTTCATGTTTAATATAAAAAAAATGTCATAATATAAAAATTAAAATCAATAACATTGTAAACATTAACAAGAAAATCAATATTACCATGAAGCTTTTCAACAATTTTTCCATATTTGTTTTCTAATGCAACTTAATATTCATTTTAACATATTCTAATAAATATTTCCATATGAGTGAGGCTACGGTACTATGCATAGCACGGATTGGTCTGTGCTACGGCTCAATATTTGAGTTTTTAAATCCTAACGATCGATCCGAACCGTTTTACTATTTTTTTAGATAGTTAAAAAAACATTGTTTTTGGATGGTCCAAAATTTTCAGATCAAGTGATTGTCTACTATATAAAAAAAATAGTAAAAAAATTCGAAAAAAATATAAAATTTGGTTTGCAAGTACATATTCATTTTATAATCATGTTGAACGGTTCGGATCGACTGTTAGAATTTTAAAAACTCAAATATTAAGCCGTAGCACGGACCAAATCGTGCTATACATAGTACCGTAGCCTCACTCTTTCCATATTGTTTATGGGCATGGTTCCCATCAATTAAATAATGGATTCTCATTCTGTAAAATCACATCTGTGTAATCCTTAACAACACGGAATATATTACTTGAAGTTGTAAATTTTAAATCACTATATTATTGATGAATAAATTGGTCTCTTAAACAATTACGTAGTCTCTTATTAATCTACATATTATTAATATTTAGTTAGGTATTATAGGAATTCACATCGACCCCCCTTAGGTTACCGGACTGAGTACAATTGAATCGGTCGGCCCAAATTTGTTTTTTTAACTTGGCACGAATCTTAAAGCACAAATTATACTGCCCCTGTGCCATCGCGGGTAAGCACCAACTGAGAATAAATCTGGGCCATCCGTTTCAATTGCGTTGAGTCAGGTACCTGGGAGGATACAGATCCGGTATTATAACAGGCGGAGGGTTTTATAGTTCTACATAGCTGATCCGGTATTTGAGAAAATAGTAAATTTTTTCTGATCAATTTTACTTAATTTGTTGGAAAATAAAAAATAAAATAAAGTAGCTCGTTTTATTTTACATTTTCTCTAAATTTTGAAAGAGTTGGGCAGTTAAGTCTTTGTTTTTTTTGGGGAATTTCATGTATACCCCTAAAAAACATCAAAATTAACGGATTTCTCCTCTAAAATTTATAATATGATATTTACCTCTTTAAATTTCAAAAACTCACACATTTATCCAATTTGTTAACTTTTCTATTAAAATTCATTTTAATTTTAAAATATTCCCATTTTACCCTTGAGTAAAAGATAAAAAAAAATATAATATGTGTAAGAAAAATATTCAATCTTCTAATTGGTCAGCTTCCAAGAGCGAAATGCTCATTTCTTTACTTGTGAAGCATATATAATGACATTTAGGCATACGCTTGTACACTTTACATGTAAGAAAATAAACCATTTGTCTTCACTACCGACCAATTAGAAGACTGAATATTTCTCTTAAACATGCTACATATGTTTGTATTTTTTATTAAAGATAAAATGAGTATTTATAAATTTAAAATGATTTATAATATAAAATACAATAAATTGGATAAATTTGTGAGTTTTTAAAATTCAGAGAGGTAAATATGATATTATGAATTTTTGAGAGAATTTCATGTACATCTTTCAAAAACTAGAAGTTTACAAGGGGCATACCTGAAATTCCCCGAAATTTTTATTAATAGAAAATAAAATATAAAAATATCGACATTAAAGAAGAGTTTCGCGGAAATTCCATATATAGCTAAACCGTGATATTCTATAACGTCCATATGGAACATCACGGCCAGCTTAATGAAATCAAATTACCGCTAATTAACCGAAATAAACACTGTAGCTGGACGTTATGGTCTATAACGTCCAGCTACAGTGTTTTTTTTTTTTTTAAAAAAATTCACAAACGAAGCAACAGCAACAGCAACAGCAAAAAAAAAAAAATATTGTAGCTGGACGTTATAGACCATAACGTCCAACTACAGTGTTTTTTGTTAGATCATTAGTGATCAGATTAACTGGACGTGATGGTCCATAACGTCCAGCTACAGTACCCTGGACGTTATGGACTATCACGTTTTAACTATATCTCGAATTTCTGCGAAACTCTTCTTCAGTGTCGATATTTTTATATTTTATTTTCTATTAATAAAAATTTCGGAATCCTACCCTTTTCCCCCTTTTTTTTTGTTTTCTCCTAATGCGCTGCCTAGCTGTCTGCCACAAAATATCTCCCTTGGTTTCTTGTTGCCGTTTCTTGATTTAAAAAATGTAATAGATCTCCGCAGAGAGCCGACATGTAATGTAAAAAGTAGAACCCAATTGCAAGGACCCGTTAGATAAATGTGATACAGTGATAGAAAAATATCGGACTGTTCACTTATCTTTCTCTTCTCTTCTCTGTTCCAACAATATCGATTGAAATGCTTATTCATTTGAAAATATTTGTGTACTTCCTAAAGATTGGAGGATTGGGTGCTTTTTCTTAATCAGCTTTACCTATTTTAGAAACTCTTGTTGTACCGGTCTAAGGGGAACACCGGAGACTCGTTACGTTATTGGCTTATTTCAGAATACCGCGGTCGAAGGTGTAGTATTCCATAAACCAGGTGCAAGTGAAATATCTTCTCGAATGCAAAATTAGCAAAATCTGAACTCTAAACAAAATACAAACCAGTTTTTTCAAATTTCTGTCCTTGCGTCCCCTCTCCATTTTCCTTCTTCCTAGGTAACCTTCACCGCGTAGGTTTTGCTCCTCTTCTCGGTTTCCTCTCCTTCTCTTCTCTCCGGGACAGATCTTTTGTAGGGTTAGGCCTAGGGTTTCCTCGAATCCAGGATGGGGCAACAGACGCTGATCTATAGTTTCGTGGCGAGAGGCACGGTGATCCTGGCGGAGTACACCGAGTTCTCGGGGAACTTCACCACCATCGCTTCTCAATGCCTCCAGAAGCTTCCAGCGAGCAATAACAAATTCACGTATAATTGCGATGGCCACACCTTCAATTACCTCGTGGAGAATGGCTTCAGTGAGTTGATTTTTTTTTGTCTCTTTGCAATTCTTATACTTCTAATCATTTGGTGTTGATCCGGATTTTTTAAAATGGATTTTTTTTTTATCGGGGTCAAATGCAATCAAGCCTGGATATATGATCTTTATGGTTGTAGCGTGGATATATGATCTATTTGCATTTTCATGCGTTTTATAATCAACAACACAATGAAACAATAATTTTCGAAATTTGACATTTTTCAATGATAATTTTTATTGGTTTTGGCATGGGTTCAAATAGATAAGGCCTACTTTTGACAGAGTATCTTTCAATAGGCTGGTTGGATACATTATATCTTTGGGACATGACTGTCTAATTTTTGTCACGGTGATATGCGTTCTACAAAGGAAATAGAGAATTCCTAAACTTCACTGTGGTTATAAAAAGAGAAAAAAAAAAAAAAAACTAACAATCATTTTTAACAGAGCTCTGGAAAGGGTCAAGTACATTGGATTCCTGGAAGATAGCTGTCTAAATTTGTCATGGTATATGCAATATGTGGTGGAGAATAGTGAACTTTGAGACACCATGGAATTATTATAGTATTATGATGGGCCTTGGGATGAACAGATAAAATATCTGAACTGACTAAGTGTACACACTGGTTGAATTGCCCGGTTTTGAAGAACCACCCCTAACACAATTGGCTAAGGCATTGCTCTCCGTGTGGGTGTATCTGCACTGAGGATGATTGGAGGGCTTTGTTCCTCATCTCATGCTAAAAAGAGAAAAGAAAAAAGAAAAGAAAAGAAAAGGAGAGGAATAACCAGTTGTCCTCTTGTTCATCTTTTGAGAACTCTCGTTCATCTTTTGAGAAGTCGTAATCTCATATATAAGTTTGGATGCTTCTTCTAATTCATGCATCAAGATTAAAACAAATGTGCTTCATGCCTTGATGCTAGCCTCAACCAAAGTTCAGACAATATAAAATGCATTGTGAACTTCTCATCTTGTTGACACACTAACCACTTTTAAAATATACCTTTCATTTTCACTTTTCAACTTTCACAAAGGCTGTAAGTTTCATTGTTCTTCTTGATTGCACTTTCTTGGATAGATGGTCAGATGGTTGATTTTCTTGCTTTATATTTTTTTATTTGTTTTGACATTGTTTATGTATTTCCTTTTTTGTTGTGTAGCATATTGTGTTGTGGCAGTGGAGGCTGCTGGAAGGCAGACACCTATGGCCTTCTTAGAGAGGGTAAAAGAAGAGTTTACCAAGAAATATAGCAGTGGCAAAGCAGCAACTGCCACTGCCCATAGCCTCAACAGAGAATATGCGTAATTCCTTTTTTGTTTTCTTAATGTTTTACCGGTGCTACTTTTCACTTAGCAATTCTTATTTTTTAAAGAAAGAAATTGCTGAATTTGGAAATAACACCAAACTATCTACTCCCAACACCTAAAGTTGTTACAGATATATTTCAAATAATTCCTAATGATCATGCAATTCTGATGGAATAATTATGCTTTGTCTGAATTTGAGAATTTAATGTGAGTCATGTAATATCGTTTCAAGCCTTAGATGAACCAAATAAGCCAAATGTATTTTCTTGCTGAGCCTGCAGATTTAACTAATTAATTTGAAAAGATTTGTTTTGAGATTTATGCAGCAAATGCTATTTGCAAAGTAGCAAAATACAAAATATTTGATGTGATTTGCATTAAGTCATTAACCCAAGTGAACTCCTGTATTCAACCTAAAGTATTGCACACTGGTCAATGATTTGACTGAAGTATGATCATGTTGTTAGTTTTTAATTGTAAATGTGAGAAAATATTTGATCTTATTATGGGAATGTACTTGATGTAATTTGCAAAAAACCTATATAAAGTTTTTCTCAGTTCACAGTTCAATAAGAGGTGGTTTAATAGCATATTTAATTCAATCAACAGTTAATCTGTCATAAAAGAGTAATGTAACTACACAAGTAGCTGTGCTTAAGACCTCTTCTTTGAAGTGTCATAGATCAAAGCTGAAAGGGCACATGCAATATTGTGTGGATCATCCAGAGGAGATAAACAAGCTTGCTAAAGTCAAAGCTCAGGTCTCTGAAGTCAAGGGTGTCATGATGGAAAATATAGAGAAGGTAATATTCCGTCGAAAAAAGAGGTTGAAATATCATGCTGTATTCAGTTACACCTCTGCTTGTAGCGCAAGCTTCATTTTTACAAACTTTCTTCTTTTTTTCCGTCAGGTTTTGGATCGAGGGGAGAAGATTGAACTGCTTGTTGACAAGACTGAGAACCTTCGCTCCCAGGTTTGTCCGTAACCATTAAAATTAGCTTCATTTGTAAAGTTATGATTTTCCCTTTGAAATTAAGAAATCATAATTTTGTTTTAGAATTGACACCTAGTGTTTTATCTTTTTGCATTTGCAACTAGCACCCAACATTTTTGTGATATTTGTAAATGTCACTCGAATGTTAAAGGCAACATTATACCTGTCCTGTAATCCACAGACCCAAACTGGAGTGAAGTTAGGCCAAGAGGATGAAACACTTGATTTTAATTGAGTATAAATAATCAAGTGATCTGTCCTGAGTTTATGCTCAAATTTTAGGGCTGTTTAGTAATTTTTATTGTAAACCTTATTTTAAACAATGTCTGCCTTTTAACAAATAATCAAAAGTATTGACTGTTGCCTAGTAATAAATGAAACATCTTCTGTAATTTGCAAAACACCATTGGTATATTCTTCAAATGAAATTTAAGCAACTTTCATTTTCTATTGCAGGCACAAGATTTCAGGCAGCAAGGGACAAAAATAAGGAGGCAGATGTGGTACCAAAACATGAAGCTTAAGCTCATTGTCTTGGGCATCATTATTGCTCTAATCCTCCTTGTAATTCTCTCTGTTTGCCACGGCTTCAAGTGCACTTAATTGGGTCGGATCGGGTCAAACTTATTATAGGGTACCATTACACTTTCATCTTCTTCTTCTTCTTTTTCAGTCGACGGGCTGGTTTGATTTTTCGTGTATTGTTGGGTTTTAGGAGTGGGGGGGATGCGGAATGTTATAACATACAAGGGTATTGTATCAGTGATGTACTTACTGACTATATGCATGTATAAGATGCAGCTTGTTCTTTTACAATATAAATTTAGTATAGGAAAAGCTTTGCTTATTTACTAATAACTAATTGAGTTGTTTTCTTATGTTTTGTATATATATTATATTGTCAATCATCCATGTCGATAATTCTTTGATATTATTGTTGGTAAAGGTGTTTATTGGCGGGTTGGTTTTGATTTAATTTAGGTTATCAATTCGATTTATTATAGTCAGATTATAATATTTGTAATTCATAACTAACCACAGTATGAAAATTATCCAATTTTAACTTTATTTTAAGTGTTTGGATTTACACGAATTTTGACATGATTCATTGGGGAAAAAAAAAAAACGTAACAAAAACACAAGTAAAAAGTTATAATTGCAAAATTACGATGCAAAATATAACAAACTTATAATAACATAAATCAAGTTCTAATTAAAAAATATAAAATAATAAGTTATCATAATATTTTTATATAAATATTAGTATTATTGTACAATATTTTTTTAAAAGAATGGCCATATCGGATTTTACTCAACTTTATTTTATAAAAAAGTTGCTTGGAGAGAGTAGTCGCCTGTTGCAAACACCATGGCCCCAATCATAGTACCACGTAGGGGCAATTAATGAGCGAGCATGAGCGAGTTTGGATATGCTTATGCTCAGCTCATTAGCTTAATGAGCGAGTTGCCGAGTTGTTTAAAATATATCATTCAAAAACTAATTTTCATTTATAGAATTTAACAAATTGTCATAATCCAACCTAATTAAACAGTACATAATTTAACAAAAAATTATCTATAAGCAAATTTAATAAAATCAACCAATTATCTTCTTGTCGTTCTCACGGCCCTACATGTCACATATTCAAAGGTCAAAGCTATCTTCTTGTCACATACCTACAAATTTGCATTATCAAAACAATAATAAAAATGTAGAATTTAAAAATATACAAATTCAGAATGGTATGAGCGAGTTGGGGTATGCTCATGCTCGGCTCATTAACTTAATGAGCGAGTTATAGCGAGTTGATAATGAGCGAGTTGTTAATGAGCATTTAGCGAGCGAGTTATGAGCGAGTTACGAGTTATGAGCAATTTACTCTGATGTCTTATTATCTGATCTACTGTTTCGACCTATTTCCAAACCAGACATGATGTTTTGAACCACTAAATTGCACCGTTTACATTGAATATCGATAGAATATGGTACTGCTGCATTCTGGTTATGACTTTGCAGGAAATAGGCGAAAACAGGCGAAAACAGGCAAAAGGCCAGGATTCTGACATCCTCCATGCGACTCGCGTCCCACCTGATGCGGGTCGCATCACAGCCCAGCGCGACCTCAGACGCGACCCTCATCGCTCGCACCAAGTCCACCTGACGCGGGTCGCATCCGTATCCATGCAGGTCGCGTCGAATTAATTTGTGCCAGGGCCCAATTGAAGCCCATTAAGATGCCTATATATACAGCAGGCCTGGCGCAAATTAAGGTATCCGATCAGATCCAGAAATCATTCCAAAAAATAGTTTTTGAAGCTGAGCTTGGCGCGCGACAGAGAAGAAGGGAAGCGATCTGGAGCCAGAGGGAGGATTCGATCGGGAGAAGAAGAATTCGACAGAAGGCTTCAATCCTCTTCAGTTCTTCATCTCCATCATGATTTGCTTCCTCTTTCTCTCCTTTATTTCGTTTTTTATCATGTCTGAGTAGTTTTGTAGTTTCGAGGGATTTGGATGTAGTCTTAAACTTTGTTTGATAATGCATGTAGTTTGAATCTGAATTGTTATTCGTGTTTCTTTGATTCTTGTATTAAATGTGATTGCTTGATCTAAATTGCTTGATTGATTCTTGATTGTCTACTGTTGATTGCCTCTGGTATTTCTTCTTGTAATTTGGCCTTGATGTATTGATAAGCATAAATTATATACACATTTGATCTAGTTTCTATCATAAAATAACTCCAATTATCATGTATTTTGAATATAAAATGAATTAATTACACTTAGAATCAAGTTACTGCGTTTGCTCGGCTTAAATTTGCAGAAAATGAAGAAAAATGAAGAAAAACGAAGAAAAATGCCCAGTGCGGACGCACGGATTGCGATACGGCCGCACTGAGTACTTAGAAGGATTTCTGAACACGCGCCAATTTGAAAAAGGTATAATGAGATTTTCATCAAAATCCGTGCGGACGCACGGATATCGATGCGGACGCGCTCTGGTCGCACAGGAAAAGTCCGAGCCTAGTGCGGACGCAGTGAGAACCAGTGCGGATGCACTCTGGCCGCACTTAAAACGCATTGAAATTTCAGCTTCCGACACACAGTTCGTATTTTGTCCATAATTTGGTCATACGAATTCCGATTTGAGTGAATCAAAGCTTGACGGAATCAGGACAACAAGATCTACAACTTTCATGAAGGAACAATATCCAAATTCGGAATGTAGAATTCCGTGTGGACGCACTAAGGTCGCATTCAGCCTAAAAATCGAGTTTTCTATTTCCGGCGCTTCTAAAAACGACCCAGGAGTGAAATATGGAAAGTAGGGACGTGGGAAAACTTGTGGAGCAAGTATCTAATGACTCTCCATGTCCATTTGCTCCAGAATTAACAAGTATTTCTCCTCTAAAAAGGGCACCCACTAACTCCACCTTCTAGCCTCTAAATTGGGCATGATCTCTTGCTATAAAAGGGCTAGAACTTTCCCTTCCAAATCATCCACTACCATTCTCTCTCTACACACACAACTCAGCCATATTTTCTGAAGGAGGCAAAGCTTTCAAGCAAGGAGAAGAAGGGTTTCTTGAGCAAGATTCGGCAAGATTGAGGTTCTAGATTCAAAGGGTGTAATTATTCTTTATTTCATTTCCTCTTGTTATTTGCCAAACTTTGCCATGTTTCTCTCCAAGAGGGAGTAGTTCTCTCTCTAGGGGTTTAGGTCAATATGCATGAACTTGTTTAATTCTATTTTATTCGATTATTTGCTTTTATTATGATTGTTTTATCGGATTTGATTGTTAATTTCTGTGATTTTAATAATTTGTGTTAAATACATAATTAGTACTTGAATTGTAGCATCTCGTTTTGGTTTCAAAAGAACCAAAATTGACTAGGATCAATAGGATAGTACCAAATTGTGAATGCAAATACCTTAGGTTTTAGATTAAGATTCTAACCAATTTAATCTAAGCCGGAACTACAGAAATTAGGGTTAGGGATTTGGTGAAGAACCTAAACGAGAAGTCAAACCCTAATTAGGACATCTCAAATCGAGTCGGATATTGGTATCATGAACTTAATTGAGAAGTACCAATATTTGATGAGAGGAGAGACTAACAAGAGCTTATAGTCTAGGTAGCTAGGGTGAAGAACCTAAAAAGTGAAGTCCGAATTACTTAGACACGTTATTAATTCACGAAAGTGACCCTTAATGACATATTAGGTTAGAAACCTCATCAAATCATACATGAATTTAAGCAAATACCGAATGAATAGAATTAACAAGGGATTGTAGACCAAAGACCCCTAGATTCTCTAAACCTTGAAAACAAACCGACTTTTCTCTCTTTTACTTTTACTTTTAATTGTTTAAAACTCCTTTCGGGTATTGAACCCAACCTTAGGATTTTTACTACAAACCCCCCAATTTACTTTATTGCACTTTTCTTTCTTTTCTGAAATTTATTATCTAAAGTTGAAAATTTAGTATTTATCTTACTCCTTGTGGTTCGATACCCGATAATATACTACACGGTAGGATTGTATACTTGCGATCTAAACCGAAAGTGTATTTGAGGATAAAGCTTTTTACATATACCCTTTGCACGTATCATGTATCTTGCGAATTAGGTTAAGTATTTGAGGTAGATCTGAGATTCGAGAGGTGAGATCAATAGTAGCCGAGAGGTGAAATTTCTATTTGTCGAAAGGCAGTAGATACCTTTAGTAAACAAGTACTGAGAACTTAGGTTTAGATCAAACCTGAGAAGGTGAAATTGCAATTCCGTATCAGGTCTGTTAAGCCAATACACGAGAGTTGAGGTTTAGTAATATTAGGTACGGTCAATCGAACCTTACACGACTGAAACAACCAGAAACTGGTACATGCAGAGTCAGCTCCAGGACCACGCGAGTCGCGTGTGAAGGCACGCAGGTCGCGTCACGAGGTCACATACGAGAGTGTGCGGGTCGAGTGAGAGGTCCGGAGTAGCTCGAGGGCTACGCGGGTCGCGTGTGAGAGCACGCGGGTCGCGTCACAAGGGTCGCATACGAGAGTATGCGGGTCGCATGGCAGGTCCAGAGTAGCAAAGTTGAGGATGAAATCTGAAACCCTTGAAACGCCTTTTCTTTACAACAGTTCAAAACCAAACATTTAATTGCTTTCCTTTGCTGTTATTGAATTTGTTGATTGAATTTAGGAAATATAAACAAACTCAAACAACCATTTCAAACTTCTAGTACCTAGCTAAGTCGAGTAAATATTCAGAATTGAGTCGTCCCTGTGGATCGATACCCAACTATACGAACGAGTAGGACTGTGCACTTGTGGTCCTAAGTGAGAGTATAAGAAGGTTTTAAAAGGTACAGCTTATCTGTACTGAAACTTTTATCTCTCTTGTCTATACTCAGTATAGACAAAGAGAACATACTCACCCGTAGTACTACCGCGGTACACACACTTCCCAAGCCACCCCTCCAAGTTACCTATATTTTACCTTTAGCACCCTCTATACTACATGGCTTTGAATCTCCTTCTTTCCCTGACTTGGTTACTCAGAATGGAGAGACAGAGGCTTCAGATGAATTAGATATGTGTGAGGGGGCCACCTCATTTCGGATTGTTGCCATCTCAAAAATGTGGCATCTGCTTGGTTGATACGCACTCTTTCAGACTGTGTTTGATTACTACTTAAATTTAAGAAATATTAAATTACTTCATTTTACTTTTCATGTTTTACATTTTATTCGACTCTTAAAATTTATGGCTTATTTAAAAGTGAATATCAATTCACAGTCATAATTTAAGTATAGAAAAGTTTTTTTTTATGAACTTAAAAAAATATAATAATAACAACATTTAATAGATATGTCATATTTTAATTCTTTAGAAGCATTGGAAATTAATTTTAAACAATATTAAAATAAACTTATTGTTATATCAAATTTGAATAACAATCAATCATCCATTCCAATAAGACATGTAGTACATTGGTTAAAATTTTATTGTGATTTAATAACAAAAAACTCAATGAAAAAACAATCTAGTCTCTATAGATGCCAAACCTTTCTAAAATCATGCGATAATGAGAAAACAAATTGCTAGGAGACTCCCTCTATGACTAGATCAATTCCTTCATTTATCACAGTAAACCCCTCTAGAATGGCATCGTTAACACGCTCAATGATGCTATCAGTATGGTTCCTTGGAAACTCAACTTTATCATGCTCGAGCGATGCGACCAATCCAAATCAGAATCCACTTCTTGCACTCACATGATCGGTGATGGTGAGTTGGACGACTCTAGAGTTGATTTCCTCTAATATTTCATTAAACTAAATTCAGTTGGAAAAAATATATATTTTTTAAATTAGATCTCTAAATTTAATTTAATTGATCTATTGATTAGAAAACTATATTTTATTTTATTTCATGTGTATGTTCGACTGAATGAGCAAATGACTAATAAAACATCATATACATGAGTGTATACTTATATTATCCAACATTATGCTAGAAAATGCATATTACATGTAGAAAATGGAATTCATAGTTTCATATAAACTTGAGTAGGAACTCATGTGTTTGTTGTGCAAATATGCATCCAATAAATGTGAAAGATAGTAAGTGAAAAATATAAAACTCTATTCTGCCAATGGATACAAAAATTTATGTGCGCCGTCTATATTATTATGTTTCTTAATTAAATTCACTTTGCCTTATAAAATGCGGAAAGAAATTTAAATGCATAAAATTAACCTATTGCAAATACAACCTTTGAAAATTTAAAAAATAAATACATACATAATTTTCGATTCAGTACAACGTAATAGTTTTACGAAAATCAATTACTCATTTATTTCACATTAACCCTTGATAAAATGAGCACGAAGGTAAAACAATTTAAATTGGCACAAACATTTGCATTATTATTTTGGACTGCCTGCATGAACTCCATTTCTCAGACGAGATACAGAGAAATTAATCTTACATAACATATCTATATGTAAATGGTAACTAGTACTTCACAATCTATATTTTAGCTAAACCAACTTAACTAACTATATATACATACCCTTAACAGATTAAACATGACTAACAGAAATTAATTTACACAACACATTAGACCATCTACAGTACACACTACACAGCAAAACCAACACTATTCACATGCACCAAAAATACTAACACACTCTCCTCTTGGGCACTGATAGACAGGTGCAGTTAAAGTCAAGTGCCAACTGCCAACCATGCATATATATATAGTGAGCTTTACACCTATTAATATAACACCACAAGTCAACAAGAACTTTAGCAAGCAACTGGATCTCTGAAAGCAGAAATCTCTTCAAAAATAGGCAGCCTTTTAGACCTGAAAGGAGCCCATTGCTTTATTGCCATATCCAGCATCTCTATCATGTCATCCTCCATCCTGCTCTCATCATGATCCACTGGCTCCTCCTTTTTGTCCCAAATGAGAAACTTTGTCTGTGAGTTGATCCTAGCCATCAATTCCTCTGCCCTTTTGAAGATCTTGCTGTCACTGTAAGTTGTGTACTTTCTTTGGAGAATGTCGGTCAGAATTTGGTTGGCCTCCTCTAGACGACCTTGTTCAATGAGGCACGCAGAGAGATTGCATGCTTTATTTGCATCAGGATCGATCATTTGCGCCTTTCGGTATACCACCTCAGCCGCAATGTAGCTCTGTTGTTGCATATATGCCCATGCTAGGTTCCCCTAAATATAGATTGAGCGGAAATAATTTAGAAGTGTTCTTCTTATGAACTAATAATCTTGCAATTTGTTTTTGTTTTTTTTCATTAATATGTGCTTTCTCATCATAGCCTTTCGCTTAAATTGGAAACATAAATCTTGCACTTGATCGATGTATATATTGTCATTATAGTATAGTGCTGACATGCATTTACATAATAAGTGTGTGCGGTGCGTTGCGTTGCATATTGTATCGATATATATATATCAAAAGCGGAGTGAAATGATATGAAGAAATGTAAGAGAAGTAAAAGAAAAGGACATACAAGGACACGAGATGTCTCTTGCTTGATTGAAACTTGGATCTTTTTCCCATGAGACCTTGCTCTTTTGGTGGTCTTTCCATGGAATGCTTCACCTATGTATATCTTTCTTAGCTTCCTCTTCAACAACTCTATCTCTTCTTTGGTCCTCCCGCATTTCTAATTGCCAAAAGTACAAGTGTACTTAATTCAATAAGAATATATATAGATAGATACTGATATATTTAAACTTTATAATTATCTGGTTAGTGTAAAAAAACAAACTCAGAATCAAACTCAAGAATTAATGAGTACTAGTTAAATGTCATCATGTTCATACAATTTCAAAATGCATTCCTCATGGTGACAAACTATGCAAAGATGCAACCTTTTTTTTATTATGTTGCAAAAGGTGGCATCTGATACCTCCTTCTAGATCTGTTGATAGTTGATACAGAAACAAGCTAGTTTTAACATCATTTATTTGAGTTCTCAAGCATATAATGATACATTTCTATATGCTTTCGATCGCTACTATATGTGTGAGTGTGTCATGCTTTCATGAAATGAGAGAAAAAAGAAAATGTGGATTCCTTTGAAGCATTGCTGTATACATATACGATCATCTAGAAGTCCTTCTATTATTATATTATTACATTATTACAACTTAATATTATTAAGTCTAAAAGATAGCTATATTGAAGCGAGTAAATAAATAAAGTACCTTGTAAAGGTCAATGAGAAGGTTGTCAAGGGATTCTTGGGCTTGCTTGGAGCAAAGATGTCTAAAAGATTTAATGGCTTCTATTGCCTCTTCTGATCGTTCTCGCTGCTTCATCACCACGACCATGTCCTTCAGTGCACTGTCAATCCGGTCACCACCGTTCACCGCCTTCCAAAACCACGGTATCGATGCATCCAAATCCTTGTCCACCAACTTTACATGCATATATTTATATATATATTTTTACACACATATACCAGCTAATTAATCACTTTCTCCTATATAACCCCCATTGACAATCTTATAATTGCAGAATTAATTAATTACTACCATACAATCAGGGGCGGACCCATGAAGGCTCAGGGGTAGGCAAGTGCCTACCCCTGGATTTAAATTTTTTTTGAGACCCAGTGTATATTATTTCTGTGCCTACCCCTAGTTCAATACTGTGCCTACCCTGACTCAAAATAATAGATCTGCTGCTCTGATTAATTCATTGGCCCAGTCTGCTGCTTTGATTAATTCATTGTGCCTACCCCTGATCAAATTCCTGGGTCCGCCCCTGCATACAATCTGACTTCCATCTTGAAAGTTGAGATAACAATATATCAATTCTATCCATGGTGTACAATAATCAAGTTTAATATAGTAACTACAATCACAACAGATTGAAAGAAACAAACTTAGAACTAATCCAGATCGAACAACTATCGATATCATAGGTACCAGCTACTACGAATAATTGAAATGTAGAATTGTATTGTACCTGTAAATGCTTGGCTCGAGCATACGGCCCGTCTCCTGGCGGGATCTTGTATAATACATGCATTGATTCCTGGTCTGCATCTCTCTCTTCATCTCCCCATTCGTATCGACCATTTTCCATCTCCTTCAAATCTCTCTATCTCTCTCTCTCTCTTAGAAGACTTTGAGAAGTAAGGTAGGCTTTTATATATCTACCCTTTTTGTGTCTCACAGGAAAAACATAATAGACCTGTTACAATATTAAGGGACTGGAATTAATATGGTTACACTGATAATTTAATTGAGTGGGGCCCGTGTATATACGACTGGTGTTACTAGTCGTCCATGATGGCGAAGAACACCGGGTTCATGCACAAAAGTTTGTGGGGTTAGGGGATAGGAGAGGGATCCAATCATGTTATGAATCTGGTACGGTTTGTATCAAGACGCTTTTCCGACTAGGTTAGGTCGTAATTGCTAATCTGGTGAGGGATTTGGATGGATAGTTTCTTGCTACTCTTGCAAAGAATCGAACTCAGGTGCTTTTCCGAAAAAAAAGCAGGTTTCTGTTTTTTCGGATCTAACTATTCAAATTTTTTAATTTGTGTATCTCAATAAAGAAACTTTTTCATGCACAAATTTCGACGAACTTGAATGGTTGGATCTGGAAAAGTAGGTTCCTGCTTTTTTCTCATAAAAGCAGCAGAGTCGGACTCCTCTTGCAAATTAGTTGCTTCTTTGCAAATTAGACCCTGAATGTTATGGAATATGAATAAGGGAGGAGATAATAATAAAAGTCCCTCTAATAATATTTCCCTAGAAAAATCTCCTTTAATAGATAAATATAGTGCGCCTCAACTAATTCTTGGTGAAAAATTAATTATTGTTTATGTTTTAGATTTTACATCTTCAAATAGTTCTATAAACTCATGTCAAGAAATCAATTAATTAATTTGGTGTTTACATTTAGCTTTTCAACTGTTCGTATTAATATTACAAGCTTTTTGAAACTTTTAGAGTTTATGAGTTTACATTAGCATGATTTTATGTGTAATTAAATATTTGTATTGCATCTTCTATTTAATTAAACTTGAGCAATTAATGTTGATGCCTGAACTTTTATATTCATTGTGTTTATCAATTAGATGTTTACGGTTTACCTGAAGAAAATTTAATGTTTATAAATAGTCTATGTTAAAACCCACCACAGAAATTACCTCTAAAACTGTGTCTTGATGAAGAGATTGCAAATAGAAAATTAGAGCAGCAGGTCAACATGATAAAAATATGATTTATTACAACCAAATGAAAGAACTCAAATAAAACGGTAAAATTCACAACAATTATCATATGTCGAAGAAGTTAGAGCATCTACATCCTAGCAACTCAAATGAATTTCTAAATAACGGTTAACCACTTTTTAGAAATTAAAGTTTCTAAAGTTTCTAGCTCTCACATCCCTGAAATTAATTTTAGAGATTCTATTAAGCCATGTCAGCAACAAATTAAAAAAGAGAAAAAATTTGAGCCAATCATTTGATCAGCATGGAGTTTATAAGCAGTTTCTTAATAAGAAACTTTGCTGCATAATTTCTAAATAAGAAACTCTCTTACATTCCTAAAACTGAATTAGAAACTGCCACATCAGATTAGAAACTCTAATAGTACAAGTGATGTAGATGCTCTTAGATTTCAATGGAGATTACATGTAAGAGAGGTATACCTGTGTCAAGCATATAGGAAAAAACTACGAGGAGGATTAAAATGCCTAGTGTTTTTCATGCCTCATTGTGTCTCACGTCATTTATTTTATTTTCAATTTCAAGCGGTCAATCCGAACCACTCAACATGATCTCCATATTAAAATGCGTTTGGAAACCAAGTTTCATAATTTTTAAAATATTTTACTATTTTTTTAGATAGATAGAAAATTATTGTTTCTAGATCATCTAAAAACAGTGATTTTGTACCTATCTAAAAAAAATTCAAAAAATATAAAATTTGGTCTCCAAACATATTTTAATATGAAGATCACATTGAGCTGTTCAGATCGACTGGCTGGACTTTGAAAACGAAGATGAAGGATGCGAGGCACAACGAGGCATGAAAGACATGTGGCATTTGAGCCCTCCTAAAAAAAATAGTTAATTCTAGAAATTAATCAGCATGACATATAATGAGGGTAAAAATGTTGATAGTGTTGTTTTGACTTCACTCAACACACAAGTGAAGATTTTTTTTTTATATTTTAACTCTATTGTCCACACAGACACAAAAACAATATTGTCAATATCTTTACGGAGTTTGATTATTCCCAAAAATTACAATTCGATGTATTTATGAAAAAAAAATCCATATGGAGGAAAATAAAGGATAACTATCCATATGGAGGAACAAAATGGAACAAAATTTAGTAAACCGCTAACCCAAAAAAAGATAATAATTAGTCAAGAAACTAATAGTAAGTGTTGAGATTTTAAATAGTTTATTTCAAAAAGACAAAAAAAAAAAAATGCTTCCGTGATATCATCTAATGGAAGAAGCAAATAGTTGATTCAAGCGCCAGAAATAACGCATCGCATCTTTTCTATTGCACCTTTAGGGCCTGTTCGGCAGCACAGTGGGCTGGGGAATGGGCTTGGGAAATTTTTTTTTTTGAACTGATTTTTACTGTTCACGTGGGAAAAAAAAAAATTAAGTCTGAGTGAATTTTTTTTTTCCCACGTAAACAGTAAAATTTGAGGAGCAGCCAAACAGGCCCTTATTCTCTTCCAAAATGAAGAGAAAAAGAGAACAGGAGCCAAGAGAAATTTAAATTAGAAAGGTGATTTTCTTTCAAACAGAAATGAACCCACACCGTTGAGATGGATATATAAGAGTCTGGATCTATGTTACTCGGATACTCCAATATAGGCTCCGTACCCGTATCTGACACGTATCGGACACGAATACACGCCCGATACGTATCCGATACGCCAGATGCAATATTAGCTTACGTGGGTATTCTTAATCCTTTGTACAGTCTCCAATACGCTCTAACACGTCTGGAGATGCCTGGATACCGCGCATGGTCTACCGTACACCTCACCATCGCTGTGGACTGCGCCAACAATAGTTTTTCTAGCGCTCCAAGACAGAATCGAACCTGAGACCTTTGCTATGGGCTCCAAAGGCCTTCACCACTACACAGCTTCAAATTTGATGTTATAATCTAATAGCGTTTATATTTAATGTATATCCAGAATCTTTTTTGTTTTTGTTTTGAATTGATATTTAATTTATATAATACAAGTGTTGAACTAATAATATAATATAATAAATGTATCGTATCCTTGATTTTTGAAAATTGCCGTATCGTCGTATCCGTATCGTATCCGATACGATACCCGTACCCGTATCCATGCAACATAGGTATGGATCATTAAGGGGAGTTTTAGGGTGATTGATATGAGGGAGATTTTATAATTATTAAAAGAGTGAGGCTATGGTGCTATGCATAGCACGGATGGCTAGTGTACTACGGCTCAATATGGTACTTTTTAAAATCCTAACGGTCGATCCGACCGTTCAATGTGATAACCATATGAATATGTACTTGCAAACTAAATTTTATATTTTTTCGAATTTTTTTACTATTTTTTCGGATAGGTAGAATTTTGATGGTCCAGAATTTTCAAAAAACACTGATTTTTCTACCTATCTGAAAAAATAGTAAAAAAATTCGAAAAAATATAAAATTTAGTTTGCAAGTACATATTCATATGGATATCACATTGAAAGGTCGGATCGACCGTTAGGATTTTAAAAAGTACCATATTGAGCCGTAGTACACTAGCCATTGGTGCTATGCATAGCACCATAGCCTCACTCTTATTAAAATTATTTTTCGGACTTTATTCTGAAATTAAATACACATATTGGAAAAAAGTTTTAACTTTTTAAATTAATATACTATCATATATAATATAATATTAAAAAGTATACATAAATTTTAATAAATGATAAAAATATTTCGTACATTTAATTAAATATACCCACGCGTTGATTGATAAACCACATATTTAAAAAATATCCATCAGTAAAAATTTGAATAATTTTCAGTCATGTGATTAAATTTGACAATTAATGATTAATTCAACAAATAAAAACACTTGACATATTTTAGTGACTTAAAACTCAACTACCTTGAGTATTAATTCATTGAATTAATAAATATTCCAATTCTAATTATCTGGAGAATTGTTTTACTTTTACAGCCGCAATTCAACATCACATTATATCATTGTTCTAAATAGCGCGCTATAGCATTTTTGGACCCCAAACGCTAAGCTATGACATCAAATGAGCTATTTGCTCTACGGCCGCTATAGCGCTATAGCGGTCCGCTATATGCGCTACGGCCGCTATACAATATGGATTTTTTTTTTTTAATAAAACCTATTTGGCAGCCACTGCCAAATTTTTCAAAAACAAACAATATGGGTTTTTTTAAGCAATTTATATGGGCTTTAAATAAAGATAAAAAAAAGCTCAAACCGAAATTGAATTTGTTGCTACTTGCTACAGATAAATCAATTTGAAATTGGAAATAGAAATAGAAATTTGAATAGAAAAAAAAATAGATTATGTCATGAATCATGATGCTTAAGATATTTTTAATAGGAAAAATCAATAGTTTATGATATTACTATGGATATTTTGAACCGCAATTTGGACTTTGTACTGGTTCAATATGAATATTATAATTTCTTAATTACTTTGGTGTTATTTATTGTTCTATTAGACTTTAGATAATGTTGATATTTAGTACAAATAATGAATATACAGAATGTAAAAAAAAAAAAAAAAACACGCTAAGTGGCATAGCTTCCGCTATAGTGACGCTATTCGCTATAGCTTTTTTTGTAGCCTTCCCGCTATGACGCTATAAACGTTATTTAGAACCTTGCATTATATTGCTATATATTGTATGCTTTTACGTTGAATATAGTTTTTTATCAGTGCACACTTTAAGTACTTTTTTCCAGTATAATTCTTTCTAATGTCATAATAATAAGTCTGTTAATCTGGGAGAAGAATTTACCTCCTAATTTTTTGCTTCTTTTGTTGACAATAGTATTGAAGTTGGTAATGTGAGATATGTGTTTGGTTGGTGTATTATATTTGCGCCACTTTTTGCTCATTGCTGGTAGGCTGGTTATAAATGTGAAAAGGTGTTCAAAATTATACTGGATTTCCGCTAAGTTCATATAGTTCTGATAAGTGTTGAATTGGTATAAATTTAGATTTGTAGAGAATTCACAATTAATTTGTTTAATAAATGTGAATCTGTACAAATTTGAATTGCTACAAGGTTCATATTTCTAATCATTTTATGGATCAAATCCGTGCTATCACATCAAATTTGGTGCCAAACAAGACTTAGGGCCTGTTCGGCGTTCACTGTTCACGTGGGAAAAAATCAGTTCAAAAATTTTGCTTTCCTGTGCCCATTTTCCAGTTCACTCCTCCGCCGAACAGGCCCTTAGGCAAAGAAATGTCAGCCGAAGAAATCATTTCCACCCCTACAAGTTTAGATATTTTGAAACAACTAACAACTTTCCAATTTAATTTACTTTATTGTATTCATAGTCACTCTTTTGTGGGACATATTATTATTCTCTTTTTTGTAGAAGCATGATAGGAGCTATCAGCTTTGATGAAAGAAAAAGAAAAAGCTAATAGAAAAGAAAAACAACATATACAACCGCATGCATCCCATGCACATAAACAATCTCATCCAGGGGCAGATTCAGGAATTGGACCAAGGATAGGTAAGAAAGTGAATTAGGTAGCAAATTTGTTATTTTGGATCAGGGATAAGCATAGTATTGGGCCAGAAATAGATACAAAAATAAAAATATACTGGGTCTAAAAAGAAATTTAAATACAGAGGTAAGCACTTGCCTACCTCTGGACCTTTATGGGTCCGCCCCTGACCTCATCCCCTTCTCATGCATCGACTCGGTTAAGATTCGCAGCATGCTTCCCTCCCTTGCAGAATCTAATCCACAAGTCTCCTTCTTCCTTGATCCTTGTACACAGTATCTCTGACAACAAATCATTTCCTCTGAATATTTTCTCATTTCTCTGTCTCCACAACATCCAAAGCGTACACAAAAAATGAGACATCCATTCTTTCTTAGCCCTACCTTGGAGATAGCTCATGCATCCCTTTCATCGAATTATCCCAGATTTGTTCCATAGAATCATCCATTCTTATTAATCTATGCCCATGCAGTATTATTATTCTCGTAGGGTATGTTTGGTTGTAAAATAAGAATAGCTACTGTTTGTTTCATTAGAATAGCCAAATCTCAAAACTTCTAAAAATAACCTATTTTAATAAGACAAAACGTTTGAATTCACTATTCTAAATATTTTAATCCAACCAAACGCCAAATAGGCTATTCCGAATAACCTAACCTTAAGAACAACCCATTCTCATTCCAACCAAACATGCCCATAGAATGTCGGGTGCACCATTACTGAAATTCATATTTGGTTGATTTTTGAATTTAAGGTATATTAGGTCAAGGCACATATATAATTTATTTAGTTGATTATTGAATTTTTGTGCATAAATATTCACAACAATTGTGTTACGAAATTCAAGCATTTTTTCCCAACATTATTGTGTTTGAACTTCCCTAAAAATCGACAGTGCTAGGTTGGTAAATCATAACCCACATAATATTGATATGATATCATTAGCGGTGTTCTTATCTTACAAAACAAAACTAAAGGATGAGAAAATAAGAATTTCAAATATTCTTTAATTATTTTTGCACAAATTGAAATGATATTTTCAATATATTTGCATATAATAAAAAAAAAATTCAATTTAACTCCACAAGTATTTAAATTAAAATATCAAAAATATTTTCAATATAACAAAATGGATAAGATCCAATTCCAAACTAATGGCGTGGTGATAATCTATAATAAAAAGATTTTCAACGATTCTTTAAATTTATACAAAAAAAACTCTCAATTACAGTATATTATTGTTGAAACAAATCCTTATATTTTTGTTTACCAACTTCAAACCAATTAATAGATACTTACATTGGCTGCAGCTAGGGATGTCAATGGCACCCTTTTATCTGTTTACCTGACTAGTCCCGTATTCGATAAGAAGGGTACGGGTAAAGGTTTTTTTTTCTGTTATTTAAACGGTTAGAGTACGGGTAAAACCTATTCCGTACGCGTTACCCGATCGGGTAATTATAAAAAAAATTATATATTATATATATTAATGAGAAATGAATATTAATTCTCCAACTATTCTTGATAGTTGTGTTACGCTTAATTAACCAATAAAACACGTAAATAAATTTCAGCAAATTCCAATAAATTTTTTTTTACTTGAATTCCAATAAAGTTTAGACCTTTAAAACACATATATATTTGTGAAATAATTAATGTGTTTTAATGTATTATTTAGTAAATATTTTTTTTATTATAATAGCCTTACCGTTATTTACCCGCTACTGTTTCGTTATCCGACAACCATAGCAGGTAAGGGTAGGGTACGGCTAAAATAATTCGTAGCGGATAAGGGTAGAGTACGGATAAGGACAATTTGTAACGGGTACGAGTATGAAAATGCTTACACCCGACCCTTACCGTACCCGTTGACACCCCTAGCTGCAGCAAATTTGTTAAAATTCTATTTAATACCATATTACAAATCCCAAATATATTCATAATATTCTTAGATGATATGCTCAGTCTGATATGGTATCCTTCTAAATATGATGTATCAAAATTCACAAGCAACTTTTATTTCATTTTTTCCCCTAAACCTGGATAAAGAAAATTGCCATATTTTTTTAGGCAAATAATTATTATCGTGAAATTCAATAACCTTGGTCAGGATAACACAACAATTTTCGAAATATCAGGTTTATGCTAATACAGATTACAAAAGAAGGGTGATTTATCTTCAACTTTCATGATAATATGGATAGTAAAAGAAAGATAATTTATCTGAAATAATACAAATCATTTTACAAATACTTGATATTAATAATTGTCTGATACAATCAAATTTAGGATTGTATTGATTTTTTTTTTTCTGAAATAAAAGGAAAGAAATATTTTTTTTCTTGATTGTGCATAAAATCACAAAATTTGTTAGCAATACTCATTTCAAATAACCACTTTTAGTGAAGTTTGGAGGTTAAGTCATCTAACTTTTAATATTTACAATCTTAAACACTACACCATTAAACCTAAACTACTACCTTTAAACCTGAACTACTACATTCCCTATTTACCTTTGCTACTAGACCAAAAAGCTAATTTTTTATTTCAAATTAACTTGTTAAAAATCCTTTGCTACTAGACCAAAAAACTAATTTTTTTTTCAAATTAACTTGTTCAAAATCTTTAGGACTAGTGTTTTTTTTGCTAATATAGTGTGTTATTTAAGAGAATATTATTGTCTTGTTAAGGAAAAAAATCAACACAATAAATCCTCTTCGTAGGACATCCAATCGGGTTATACTAGGAAATAGGAATGTTAGGGCGAAAATTATATGAACATGCAAGCTAAATTTTTACCGGCACTCACTGCTCACCTTTGTCAAACAATTTGAGTCGAGTATTTTTGTCAACTCCTTGACAAAAAGACTGTCAATCCATCTTCCAATGATGAAGATATTAACAGCGCTGTTTTGGATTCATGCAACACACACAAAGAATAGAATCAAATTAAAAAATGCTGACTTGTGCATAGGGGTGCAAACGGATTGGATAATGGTAAAACCATATCCGTTTTTATTTTTCAGATATAGATACGGATCGAATATTAGACGGATATGTACAAATACAGATCGGATATCAAATATCCATAGATATATACATAAATATTTTTATAATATATATGAAACTATATGGTATATATCTACTATTCGGATACGGATAATTAAAATTCAAAACCATATCCGTATCCATATCCGCATCTGCACGGATATTCAGATAACATATATCCGTATCTAATTTTCGAATACAAACCCAAATACTGACGGATATTATCCGACCCGTTTGCACCCCTACTTGTGCGCTGCATGAAGCCAAAACAGCGCTGTCAATATCTTTTATCTATCTTCCAAATACAAGTAACAACGCTCGGCAGTCGACCATTAAAGATGGCAATTTTTGGACTGAACCGAGGAAAATTAACAATAAACAAGATTGTTAACTAGAGCCCTACAAAATCAACATACAACAGAGCAAGTCCCAACAAAGCACATCACCACATGCCTGAAGCATGGTAGAGAAAAAGAAAATTAACAGCATCTCTCTAATACAAGGCCATGTTGCGGGGCAAAAAAAGATAAAACGCTAATAATACTGCAAAATCATACACAAAGCTAATACTGATTCCCTCTACCACGCCCACCTGTTCTTCCCCTGCCACGGATATACCCTCTAGCACTGGGCCCACTCCCGTCTCTTCCCCGCTCATACCCTACCTGTCCCCGCTCATACCCTACATGAATTTATTTTAATAAAGTATGATCAGCATACATTCATGTCTTGGAATAACTTCTAAATTCCCATTTAACTGTGGGCATCTCAGATGCTCCTTGGATATAATAGTCATGGGAGATATAATCATTGTAACCTTTTGCATTTTCAGATTAGGAAAAAAACGAAAAAATTTCTTGCTTCTAATGTTTAACAGCAGCATGCATGACATTTCTCAATTCTAGTTGAGTAGAACTAGGGTGTGATGTGCTCACCAAATTCTTTGATGAGCACAACTCTACATAAACTATCGGATTCACTTCAAACGAGATGAATCCAACCGTTGAAACCGATGTACTTTACGAGTGATGCGTGTACATGCAAAATTTTGAATTTTTTGAATTCATTTAGTCTCAAGTCAAGTGGTCAAAATTGATGAAAAATGAATGATCCAAAATGAAGTTGTTTTAATGCATTCAAAAAATTCTCAATTTTGACCCCTTGACTTGAGACTAAATGAATTCAAAAAATTCAAAATTTTGCATGTACACGCATCACTCGTAAAGTACATCGGTTTCAACGATTGGATTTATCTCGTTTGAAGTGAATCTGATAGTTTATATAGAGTTGTGCTCACCAAAGAGTTTGGTGAGCACATCACACCCTAGTTCTACTCATTCTAGTTTCTCATTTTGACTAGCATGCATATAAGGAAATAAAGGGTCCATACCTCCATAATTCCAGTGGCCTCTGCCTCCACGGCCGCCCCGACTCCTATTTGGGTTCCATCCACCATTTTCTAACAAAATAAAAGAAAACGCAAGTGATATTATGTTAAAACAATATTTCAGTAAAAGAGTACAAACTCCAGAAGTGTAACTCAAGATATAAATATCATAGATAAGATACCTTGGTTGGCATAACCCCCACCATAGCCGCCTTGGTTGGCATAACCACCACCATAGCCGCCTTGGTTATACCCGTATCCACCACCATATCCACCTTGATTACCGTACCCGCCACCCTGGTTGTCGTACCGATTTCCATACCCGCCACCCTGGTTGTCGTACCGATTTCCATACCCGCCACCTTGGTTGTTATCATACCCTCCACCATACCCGCCTCTACTGCCCCAACCCCTCCCTGTTCTCCCCCTTCCTCTGCCTCTTCCTCTTCCATAATCTGTAATGAAAATAAAATAAAAAATGAAAACAAAATCCAAATAATGCAAAATCATAAGTTAAATTAATAAACAATTATTATTTGGAATAATCTTATCTCTAACCGTGTTTTGTACAGTACTCTGAATGCTCTCTAATATACCAGCCTCCTGTTAACTCTTGTAAATTTACTTTATATGCATACTTCTCTTAAGGCCTATGTAATCAAACTTTTTCAATATGGTACTGCATTTTACTTTTAGGCTTTTTTTTTGGCATCAAGTGCAGGTATAAGAGAACAGTAAGGCAATTAACGGTGCATTAATAAATCCCAACCTTGATTTTGTCGTGGTTGGTATTGTATCGGTTGATATTGCAGTTGTGGGTATCTTTTTGGCTGCCTTGAATGGTGCTCTACTTGAGCTGGCGCTTGATACCTACACGAGAAATACGTAATGAGTTGAAAATTGGAAAACATGAAAAGAGGATATCTCCAGACTTGTACTCATGTGAAAGTAAATAGTATTCTCCTAAACAGCTCAAACCAGTGATAAATTACCAACACTATGCCAAATATCACGTACCACCTGCTAAAATTTGCACAACAGCTCCTATGCTAAAGCACAAGTGTCCTTAGCAATAATGAAAGTGAGGACAAAATTGCTAACCCAGGGGAATTTTTGTCGACCTCAGCAGGTGATAAGGAGATGGAGATCATAGAAACATGACGTGTCATCTCCAAACTGCAATGAAACACTCCAAACATTAAAAACATTGACCAGAAAAAATATAGTATGAGGAAAAAGATTTAAAGAAGAAAAGACTTAACGGTACAAGGCCCTCTTCGATGGGTTCCCACACATCAGTTATACTGACAGAACTAATAGAGGTATCTTGGTGCAAACCAGGAATCCGTTTCTGTATTTGAAAAATATTAAAAAATTAATTAGATCCTTAGTCGTTTGGACAGTGCAATTCTTTTCAGAAGGGTACTGATCCATGGAAAATAGCAATCCCCGTAAAGGTTAAATAAACTTCAGATGTAATGCTTGCTAAAATAGAGTTTCAACCAGCTAGCAACCATTAGTTGTAATTTGTAAAACATAATGATAAAGATTATTGTACTGTTTTTAGGAGAAATCACAAGCCAACCTTTATGATCTCCACAATTGAGACAGTTTTGCTAATTGCTTGGCCCATTGCTTTAAACACAATCTCTTTAGCTCCTTTTTCCTGGTTGGCAAAAAAATAAAACAAAATGAGCTCATCCTAACATTAAATTGTACCCCCTTGTTGGCAAGCAATGAAAATAAAGAACAAAATCACTAACATACAATCAATATATGCAGATTCATGCTTCTAAGAAAGACGGGAAAAACAATTTACAGAAAATAGAATTAGAGGATGAAAAAATTACACTGCAACATAGAAATGACTCAAAAGCTAAAGTAGACAGGTCAACTAGGTTCTGTGCAAGATAGCTTAATTTCCCATTACTAAAATCTAATATAAGGTTTCAGTAATTCTACATTACCAGAGTTCTTCTGAGGTTTTGCATTGCTAAATTGGTAAAATGATACTGGTACTAATTACTATCAGAACACTAATTATCGACCTAATCATCTAGATACCAAATTGTGAGAACTAAAAAAGAGTATCGGCGCGCATTATACATTTATACCTGCAAGAGACTAGTAGCATAGTTGAGGTAATTCCTGATGGGGCCTTGAGCAGTGATTCGGATCTCATTTTCGTTTATGGCTGATTCGGGTCGGGGTTTCTCCACCCTCTGATACCGGTCCATGGGAATTGGACGAGATCGGGGATCACTTGTCGAAAATGAGCGAGAGTAAAGTAGAGATGGAAGACAATGTTGAGGCACTAGGGTTTGGTTGGTTGAAGACGACGGGTCCAAGAGGAAGGAGGCGCTAAAACCCTAGATAAAGCTAAACCCCTTCCACGAGTAAATTTAGGTAGACTCGGTTTTCCCATGATGAATCTGGTCCGGCAATGAGATGATAGTATGATACATAAAGTTTTTATTTTGTTGGAATAAGGGGTTGTGTTAATTACTTAATTTGAGTATTTTTTTTTTTCAAATGCCACTTAAGAAAATTTAATCATAGCTCTTAACTAATAGACGAATTCAATCATTATCTGTGCTGGATCAATAATTCTGTAAAAAGAACAAGAAAAAAACACATGGATTGATACTTAGATTTTTCTTGATTACTTGATATGTATCGTATTAAACGAAACGGATAGAATTTTTTTTTTATAATACTAGTATCGTGCCCGTGCGTTGCAACGGAATATATGATAAGATAACAAAAATAAATTCTCATACAAAATGACAAATTTTCATAAAAAAACAAAATTAGAAATATATTCTACATTTATCACAGTAATATGTATAGAAATAAGGAAATGAACAAAAAATTGATTTGCATTGTGATCCGCCGTATAGAAAATTTCAATTGGAGAGGGAGAAATAAGGAAACAAAAAAAAAAAGAAAACGGATAATTATATCGCTAAATTTTAGAGTCTGTTTAATTTTAATTGTAACGTATCGTGTGGCAGTATGTGTAGCGAGTATATTTGTAGCTAAATTTAAACTTCTACATATAAAACAGATGTATTTAATCAAAAGAAGATAAATTATGTGATTGGAGAGCTGAGATTAACTCCAAAAATTAACCTTTCAATCGTAGCCATTGGTGGATCGGACACCCAACGTGCTTAATAATATAATGGAGATATCATTATAAAGAAATAAGATAAAAATGTTACCAATTTATCGGATAAGAATATACAAGTGCAAATTATTCTGTCATCCAACTATATAGCTGCAAATTCAATTATTTTCAATACAAGTTTTTTAATAATTCATCCGATCAAATCAAGTAATAATATTTTTCTTGGAGAATTATATTCATTATTCATTTACATTTTGATACAACAATGCTGTACTCGTGATTGAGGTTTTATTAGAAGTGAACAGACAAAACAATATTAAATTTTGTTTTGCTGTTGTGGCATTATTATGCATGGTTAAAGTTTTATGCGAAACTGCTCGTAGGTTTTTAATTCAACAACATATATATAGTACAAAGTGTCGGTTTACATACGCTGAAAGAAAAGATACAAGTATATATTAGTAACATGAGGAGGGATCCAATTACACTTTTTTTTGTGACACACTTTGACACCTACCATTTTTAAAGTTAAAATGGTCGATTTAAACCGTTCAACATGATGGATATATTAAAATGTGCTTGGAGATCAAATTTTACATTTTTTTGAATTTTTTTGCTATTTATTAAGATGGTTACAAAAATCGTTGTTTTCAAACCATTGAAAAACAGCGATTTTGTAACCATCTTAACAATAGTAAAAAAATTCAAAAAAATGTAAAATTTGATCTCCAAGCACATTTTAATATGGTGATCATGTTGAACGGTAAGGATCGACTGTTTGGATTTTGAAATCGCAAAATTGACCTATATAAAAAACGGTGTCATGATGTGTCACCAAAAAAAATGTAATTGGATCCCTCCTCTAGTAACATATGAGTTAACTAAAAGTTTTCTGCCATGCATGTTCATATTAGTTGACTAGCTGACTGGTGTGCTATGTGGTTTTATTTTCGTCTAATATAGATGTATTAAAGATTAGTAGTGAAAGAATCACAGTGAAGGGAGGAACAGTCATCAGAGATACAGTCACCCGAGCAGGGAAAAAATCACAGTGAAGGGAGGAAGAGATCAAAGAAAAAGAAAAGAACATATGAGCAAAGAAGAAATAATATCGTGAGAGAGAATAGAAGAGGAGAGGCAGAATGGAGAAGGGATCACTATTATTAATTCACATACATTATTCAAAACAAAATTATTTATGCCTGTATCCGTATTCGGTCTAAACTAATATATAATACAAATTTTTGTATTTTTATTGATGATGGTTCAGATGCAAATAGTCTGGATGAAAATAGTAATGGATGTCTCCGCTTTTAAATTAAAATTTAAAATTTAAAATATTAAAATAAAATCCTTAGATATGATATATATCATCTTCTCCTTCCACATGTAAATGAGTATGATAATTTTATTTTGTCTTAATTAGTACAAAGAGCTTGCAAAAATATATTGATATGGATAATTTTTAAGCATTGATTTTTCAACTCATTGATTTAGATAAAAATAAAGTCCAAAAATGATAATAGTTTATTTGTACATAGAAAAAATAATACATATCACATCTAAGAGTTTATTTTAACATATGAATTTTAGAATTTTTATTATTAGAAAATTAAGAAGTAAAAACATGATGAATACAGAAAAATATAGATATTTAGATCTTTCTCATTATAATTGATATCTATCGTTGTTCTTTATTTTATTTTGTTTTGTTTATTATACATTGTCTTGCATCATGTCGTATTTTCTCCATATGTTCACATTTATTGTTATAGATTTAAATTTTGTATTATTTATAAACAATTAAAACTGTGGTCATTGAATCTCTCTCGTAGAGGAAATATCTCCATATTTAATTTTTGATAATTAAAAAGATTGCCAATTTATTCTTTTCCGTCAGATAATAATCTATGCCAACCATAACTTTTTTAACGATAAAGAATAAAATCTAACGCTTTTCCTATAAAAATATCATAATTATTTTAGTGTTTCAATTATGTCTCACATTCTTATTTTCGATTCATGTTATGCTGGTCAATTAACTGTTTCAAAGAATGTTTTTTTTTTTTTAAGTTCAAAAAATAGATTTGAATTGGTCAACAAGATCTAATATGGATCATCCAAAAACAATAAATTTGTACTTAACTAAAAAAATTGTAAAAATTTCAAAAATAATATAAAATTCGGTCTCCAAGCATATTTTAATATAAAAATCATACTGAATAGATTGAATTGACTGTTTGAACTTTGAAAATAAAGATAAAATAAAAAATATAATTCTGACACAAAAATAATGAGACATTACCTATCTTAAAAAAAGGTTCCGCGAAGCATCTTGCATTGCTTGTCTAATTATGCGCTCTGTCATTCAATATATATATATATAGAGGAGGGATCCAATTACACTTTTTTTGGTGACACATCATGACACCGTTTTTTTTATAGGTCAAATTTGCGATTTCAAAATTCAAACAGTCGATCCGAACCGTTCAACATGATCACCATATTAAAATGTGCTAGGAGATCAAATTTTACATTTTTTTGAATTTTTTTACTATTTATTAAAATGGTTACAAAATCGTTATTTTTCAATGGTCTGAAAACAACGATTTTGTAACCATCTTAATAATAGTAAAAAAATTCAAAAAAATGTAAAATTTGATCTCCTAGCACATTTTAATATATCCATCATGTTGAACGGTTTGGATCGACTATTTGGACTTTGAAAATGGTAGGTGTCAAAGTGTGTCACCAAAGAAGGTGTAATTTGATTCCTTCTCATATATATATTAATAAATATGTATAATAGACAACAGCTTTTTTTTTTTTTGGTTCAATGTGATGTGTCGCAACCCAGCTCGAGTAACAGTGAACTTCAATTTTATTGACTAATATACAGACTAAACTACCAAATAAATAAATATTGTTGATAGATTTTGAAAAATATACCAGCTAATATCAACCGTCCATCCTGAATTTCGACATATTGTACAAGTTATTCAGGTTCACAAAATTTTATCCACTTCTGATTTCGGATTGGATACCATGAGGTGGGCCTTGGAAAGTTTTTGAATAAGCAGGGGGAATTCGTAAGTCTTCCAAGCGTAGAGCTCGTAGGGCTTTGAAACCAAATACATTACCTACAATAGAAGTAAATATGTTAGTAACAAAACCTTCTTCAAAAAGATCTAAAGAATAAGCTACATAGGCAATATATTGATTTTCTTCTCCAACACCAGGCTCGATATGATAGCATCGCCCTTAAGAATTGATTGAGAATTTTTTGATCATTTTTGGAAAGTTCAAAGTCCTAATTTAATTGAATTATTTATGGCCATGTTTAATTGTGGAGTAAGATGTGAAGTAAATCTCTTACTCTACATTCAAGTAGTCAAATGAGAAGTAAAATAAGAGGAGTAAGATGGAGTAAGAGGTGAGTTAACTCGGAATAACTTCACATTTCTTGGTGATAACTTACTCCACATTTACTCTACTTATAGAGCCCACTCACATAGACATATACATTTTCAACGTCTTACTCATCCGAGTGGAGTAAATTAAGCTAAAACTTAAACTAACAAATGAGGTGTAAAATGTGAGGAGTAAAAGATTTCACTTCTGTTAGTATTTCAAAAAAAATAACATGCAAGGCCAGGTATAATAGTTGATACCCGAGACCAAGTGACTATTACTCGAGATCGAATGGAGTAAGCAATTTAATTTTCATTAATTTTACCCTACAACCAAACATGACCTATGATTGACATGTGATTGTAGGTATAAATTAAGTTAATTCCTTATTTTCTTCAAATTTGTCAATAAGAGTATTAATTTAGAATTAACTAATGAGTTTGAACCTGATTAGTTATTTAAAACCGATTTGTTATTTTCTTGTCTCTGTGCGAAAATTCTAGATCCGCCCTGACTGGTTTATGTTTTGTTTATATATTTTAAATTATTAATAGTAATTATTTAGTCTTGTTTTCTTAATTTTTTGTAAATAAAAACCAAGGAAATCTATTAAATTTGATCGTTTAAAAATATACAAGTTAGAAGATTTTTTATTACAACATTAATCATAAATTAAAAGTGTGGTAACTCAGAATTTTTTTTAAAAACCATAATTAGGAAAATGATTGTTAGGGAACCAACATGATTACTTAGTTTTTTACAAAAACCATAAGAACCGAGATTGGAATTCGGTTCCAAGTTTTTTTTTCCTGGAACCGAATTCCAATTTCGGTTTTAACTTCGTTTTCACAATTTTTCGTAAGATCTGCCACAGAAAATCCAAAATAGATCTGGAACCGAAATCCCGTCTCGGTTTTTTATTTTTTTCACTTGGAACCGAAATGAGTACTCGGTTTTTTATTTTTTGCACATGGAACCGAATTCTAATTTCGGTTTTTTTTTTTCAAATTGGAAAACCTTGGAACCGAGTTCTATACTCGGGTTTTTGTTTTTTTTCTTTTTCACCCAAGATACCACGCGAAAACCGATATTAAGAATGTGGTCAACTCTTGGGCAAGCTGTGTAGGGGTTTAGAGGGGACATAATTTATTCGGATATGCTGTGGGGGGGAAAAAACCTTTTATTAATACAACATTTTGGCAGCTGCTGCCATTATTTCAAAAAAAAAAGAATGTGGTCAACGCAACTTTTTCAGTCATTCATACGTTATGCAAACAAACACACTGGTGGCAACCTTTTCACAACTTACGGTTTCAACAAAAAAAATGAAAAAAAAAGGCTAACCCGAATCTAGGATTCGGTTCCATCAAAAAAAAAAAAAAAACCGAAAGTTAATTTCGGTTCCAAATGAAAAAAAAAAAGAAAAAACCGAATTGGGATCTCGGGTTTTGCTCTGCACACCGGATGCCACACCAATTTTTCCAAAAATTGTGAAATTGGGGTTGGAACCGAAATTGCAGTTCGGTTCTAGAAAAAAAAAAACTTGGAACCGAATTCCAATCTCGGTTCTTATGGTTTTTGTAAAAAACTGAGTAATCATGTTAGTTCCCTAACAATCATTTTTCTAATTATGGTTTTTAAAAAAAATTCGGTAACTCACACTATTATAGATCCATTAAAAAACTAAATAAATCCGACCGAGTCCACCCGTTGTTACTGATAGTTCGGTTAATGAAAGATCTAGATTCTTCGTTTTTGACACATCGCTGAACCGATGAATTGAAGTCTCTCTCTCTCTCAGCAATGGCTTCCTTCTCGGACAGTTCTCTTCTTATCCTCTCTATTCTGTTCTTAATCTCCCTCGCCCTCCCCAGATCCGACGCCAAGTTTACACGGGCGGTGTTCAACCCCACGCGAGTGACTCAGCTCTCATGGAATCCTCGCGCTTTTCTCTACAAGGGATTCCTCTCTGATGATGAGTGCGATCACCTCATTACCCTGGTTAGTGAAATTTGAATTCCGGTTATATTCATTCTACCAGCGTAATAGGTCGAGGTTAGGGGTTAATATCTTTTTGTTTTGTTAAACTATCGATCAAAGGCAAGGGATAAGCTGGAGAAATCAATGGTCGCCGATAATGAATCGGGGAAGAGTGTGGCGAGCGAGGTCAGAACCAGCTCTGGAATGTTCTTAGAGAAGCATCAGGTAATGAGATCAATTAAACATAATTTTGGATAACTCAAATTGTTTATTGGGATTTTGGGGGAGCATGTCATTTAGCTGTAGTACCATTGTATGCTCAGTCTATTGTAAAAATTCAAAAATATAATTATAGTAGTTGAACTATGAACCATATGTAAAATTAAGTGCTTTAAGTTGATCTAGTTATTTCATATTTTTCATATGGGAATTGCGTTTCAATTTTATAATGTGCGATGTTTGCAAAAAAAAAAAATTTATAATGTGGGAGCTGTTTACATACTTATCCTGAAAATAATTACATAAACTTTGCTTTCCTTTGGATAAATTTTTCTTTAGCAATCACAAAAACTTCAAGCTCCTAGTCCTAGATATTTGTCTTTGTAAATTCCAGTTGTGGCAGAAGTGGTCCATGACATGTCAGGTGATATATTAGAACCAATGGGCCACACTCGGCCATAAATACTGTTAAGCTCACCATTATCATCGCATGTCAGTAATTCCAACTTTTACCATTTGGTATGAATTTTGGAATGATTCCGGTGATAAAGTAATTTCACGATAGGTACTTTGCACAGTGTTTATTAAGTTAACGGAATACAAGTTGTATTTATTTCTACATTCTCACCTGAACCAATCTGTTTTACTTCTAAAAGTTTAAATCTAGACTTCAGTAGCTACAAGCAGCTTAGTCTTAATTATATTTAAGGTATTGATCATGGTATCATAGCATGAGAGGGTGAATTTTTGAGTAATTTGCAATTCTGGAACTTCTCTTCAAGTTGTAACTCATAATAATTTTTCTTTTTATTTCTAAGGATGATGTCGTGGCTGCAATAGAGCAAAGGATATCAACCTGGACTTTCATACCAGAAGGTAAAATCCTCTTTTTTTGAATTATGCCTTAGATCTGTTAGTGATATCAACCTGGTATCTTATGTTTTTTTTTACTTTTCAGAGAATGGGGAGTCAATTCAAATATTGCATTATGAGAATGGCGAAAAGTATGAACCGCATTTTGATTATTTTCACGACAAAAATAATCAGGCACTTGGTGGCCATAGAATTGCGACTGTACTAATGTACCTGTCTAATATAGAGAAAGGTGGAGAGACCATTTTTCCTAATTCTGAGGTTTGTTTGCTTCCTTCCCTCTTGGAAAGTTTCCTAACATGTAACCTGAAAGGTTGAAAGTATATTGGGTCATTTATAAGTTGTCTCTTGGGTTTAGTAAATTTTCAACCATTGGAAGTTGAGTGAGGCTATGGTACTACGCATAGCGCATATTGGTCCGTACTATGGATCAATATCTCCATTTTCAAAGTCCAAATAATCGATCTGAACCATTCGCCATGATCTCCATATGAAAATGTACTTGAAACCAAATTTTATAATTTTTAGAATTTTTTTACTATTTTTTTTAGACAGGTAGAAAATCACTTGATCTAAAGATATTCTAGACCATTCAAAAACAGTGATTTTCTACCTGTCTAAAAAAGTAGTAAGAAAATTCTAAAAAATGTAAAATTTAGTCTGCAAGTACATTTATATATGGAAATAATGTGGAATGGTTCAAATCAACTATTTAAACTTTAAAAACGAAAATATTGATCCTCAGTATGGAACAATCCCGTGCTATGCATAGCACCATGGCCTAACCCTTGGAAGTTACTTATTTTAACATCCTTTCCTGACTTTAAACAATATATATTGAGTAAAATGAGCCCCTTGAAAGACCATGTGAATAACTTTTAACTTCCTTCCCTGGTCTTCTTTGACATATAACAACTTTCTTGAACAAATATCAATTTTTTTTATTTATATTCAGGCGACACTTCGTGGTAACTGAAATATTTTTGCATAATTTTTTTTTCAGGGAAAACTTTCCCAGCCAAAGGATGACACGTGGTCTGATTGTGCAAAAAATGGTTATGCAGGTACTTTGTGTTAATATTATTATAACTATTAGTAAACATTGGTGATCATAAGTTATGCAGGTACTTTGTGCAAAATAAAATGGTGTCCAAGTAATGCCCTGAAAAGACAAAACAATTGCCAAAAAGAGAAAACCAAAACCACATTAAACTAGAAATGAAGGGGTCAATATTTGTAACAACTATCTTTATAAACTGGATGCACAGTGAAACCCAGAAAGGGTGACGCCCTCCTATTCTTCAGTCTACACCCTGACGCAACCACAGATGAAAGAAGTTTACATGGGAGCTGTCCTGTCATAAAGGGAGAAAAATGGTCCGCCACAAAATGGATCCACGTCAGCTCCTTTGACCGTGTCATGCCGCAACAGTCAGCTGATGGGTGCGAGGACCAGAATGTACAGTGCGCTCAGTGGGCTGCAGTCGGAGAGTGTGCAAAGAACCCAAATTATATGGTTGGGAATAAAAAATCTCCAGGTTTCTGCAGGAAGAGTTGTGGTGTTTGCTCTCAGTAGTGATGTGGGGTGTCATTGCATACATGTAGATAAGCTTGAGAGGTTCTTTGTGGTTTTAGTTCAGTCTGAAGACTTTCTAAGTAGAGTGGTTTGTGTTACTTGTGCACTGTATTCTTGTATTTTTCCTTTTGGGGCAGACAGATAGACCTGAAATTGCACGAGGTTTTGACTTGTGTTCTTGGTAATTAAATCTGGGCAGTTTGCAGGGCAGTAGATGCTATTTAGTAATATCAGCTGATCAAATAAAAAACAAGTCCATATTTACTCTCAAAATTTACAATGGTTATGACTTAGGAGGTATGATTTTCCTTTCTGTCAATGCCCTTAAGGACCAACACCTGTGTATGATACAAAAGTTTTCTCGTTCTGAATCCAAATAACCCAAACTAGTAAAGAAAATTCTGAAATATATTACTGTTTTCACATCTTTGCAACACTTGTGCCAGCATGGCTAGAAATTTTAGCAGCCCATGATTTTTCTCTTTGCATCCTTGGGCTTAGAAGCCACAGCCCCATCATTCCCTGCAAGAGCTCTGTACTTGTCCTTTCTTGTTAAGGTGGTGCACTCATAAGATAAGGTGGAGGCAATAATTCTTTGAATGTAGTTTGCCACTTCATGGCTCGACTTGCCACCGGTGCATGTCAACTCTGCTGGTAACTTGTTCAAGAAGGTGACCTCATAAATGGGGCTCGGGTTCATGAAGAAGTAAAACGGGTCCATTCCTTTCCATCCTGTTGCAGTTGTACCATGGAACATAGTCATGCTGTTCTCCATCGCCACTGGTACAATCTGATCAGTGAGCTCCGCAAACAACGAGGAAAATCTTGTTTTAACAAACAAGAAAAAAAAAATGATTAATATTTGTGAGGAAGGTCTAATATTACTCCCTGATTAACCCTCATGAAGGAACCAGTGTTTCTTTCAAATAGCTCCATTACTATTTTTTTCCTCTGGTTTCGTTTTTCAAACAGCTCCATTGTTTGCTTATTGTCCCAAGTTATAAATTTAGTTGAGCGGATATTTGTATGAGCTCAAAAATAATATAGTATGATTAGGGTATGTACTTCTGCAAACATACCTCAATAAAAATGGCTCGCGGCTTGTAGTCCCTTCGGGGCAGATCACGAGATCCCCCTCTCTAAGCAACTCCTTGATCATAGCTGCATCTTTCGACCGTGCACGTGTCAACCTAACAGTCTTGATTGGTGACAGGAATTCTGACAAACGAGACAATGAATAAGTGACAGCAGCTATAGGCCGGCCCAGTGCCACAGACAAGAATATCGGATCAAGCAATGTACGATGAGAGCAGACAAAGAGAACACCAGATTGATTTGCCGACTGTTGAGCTGGCGGTGGCGGGGTCCCCTTGACAATTACACGTACTCCAAGGGCCCAGAAGGCATTGCGAACCCATGGCATGGGAAGAAGTGAACCGGCAGCTATACGCAAACATGCCAAGATAAAACCAACTGGAATCCAGAGGACAATGAACAGTGCAGTTAGGGATGTCGGCCGTTGAACCAGTCGACCGTCATGGAAAACTATTGGTTTTGGAAGCTGGTGCCTATTTAGGGGTTCCACGTTCTTCTGCGAGACTATATACGCTTCCTGTAAATAGCATGAAATTAACTCAAACCGGAAGTTAATTTTTTTATTAAGCAATTAAGTCTACTGATTTTGTTGGGACCGTACCAGAGGCTCCTTTCTTGATTTTCCTATGGATCAATTTCACCAATAAATTAATTATGTACTATTATCGTTAGAGAGAATTAAGAATATAATAAATGTTGTTTGTTCTTACAAGTCACTCTTGCAAAGGCGACAAGGACAGTTCAATTTGAGGTGCACAAGCCAAGGTAACTAACTATAGCCAACTAACACTACTATAGTAAGTACTTAGATATTTATGCTTTATTGCATTTTTTTTTTCTTCAAGATATGGCCCCCACTAGATTATCTTAGGCGTTTAGTTATCCTACTAAAGAATCACCAAATAATTCAGCTTCTTTTAGCTTTGTAACAAACACACATTAACTTAAACACCTACCTAAGCGAGAGTCTTTTACAAATTACAACGGTAATCACACTATTTGTGTTCTCTGCAAATGCCATACTCTTTTTGTGATAGTGGTAGTTTTGTAATGGAATATTTAACCAAGGTTTTATACTTCAATACTCCAAATTAATTTACAACTTCAACACTCCTCCGAATTTCTATTTACTTTCATATAAGTTTAAAAATAAAATAGAAATAGAAATATCTAGGTTCTACTGACTATATACTGAAAGAAATTAGTAGGGTAAATTACAAAATCGTCCTTAAAAGTATCAGTTGTTTTAGATTAAATTTGTTCTTTTAAAGTTTGAAAAGGTATTATTTGGTCCATTGATTTTTTTTAATTTTCTAATATAGTAATATTTTCAGAAGGTATTGTGATCTTTAAAGTACCAAATTGATCCTACTACTAATTAAAATAGTACTAACACCGATATTATGTCATTATAGGATCCACTAAAAAAATAATATTTGCATTAATCTCATCATCACGAGACATTAATTTCGATCTATTTTTTATCTATGAAGAAGGTATAACCATTTCAATACAGATTAAAAATAATTACTAAAGGACTTTGGAAATAAAGAGACCAAAATGCAAATTTGAGTTAAAAATATTATTTCTTAATATATAGCGTAACCGTGAACCTGCATGTCTCATGATGAAATGGCAGCTGATGGATGTCATAATCTGATGGAAATCCAACGGTTCAGATCAAATAAAAATAAACCAATGGCGAAGTTTGATCCTTGCCATTGATAAGACTGCGCTACACACTATTAAATTTCTTAATGAATCTTTCATATGCAAACTAAGAGAGTTTTGTAAGGTCGATTCACCATTTTGACATTTATTGATGAGTGAGGCTATGGTACTTCGGCTAGTGTACTATGGCTAGTGTACTACGGCTCAATATGGTATTTTTTAAAATCCTAACGGTCGATCCGAACTGTTCAATGTGATATCCATATGAATATGTACTTGCAAACTAAATTTTATATTTTTTCGAATTTGTTTACTATTTTTTTAGATAGGTAGAATTTTCAGTGTTTTATATAAATTCTGGACCATCAAAATTCTACCTATCTAAAAAAATAGTAAAAAAATTCGAAAAAAATATAAAATTTAGTTTGCAAGTACATATTCATATGGATATCACATTGAACGGTTCGGATCGACTGTTAGGATTTTAAAAAGTACCATATTGAGCCGTAGTACACTAGCCGAAGTATCATAGCCTCACTCTTTATTGATTGTATACGGATTTAAGCTCTTTCTAACGCATGATATATTAACGAAAATTTTGAGGAGTGCAACCTTCTAGTCTCTATTAAGATCTATCTTAAATAAAAAAAAACTTTTTTTTTCTATTTTTTTATCGGATGGCTCAGAATAACTACTGTCATAGGAGATCGACCACCACTTCTATGAAGCGATATGGGGATTCATGCTTTGAAAATCTTAAAATCTTCACATATTGTCTCCCAATCCCATATCAACAATAATTAACAAGAAACACAAGTATATATAGGTAGAACACAATGAGTGAGGCAAACCTGACACAGCTTCATAAATGGATAATCTGTTTCCATACTACCCAACCCGATCTCTGGCATCTTTTCTCCGAACGCTTTCCTCAGTGCATCTGCCTTGTTATCTTCCACAAGCACTCCTGGCCTAGAAACAAGTCCAGTGGCCCGATCTCGCCACGTACAAATTTCCGTACCTATGACAGCGTCAACCCCCAAGTACTCCTTTAGGAAGGGCTCCACCATGATTCTAGGGTTCACTGTGATCACACAACGCCGGCCAAAGGCTGAGAATACACGCCATGTCTCTGGGTGGATATCTGTGGCGTAGAATTTTGGTAGCACGGCTCGTGCCACGGACTCCACTTCAGTTACTCGCATGCCGACAACCGTAGCAAATATGAGCACCTTTTTAAATTTTTGTAGAATGAAATACACCTTAGTTATAATTTCCTTGAAAATAAAATTACCTTCATATATAATTACTCGTACAAAATAAGATAAAAATATTATATAGATTCTTTTTAATTATGTTATATTGATGCACCTCCTTTTTTCCTTCACTCAACATCCAGAAAATCTTATAAGATGATAGACATAAAAATCTACAATTAATTCGAATATCTTCTTGCCAATATTGGATCCAGCTTTTGGATTAGTTACAATATATACCAGAAGACAAAGCACAACACGTATGGAACAAACCTCTGCATTAGATTAAGCAGATGTTTACCATATATAATTTTTTTTTTTTATGAAGTGCAGGAACAATCAGAACTCTGTTTAGTCATGGAAAAAATGTATCAGAAAAAATGATAAATGGCATGTAATGACCTACTTGGATACCAGCAGCCTCAGAGACGAAGCAGTGCAGTAAACCTGCCATTGGAGATAGAAGAAGCAGAAAGAGGAGACGAAGGACACCACCGGCCTCAAATGCCAGCAGTGCAAAGTACGGAAATAAGCTACGGTCACGGAGCAGCGTCCCGTCCATGTCAGCAATCACCGTCTGGTTTTCTCGACCATTTGACGAGCATTTCTCGATGGCAGGAAAGGGGTCGTAGTCAACCATTTGACCCATATTTTCTTAGGTTCTAATTACTAAATCCAAGTGTGCTTGGTGAAGAAGGTGTGTATATATAAGCAAAGTATAGGATATCAGAGGAAGAATAATTAAAATTAAAGGTAGGTCGGTAAAAAGTAGAAGATTAAAAAAAAAAAGAGGAGGGGATGTAGATAATTAATGGAATTAGTTGTGTAATATGGTTGACGGGGTTTCTTGATTAAATTTGGTTTCAAAGATCCTTGGGTAACTAACCCAAAGAAGCATAAAAGGGTTTTCTTGATTAATTTGATATTAGATTATTCAAGTTTTCTTTGACACAATTCATATAGATGCTTCCCATAACGGTTTAGTTAAAATTAATGCATCCTGCATGTACTGAAACTCAAAATGGAGCAGCAACATTTTTTTTTTTTAAACTTGACTGATGCAGTCAAGGTTGTATTAAAAATAGAAGGTTCAAATACATCAGCCTAAGCACATACTTAGTAACCACCTCTGCCATTTATAAAAATTGTTGTACATGAAAATCTTAAGCAAATTTCTTCCATAATCGATTCTCTTCAACAATTCTTCCTGCCAGTATCTGTGGCGACCAAAGTTCTCCTCTAAAAATCTTGCCATTTCTATGTTTCCACATGTGCCAACATGAGCAAATAAAAAGCGATGTCCACTACTTTTAAGCCTGCCTGCCTTCTTGCCTGTGCCGCTGAGGCCTCCCAAATTTCATCTAGAGGGGACCTCAAAACCATAATTGGAAAGCTTAGTATGCATGAGATACGATTCCAGACCTCTGTTGCATGACTATATAGGAAAAACAAGTGAAGTAATGTTTCTACCTGACATACATCACAAGTCATGCACTCAGGATCGCAGTGGAAACCTTTGCGCATCATGGTTTCGTGAGTCAGTAATTTGCCCCTCAACATCAGGTATGCAAACACCTTAGCATCTGATCAGGTATGCAAACATCAGGTATGCCCCTCAACATCAGGTATGCAACATCAGGTATGCAAACACCTTAGCATTAAGGTCTTGATCGATTAAATCACAATTTTTCGAAAGGCTAGACAAAATATGAAAAATCGAAGAGTTGTTGTTTTTTATCAATGTATTTGGCGAAAATTAAAAGTAAGTAAAATAAAGATAGAGATGTGAATTCTTAGGATTTTGGCACACCGTTGTTACTTCAATCCGCTTTGATTATTATCTTATTCGATGTTGGTTTTCAGTTGTTGTATGAGGGTTTCTAATCCAATTTAGTGATTACCGCTTTCGCCTAGCAACCACCCTACTAATCAAGAGATCCTGTTAAGGCTTGTCTTGACTAGTGCAAGGAGATCTGTGACTAGCCCAAAAGAATTCAGACTTCACATCACCCTACTATCTTGGTCATGTCGGGTGTCCCCATGGTAAGGCACGACAATGCGACATTCATTTGCGAATATCGAAACTCCCATGTGTACTTTTGTTAATCCAATTAATGGTATCTCCGGTTAAGGTTTCCACCACTAATTTAGTATTTTTATTCTCCCTTATCCCAATTCGATTAGTCCAAAAATGACTAACTTTCCATGTGTGGCCATTATATGACGGTCTAGACTAACAAGCAAAATCAAGTAAGATAAAACATAAAACGCAAGCAATCGAACAACAAAAGACTAAACAATGATCAAATAAAAGTATATATCAAAGTATCATGAGTAACAAGGTTTATTGCCAACCTTAAGAATCTAAACTTAGCCGCTGAACGACATATTTACAAAGAGATAAGAGAAAGATAAAACCATACACAAAGTACCCTCCTACTTAGTCTCTACACGCTCCTCTCTTCTCACTTAAGAAAATTATAAAACCAAAGATACAAATATATGTTTCAATTTAGTCCAGAGGACTTATATAGGAGTGGAGGGGCGTCTGGAGATGAGTGTAGTCTAAGTTATCTGATCTGGATACAGCTGGCGTAATTATTCACCAAAGAGCGTCTCGGGTACTGTCCGTATTGGCTACGGATCGTACTCCCACTGTGTCGCTGAGGGAGTTAATACGTATTCTGCCATCTTTGGTCTGTACTGAGGCTCTAGTCCGTATTGGCTAATACGGTCTGTACCAGAGCCTTAGTCGATGAGTTGCGTTTTTCCGATCGACCCGATTCTTGCTTCAAATGATGTAAAATAGCCCTAAAACATGGTTCATGCACTAAAACACGAAGTTGGGCAACAATAACCTTTTTCATGGATTAATTGAACATAAATGTGAGAAAATAAGGTAAAATCTAAGCCAAAATCCTACGTATTTCACTATCAAAATGAGCTTGATCAACTATCATGCCAAAAGGCTATTGTCTTGCCATCCCCAATATTCCACGTACAACACCTTGTAAACAGTCCTCTGATCATCCTCATCTGCCTCCAAAAGAAAGAGTCATTTTGAATCCAAAGTTTGAGTCCTTGTTGCACATTGAGATTGCCCTTTAAATTAGAAATGATCATCGTCCAAAGGCAATCCGGTTAGTATATAACCGCCACCATCATCTGAGCAACAAGGCCAAGTTTCTCAGATGTAAATTTGGGACACCAAGACCTCCCCACTATTTTGGAGCGCAGACTGCACTCTAGTTTAGCAAGGATACACCATTTGCACGCCCTCCAGTTTATCCCAAGGGGGAAGCATCTTTTAAATTTATCAATTCTCAAAATTGTCCATTTCGGCAGTAAGAAACAACCCATATAGTAGATGGGGATTGAGGACAGTACCGAATTGACCAAAAGCAATATACATGCCAAATATACATGCCCTAGAGTGAAGCCTCCCTTGCCAACCATCTAGTTTGCGCTCGATTCTTTTGACAAGAGACATTAGTTGATCCCTTGTAGGCGACTTTAGAGCTAGAGTCATCCCCAAATATGTAACCGGGAAGTTTTATTGTTTGCATCTTAGGATCCAATCTCACGGCCTTAACCTCTTGCACATTTATTGTCACAAACAAACTCTTCTCGTAATTTACATGAATGCCCGATATTTTTGAGAAGAGTCTAATGTCCAACTTCACAATAGTCAAGACTTCAACATCGGCTTTCACAATTAGTGCTGTATCATCTCCATATTGTAATGCGCATATTGCTTGGTCAACTCTGTTTGAAATTGACTTGAGGAGAATATCATTGGCCGATTGCACCATTTTCTGAAGGACATCCACTGCTAAATTAATTAGCATATGATATAAAGAATCTCCTTGACGGAGACCCTTTTGGTGAGTGAAATATGGTGATGGTTCACCATTGACTATCACTCTTGTCGAGGAAGTTTGTAGAATGGCTCTTATCCACTCGGTCCATCTCGGAGGGAAACCTCGTGCCGTCATAACATTGCATAGAAACTCCCAATTAACCGAGTCAAAGGCTTTGGCAGAATCTAATTTTAATAATACCACTGGTACCTTGGCGGCATCCATGTGATGCAATAACTCCCTTGTGGCAACAAAATTTTCAAAAATTTGTCGTCCCTTAATGAAAGCTGTCTGTTGGATTGAGATCAAACTTGGCAGTAGCTTTCCTAGCCGATTTGCTAGTACCTTTGATATTATCTTAGGCACCAAATTGATGATACTTGTGAGATAATCATGTACACCAGTTGGAGAATCATTCTTCTGTATCATAACTACATTAATTAGCCCGATAGGCATCTTTAGGTCAGCTCTGTTGTGGTAGAAATCCTCCATTGTATTGAGAATTTTGCCCTCGAGATCTTTCCAATAAATTTGAATAAATTCATTGGGTAAGCCATCCGGTCTCGATGCCTTTCCTTTGGCAAGGCCCATAACTACTATTTTGATCTCCTCTTTGTTAAACGAGTCAGCAAGATGACTCAAACTGGCCGGGGTGGTGTACAGGGTGGTGTACAGTTTTTCAGGTCGGAAAGGCATGACCACCGCTAGCACACCAAGAAGTCCCTATGCTCAAAAAATATTTTGTTAATGGCACTGGTCTTTATGATTTCTTGTCCCTCATGTATGATAGCGGTCATCATATTTTTATTGTTTTTGGCTGACGCAATGGAGTGAAAATAGCGGGTATTTCGGTCTCCGCTCTGCAGCCACCGAATCCGTGCCCTCTGCTGCCATTTGAGTTCAATGTTTCTCGCAAGTTCATATGCTCTTTCTCGTATTTTTTGTCACAGTGAGAACTCTCTACCATCGAGTTGTCGTCTTTCTTCAATTTTGTCAAAAAAATATAATAGCTCTGTTGCAAAAATCCAGTTGTGTGTCCATTTTTGCGAACCAATTTCTGTGCCACTCATCCATCTGACACTGGAAAGATTCAACCTTGCGCTGAAAGTCATCAAGCCTCAAAGAAGGTTGTCTCCAGACCCTCTGCACAATTAGACGAGTGTCCTCGTATTGGAACCAAAAAATTTCTAATCTTCTAGTTCTCGGTCTTGACTGATCTTGTTTAAAACAGAGGTGCAAGGGAACATGGTCAGAGACGACCATTGCAAAGGGCATTCATAGAGATCACCGGGAAATAGTTTGGCCAATCACTTGAGATAAAAATTCGATCGATCTTAGAGAATGTCGGGGCCGGCCTCTTGTTTGTCCATGTGAAAGATCTATTCTTAAGCTCCACATCTATCCATCTATGTTCCCTAATTAAATCATTAAACAAATTCATCAAAGATAGCCCACGCATATCACTTAATCGGTCAATCATCCACCTAACAAGATTAAAATCCTCAGCCAAAATCCATGGATAATTAATTAAAGAGGATAAACGCTGCAACTCAACCAAGAAACCCTTTTTTTGCTCATCATCAGAACTCGGACCATATACGTTTGTGATGGCAAAAATTGCTCCAGAATTTTTCTGCTGTAACACTACTGCTCCAGATCTGAATGGTACATAATTTCCAGATCAAGTGATTTCCTACCTATCTAAAAAAATAGTAAAAAATTCTAAAAAATATAAAATTTGGTTTGCAAGTAAATATTCGTATATATGGAGATCATGTTGAACGTTTCGGATCGACCATTAGAATTTTGAAAACTCAAATATTGAGCCATAGAAGGGAGGCCCTCTATGCTACGCGTAGCATATTAGCATTTTCCTATATATATATAGAGAGAGAGATGGGCTATTGTGCTTTGCAAAGTAAAGTCATCGTTTTACTTCGGCCTCCTTTTTAGATTTTCGAAGTCCAAACAGTCGATCCGAACCGTTCAAGTTGATCTACATATTGAAATGTGTTTGCAGACCAAATTTTACATTTTTTTGGAATTTTTTTACTATTTATTAAGCCACTTTGAAAATTGCTGATCACATGGTCCAGAATTTTGTTACACTGTTTTTACTGTTCACCCGGATCAGCAAATTTCAAAGTGGCTTAATAAATAGTAAAAAAATTCCAAAAAATGTAAAATTTGGTCTGCAAGTACATTTCAATATGTAGATCAACTTGAACAGTTCGGATCAACTGTTTGGACTTTGAAAATCCAAAAAAGAGGCCGAAGTAAAACGCTGTTTTACTTTGCAAAGCACAATAGCCCATCTCTCTCTCTCTATAGATAGACTAATATATATATATATATATATATATATATATATATATATATAGAGAATGGCTAATATCAAAACGTTTGTTCCTGGGCTCAGGAACAAACGATTCCGTTCTCCCATTTCCAAAGTTCAAACAACAAATCCAAACCGTTAGATGTTCAATCTATATTAAAATGTGCTTGGAGACCAAATTTTACATTTTTTGGAATTTTTTTACTATTTATTAAGCTAGTTTGAAAATCGCTGTTTTTATGAAATTTCTGCAGCATTGAAAAACAGCGGTTTTCAAACCAGCTTAATAAATAGTAAAAAAATTCCAAAAAATGTAAAATTTGGTCTCCAAGCACATTTTAATATAGATTGAAAATCTAACGGTTTGGATTTGTTGTTTGAACTTTGGAAATGGGAGAACGGAATCGTTTGTTCCTGAGCCCAGGAACAAACGTTTTGATATTAGCCATTCTCTATATATATATATGCATTAGATTACTCTTGTTAACATTATGTCTAAAATTAGAACTTTAAAAAATCTGATTGTGAGAACATAGCATTGACAACATTCAGAACTTTAGTAGTACTTACGAATCAAATTAGGTTTAATTAATTATCAGTCTATCTAGAAAAATGTTTTAAATCAATATATTAGAACATTTGTGCGTTACACAAATACTTTTAATTTGTCTGAATTTTAGAGTAGTACTTATGAATTATATCCTAGCAACAATTACCAGCTAAATATACTTACATATATTACTACTTCTAATAATTGTTTGGAATTACAAATAAGACATATATAATAATGAAATTTGAGTAGAACTAGGGTGCTCCTAAGCTCACCAAGTCCTTCCGTGAGCGCGACTCTAAAACCTATCGAATTGACTTCAAACGACATTTCCAAACCGTTAGATGTTCAACCTATATTAAAATGTGCTTGGAGACCAAATTTTACATTTTTTGGAATTTTTTTACTATTTATTAAGATGGTTTGAAAATCGCTGTTTTTATTAAAATTCTGCACCATTGGAAAACAGCGATTTTCAAACCATCTTAATAAATAGTAAAATAATTTCAAAAAATATAAAATTTGGTCTCCAAGCACATTTTAATATAGATTGAACATCTAACAGTTTAGAAATGTCATTTGAAATCAATTCGATGGGTTTTAGAGTCGCGCTCACGGAAGAGCTTGGTGAGCTTAGGAGCACCCTAGTTCTACTCATGAAATTTTACTTAGAGGGAACTAGTAATTATACCGTACGGAAACATCTTCCTTTAATAAGTTGTTCTTGTCACAATTAATGAACTTCAAAATCTTGCACAGTCTCACAAACATTTATTTGAACAACGTCTTAATCAAGTAAAGTTGATAAGAATAAGTACAAAAAAACTATTCCTGCGTACCTACAATTTAATACCGTTGATTTTTTTTTCGCATCTCTCTTTTCACTAAAGGTAGATAAATATTTTTAAATCTGTCTCATACACATTGGCGGTTCTCTTATTTCACTTTTCTAGAGATAGATAAATGGTTTTAGATCTGTCTCACATACTTTTATAGATTAAAAAAAAAAAAATTGAGAGAGGATCGATCAAGCAAAAGGAATAAGAGTACAGTTACAGCCCCTCGTATTCTGATTTCAAGTCAAATTCGCTTCGGTACTTGCAATAGTTCTCGTGAATTAGTCCAAAAAATTTCAATTTTAAGAAACACTGGATCGTGCAAGGATTAGTACAAGAATAGCGATTTTTGGGTTAGTGGTTAAGAATAGTGCTAACTCAAGTGGTTTGAGAATAGCGCTATTTTGGACTATTCCGGGTTAGTAGAAATGTTATTTGGATTGTATATTTAGAATAGTGCTATTTTGGACTAATATCGCTAACCTAACAATTGGAGAAATTCACTAATCCACCTTTTCGTAGGAATAACAGAATAGCGTTGTTCCTGCACTATTCTTAATTTCTATTTTACTTTTGGATCACAGTTTTTAAGAATAGCGGAGCTATTCCCAAGTGAGCACTATTCTTGCACGATCCAAACGCAACCTAAAACATGTGCGACTCGCAACGTGAAAGTCTAGATATGTCATTTGGAGTTTTAACTTTTGAATTTTTACTTAATTATGTGATACTGCAAAATAGACACGAGAAAGCATCAACAAAGCGAGCATGATCTGATATCTTTGAAAATGACATAGGCGTGCAAAAGCTTATCAAAGGTATTATTCCGAGGAGATATTCAAGTTCATTTTTAAGAACAATATCGCTTCCTAATACTACTTTGAGAAACTTTCTTTTTTAAATATTGAAAACTAATTTTACATCTTGTTTGGATGGAGAGTATAGGAAGGGAGGGAATGGAAAGAAAAGAAAGTTTTCTCTTGAATCGTGTTTGGTTAAAAAAATTAGAAATGTGTGACACCGTTTCTAGGAACCTTGGCAATACTAAATTCATTTTGACACTCAATTTGTTAAAAATTCTAAATTGTTTGATGGAAGACTAAACGTCATTCAAATCAATTCAAATTTGATACACACCCAACATAAATAATTAAGAATACATCTATAATTTTATTTTTGTAATTTAAATATATGCATTATAAAAAATTGAATGTACTTAATTACTCAATAAAAAAAGAAAAAAATCATCAAAATGAACCAATCCGAACCTAATTAGACCACAAACTTGGCAATATGGCATATCAGTTATTATCAAGGTTCTAAATAGCGCGTTATAGCGTTTTTGGACCATAGACGCTATTGCCGTGCAGTCCATGATAAGGTTCTAAATAGCGCGCTATAGCGTTTTTTCAGCCGTTCCGCTATGACGCGATAAACGCTATTTAAACTTTTGGTTATTATATTCATCACTAGACCTTCTAAGAACCTTGTATGTAGGGCTACACAAAAAATTCGTAGTTCGTAATTCGATTCGAGTTTGATTCGAAAAAGTTCAGAAAAAATTCGATTTGAAATTGAGTTCGTTCGAAATTATTTCAAACCAAACTTAGTTCGAAATTAATTCAAACCAAACTCAAACTGGACCTAGTTCGTTCGAAATAGGTTCGCAAACCAAATTTAGTTCGAAATTAACTCAAACATGAATCGTTAATTTCTGCTAATAACTTATGTTCACTGATGAAAATATAAGCCGTCCAGTCCATAATTGCTTTGAATTCTGACTTCTGAAACAAAAATTCCGGTCCAATTACAAACTCAAATAAAAAAATTCAACAAAAAAGCTCAAATAAAAAAATTCACATGTTTATACCAGAAATTTTACTTTTTATGATAGGATTCTGAATTTTTCGGGTAAACCAGTCTCAACTCTCTCGTTTTTTTCTTTGTTTTGATAAAATTATTATTAATTTGATAAATTTGATCAATTAATTTCAGCTTTAAGAAACTATTAAATAATAAATAATAAATAATAAATAAATAAAATAAATATTGTACATTTATCATTTTTTTGACAGCAATACATTTTTTGGCATTTTTTGCATTTATTTTCGGACCGTTCATTTTACCGCACGAATTCAACGGCCGATCTACAACAAAATCATTTCAAATCTGATCTAGAATGATCAAGGTACAATATTGAACGTAACCAACATAAAAGTTCAAAAGTTTTATTATGTATGAGCTTTGGTCCAACACGAAATGTTTATGGCCATATGATGCTTCAATTTTCGATCAACTAGATGGATGGGTAAATGAAAACAAAATTTTATCAAACTTTCATGGAAGACGATAAATGCAATGCTCTTTGATTTCAACGGCCCCGATTGGTCAACGGACGACATGTTTACGTGCGCCTTCATTAACTTAGAAAGCAAGAGTATATGTTTCATGAGACATAAACTCTTGCCTTGTGAGTTAATGAAGGTGCACGAAAATATATCGTCTGTGGTTCGATCGGGACCGTTGAAACCAAAGAGCACTGCATTTATCATCTTCCATGAAAGTTTGATAAAATTTTGTTTTGATTTACACATCCATCTAGTTGATCGAAAATTGAAGCATCGTATAGCCTATAAATATTTCGTGTTGGATCAAAGCTCATACATAATAAAACTTCCGAACTTTTATGTCGGTTACGTTCAATATTGCACCTTGATCATTCTAGATCAGATTTGTAATGATTTTGTTGCAGATTAATCATTGAATTCCCGTGGTAAAACGAACGGTCCGAAAATAAATGCAAAAAATACCAAAAAAATGCCAAAAAATGCAAAAAAAATGTATTGCTTTAAAAAAAATGAAAAAAAATGCTGTCAAAAAAATGATCAAGGTACAATATTTCTTTTATATGTCTAAAAAATGCAAAAAATGTTGTTATTGATCATCTATTCATTTAGAAAAAAAAAATTATATGTATTGCTGTAAAAAAAAATTCAAAAAATACAAAAAATACTTATTTATTTGATAAAAAAAAATAATAAACATGCAAAAAGTAAAAAAAAATGTAAAAAGTTTGAAATATATATTTTTATTTTTTTCCAAATTATTTGCTACCTAATTTTATTTTGTATCATTACAATGCACTTTTAAACTCACTCAATAAAATATTAACTAAGCGAGTGACTCCACAAATCCTGCAATCCGATCACCTCAATAATTTCACACCCTTAGATCTATCCTCTTACCAACGTCTAAATCTCTTCCATGTCATCAATTCGCTCCCTTACCATTCAACCAATTAACCCGCTATTTTGTCCGCCACTGCCTCCAAATTTTTTTTCTCTTCCCGCTAATTTACGCCAAAACCGCTCGCCCAAATTTCTCTCCTGCTAAGTACCAAAATAATATCCCTCACGTCTTCTCTCTCTCTGTGGTGGTCTCTCACAACAAAGACTCCTCTCTCGCCTAAATTTGCGTACATTCAAACTGAATGTGGTATTTGGTTGTAAGTAATTTTGGAGTGCTTGAGTTTTTATTTAAATTGTACTTCTATTGATATTTGGATTTTATTTAAATTGTATTTTGAATATTTTGGAGTGCTTGAGTTTTTATTTAAATTGTACTTCTATTGATATTTGGGTTTTATTTAAATTGTACTTTGAATACTTGAGTTTTTATTAAAGTGTTGTAATTTCGCACTATGGCCCAGTCAGAAGTCATAAATCGTAAGTCGTAACAAAGTTCGTAAAGGTTTGAAATTGAGTTCGTAAAAAATTCGGTTTGAAATTGGGTTCGTTCAAAATTGAGTTCGTTCGAAATTAATTCAAACCAACCTAGTTCGAAATTAATTCAAACCAAACTCAAACTGGAGGTAAGTTCGATTCGGTTCGGTTCGTTTGCAGCCCTACTTGTATGTAATGCACGGAACAATATAAATTGAAACTGGATTGCTTTGAAATTTGTACATTAAGAATTTGAACGAAAAATTAACTGACATTTTAAGATATCTTAAAGGATGTGAATTTGATTTATTACCATCAATCAATCAAATACAACATATGCATTCCGACCCGAGATTTTTATTTTTACCCCAAAAAAAATATATTTTAATATAAATAACCAAGTTTTAAAAAAATTAAATTTTTACCCAAACCGTAAATATTATTAAATATTATTTACGGTTTGAAATTTTTTTTTTTTTTAGAGAAAAATAGCTGAAATATAACACAAAAAAATCGAATTGTTTTTTAAAATATATGTTAGAAAATACGCTACGAATAGAGCCGATTTTGTGCTAAAATACGGTATATTACAATAATTATGCTAAAATACGGTAAATGTACTAAAATGCTGAAATTACAATAATTATGTAGAATTATGCTAAAATAGGTAAATTACGTATGAATTGGGATGATATTTTCACTGAAAAGGCGAAAAAACGACGACGAAACTTTAAACGGCAATAAAACGGCGCTCGAGTGTCCGATTTCAGCAAATGACCACTTTTCGGAAAGCTTGTGAAAATGCGCATGCGTCCGTACTGCTTTGCTAGTTTTTCAAATTCAGAATCGCCAAAAAACAAAGAGAAGGGCCTCAAAACTTCAGTTGAAGTTTCCGATTAAGATTTTCATTTCTATTCTTCAATCTACGTAGCTCAATAAATTAGTTATCTAATGAACTTGTAGAATACCAATTTTTATTATTTTTTGGAATTTTTTACTGTTTTTTATGATTTATGAAAGATGCCACAAAATCGGCCCAATTCATACGTAATTTAGCGTAACTTACCGTATTTTAGCATAATTCTACATAATTATTGTAATTTCATTATTTTAGTAAATTTAACGTATTTTAGCATAATTATTGTAATTTACCGTATTTTAGCACAAAATCGGCTCTATCCGTAGCGTATTTTCTAACATATATTTTAAAAAACAATTCGATTTTTTTGTGTTATATTTCATTTCAGCATTTGAGCTATTTTTCTCTAAAAAAAAAAAAAAAAAAAAATTTCAAACCATAAATAATATTTACGGTTTTGGGTAAAAATTTAATTTTTTTAAAAAACTTGGTTATTTATATTAAAATATATTTTTTTTGGGGTAAAAATAAAAATCTCGGCATTCCGACACATTCATAAAATAAAAAGAACAAAAAAAGTACGTAACAGGACTACAAAATCCGATAATCTGCCAAGTATAATTGCTTTCTGTCTCCAAAAGGATGCACCCAACATAATCTCTAAAATGCAAAGATTTAAATAGTGTTTATCGCGTCATAGCGGAACGACTGAAAAAACAGCACTATACCCATATAGTGTCGCTATAGTACGAAATAGCGCGTTATAACAGCAATAACTTTATAACTTTTATGGTCTGAAAACACTATAGCATCCTATTTAGATTCTCGCTAAAATGTCTCTCATGGACATGCTATCCGCATCAAATAGTACAATCAACTGTTATAATAAAATCGAAGTATAGTATCCATGCATGTTCTAAAAGGAATAGTCATCATCATGTTTTCATATATCCATCTGCAGTGCCCAGTACTGTCTCACATCAACTAATCAAAAAGCAAATCATTAAATTTAAAACAAATAATTAATTTCTAGTAGCAGCCAGCTGCCTCGACTCGAACTAGCTGCCAAATCTGGTGACCAGTCATTCCCATATAGATATCAATCTCATTTTCAGTAGCAAAATTTAATTGTACACAACAAAAGATCCACAGTTGATCATGGTGCAATCGTCCTAGATTTTTGTTGTCAATCCCCACCGAGACCACATGTCCACGTGTAAATATCATGGCAACAATCATGGCCCCGAAAAATAATCTCTACACTTTTCTTATAGGTTACGTTTGGATCGTGCAAGAATTAGTACAAAAATAACAATTTTTGAGTTAGTGGTTGAGAATAGTGCTAACTCAAGTGGTTTGCGAATAGTGCTATTTTGAACTATTCCGAGTCAGTAAAAATGTTGTTTGGATTATATATTTGGGATAGTAGGAATAGTGCTAACTCAACAAGTTGAGAATTTTGCTAACTCACCTTTTCGTAGGAATAGCAGAATAGTGTTGTTCCTGCACTATTCTTAATTTCCATTTTACATTTGGATCACAGCTTTTAAAAATAGCGGAGCTATTTCCGGATTAGTGCTATTCTAACCCAATCCAAACGCACCCTATAATGTAATATGAAGTTAAATATAAAGGGTATGACAGTAAATTATCTATTTAAAAGGATTTTTTAAGTTTTAAGCACATAAGCATGTGGCAGGCTAGTCTGGGGGTCCGGATCCCCTAAAGTAACCAAATTTTTGGGTTTTGGATGGGGACCGTCCAAATCGAATCCGTCGCTCGAGATTGTCTCGGAATTTGAATCTGTTTTTCGGAATGCGTGCGCTCCACTTTAATTAGATGGTCACGGATTCGAATCGCACAATCCCAATCCAAAACCCAATTTTTGGATTACTTCACTGGATCTGAACTCCTAGTCTGGTATCATGCTCCTTCAGTTCCTTTGTATGTAATAACATGTCTATATTTTTCTGGAGTAATATCAAAGAATAAATTCTCCTGGTCCTCCTCTATATTATCACCTAGAAATTAGAAATTGGTTAATGATGATATACTCGCAGTTATATCATCATTAATTTCTATCATTTGATATTGTATAAAATCAAAATCAATTTTTATAAGGCACCTTTGGGGGATTATATTCACTGATTAGTTCTAGTGTTTTCGTTGTCTTTAATAAATAGAATCGGATGGCAGTTATACCTTCCACAAAAAAAAAAAAAACAAAAAAACAAAAACAAAAAGGCAAAGGACGGAATGTTCATGCTGATGTTGCAGCTTCATTTCGAGTCTTAGTAAATGCATTAATTTAACTGAACCGTTATAGGGTGCTGGGTTCCGATTTACATAGAGAATTAGTTAACGGTGTGTCTATATATACAGAGGAGAGAGGGGTTGGTTGAGATTAAAATAGTTTTTGAGTCTTGGTGTTAATAATTGGTTTTGCGATTTAAAGTTCAAACCGTTAGATGTGATATCTATATTCATTGGAGACTAAATTTTACATCTTTTGAAAAAATATTATTATTTATTAAGATGGTTTGAAAATCGCTAATTTTAATAAACAGTAAAAAAACTTTTGGATCATTGAAAACAGTAATTTCATACCATCTTAATAAATAGTAAAAAAGTTCAAAAAATATTAAAATTTGGTCTCCAAGCACGTTTTAATATAGATATCATGTTGAACTGTTTGGATCGACTGTTTGGACTTTAAAAATTACAAAACCGAATTGGTATAACCACAGCTTAGGAACTACTATTTTGATCTTAGCCACTCACTACACACACACACACACACACACACATGTAGGTGTTTTACTTCTCGCTTATAACTTCATTTTCAAAGTTCAAAAAGTCAATTCGAACCTTCCAACATGATCTTCATATAAAAATGTGTTTGGAGACTAAATTTTACATTTTTTTGGAATTTTTTTACTATATTTTTAGAATTTTTGGAAATCATAGTTTTTCATTAAAAAAATAATAAAAAATTCAGAAAAACAATGATTGTCAAAAATTCTAAAAAATAGTAAAATATTTTCAAAAAAAATGTAAATTTGGCAACAACAAAACTAGCTACTAAAGCACAAAAACTAGATACTGGAAGCGTTTTCTTCGATAGTGTCGGCTCCTCATCTGGGGAGGTGGAGGAATAGGTGCCCGCCCTCATCCTACGTCCAGGGCTTCTAAATTACCTAGAGCACATTTCAATATGAAGATCATGTTGAGAAGTTCGGATTGACTTTTTGAACTTTGAAATAGAAATATAAGCGGGAAGTAAAACACCATATTTACTTCCCAAAGCATGTTAGCATCACTTTATATATCTCCATTCCATTATTAAGCACGTTGGGTGTCCGATCTGCCAACGGCTACGATTGAAAGATTAATTTTTGGATTTAATCTCAGCTCTCCAATCACATAATCTATCTTCTTTTGATTAAATGCATCTGTTTTATGTGTAGAAGTTTAAATTTAGTTACAAACATACTCGCCACATATACCGCCACATGATGCGTGACAATTAAAATTAAACAGACTCTAAAAATTTAGCGATATAATTCTTCGTTTCCTTATTTATTTGTTTCCTTATTTCTCCATCTCCAAGTGATATTTTCTATATGGTGATCACAATGCAAATCAATTTTTTGTTCACTTCCTTATTTATCTACTTTCTTATTTCTATACATATTACTGTAATCAATCTAAAATATATTTCTAATTTTATTTTTTTTTATGAAAATTTGTCATTTTGTATGAGAATTTATTTTTGTTATCTTATCATATATTCCGTTGCAACGCACGGGCACGATACTAGTATATATAGAGAGAGAGGGGGGGGTTGGCTAAGATCAAAATAATAGTTCTTGATCTTTAGTGCTACCAATTTATTTTGCGATTTTCAAAGTTCAAATAGTCGATTGAAGTACTCAACGTATTGTCCATATTAAAATGTGCTTGGGGACCAAATTTTACATTTTTTGGAACTTTTGTACTATTTTTTATGGATTTTTAAAAATCACTGTTTTTTTCAGATTTATTTATTTATTTATTATTATTCAAAAGAGTGATTTTCAAAAATTCTTAAAAAATAGTAAAAAAGTTCCAAAAAAATGTAATATTAGGTCTTCAAGCACATTTTAATATGGTGAACACGTTGAGCACTTCATATTGATTATTTAAACTTTGAAACTGCAAAAACAAATTGGTAGCACCAAGTCTCAAGAACTACCATTTTGATCTTAGTGTTACCAATTGATTTTGCGATTTTTAAAGTACAAACAATCGATGCAACCCATTAGATATGATCTCTATATTAAAATGTGCTTGGAAACCAAATTTTATATTTTTTTGGAAACTTTTTATTATTTATTAAGATAGTTTGAAAATCGCTAACTTTAATAAACAGTAAAAAACTTCTAGACCATTGAAAAAAGGGATTTTCAAACCATCTTAATAAATAGTTTCAAACCATTAAAAAATTCCAAGCCCATTTTAACATAGATATCATGTAGAATGGTTTGGATCGACTGTTTGCACTTTGAAAATTGCAAAATCGAATTAGTATGACCACGGCTCAGGAACTACCATTTTGATCTTAGCCAACCTCTATATGTGTGTGTGTGTTTGATAGATAGATATATAGATAGATAGATAGATAGATAGAGGTTGGCTAAGATCAAAATGGTAGTTCCTGAGCCTTATGCTATCGATTGGTTTTGCGATTTTCAAAATTCAAACAATTGATCCAAACCGTTAAATGTGATATCTATATTAAAAATTGCTTGGAGACCAAATTTTTTTTTTTGGAACATTTTTACTGTTTATTAAGATGGTTTGAAAATCGCTAATTTTAATAGACAAAAAAACAATTAGACCAATGAAAACAACAATTTTCAAACCATCTTAATTAATAAATAGTAAAAAAGTTCTAAAAAATGTAAATTTGGTCTCCAATCACATTTTAATATAGATATCATGTTGAATGGTTTGGATCGACTATTTGAACTTTAAATACCGCAAAACCAAATTAGTATGACCACGGCTCATAAACTACTATTTTAATCTTAACCACACACATGCATTATAAAGATGAGAGTTGAATGCCTTGTATCTTTAAGTTTCATTGTGTTTCACATTCTTAATTTTTGTTTTCAAATTTTAATCGATCTGAACCGCTCAACATGATCTTTATATTAAAATGATGTTTAGAGACCAAATTTTATATATATATATATATATATATATATATATATAATCTGGCTAATATGCTACGCATAGCATAGAGGGCCTCCGTGCTACGACTCAATATTTGAGTTTTCAAAATCCTAATAGTCGATCCGAACCGTTCAACATGATTTCCATATGAATATGTACTTGCAAACCAAATTTTACATTTTTTAGAATTTTATTTTTATTTTTTTAGATAGGTAGAAAATCACTTGATCTGAATGGTACAAGATTTTCATATCAGTGATGTTCTATCTATCTAAAAAATAGTAAAAAAATTCTAAAAAATGTAAAATTTGGTTTGCAAGTACATATTCATATGGAGATCATGCTGAACGGTTCGGATCGATCGTTAGGATTTTGAAAACTCAAATATTGAGCCGTAGCACGGAGGCCCTCTATGCTACGCGTAGCACCGTAGCCAACTCCTATATATATATATATATAATTGTGCTATTGTACTTCACGAAGTAAAACGACTTCCCCCTCATATTCCCATTTTCAAAATCCAAAATGTCGATCCGAACCGTTCAAGTTGTTCTCCATATTGAAATGTGCTTGGAGACCAAATTTTACATTTTTTGGAATTTTTTTACTATTTATTAAGCCACTTTGAAAATCGCTGATCCATTGGTCCATAATTTTTTACTGTTTTTTACTGTTCACAATGGATCAGCGATTTTCAAAGTGGCTTAATAAATAGTAAAAAAATTCCAAAAAATGTAAAATTTGGTCTCCAAGCACATTTCAATATGGAGAACAACTTGAACGGTTCGGATTGACATTTTGGATTTTGAAAATGGGAATATGAGCGTGAAGTAAAACTTTGTTTTACTTCGCGAAGTACAATAGCCCTACTCTATATATATATATATATATAGTGCTGGGCTTAGCTACTTCATGGAGTAAAACGACTTGGTGCTCCACGCCTCATTATTTTCATTTTGAAAATCCAAACGACCGATCCGAACCGCTCAAGTTGTTCTCCATATTGATATGTGCTTGGAGACCAAATTTTACATTTTTTGGAATTTTTTTACTATTTATTAAGCCACTTTGAAAATCACTGATCCGGCGGTCCAGAAATTTTTACTGTTTTTTACTGTTCATAAGGATTTTCAGATTTTCAAAGTGGCTTAATAAATAGTAAAAAAATTCCAAAAAATGTAAAATTTGGTCTCCAAGTACATTTCAATATGAAGAACATGTTGGAAGGTTCGAATCGACTATTTGAACTTTGAAAATGAAGATATGGCGTGAAGTACAAAGTCGTTTTACTTCATGAAGTAGCTAAGTCCATCTCTCTATATATATATATATATATATATATATATATATATTTACTTTTTACTAGCTTTTTTAGATAGCTACACTATATTTGTGGTCCAAAAACAATTATTTTGTACTTAATAAAAAAGAAGTTAAAATATTTCAAATAATATATAAAATTTGGTCTCCAAACATATTTTAAAATGAAGATCACGTTGAGCGATTTGGCTTGACTGCTTGGACTTTGAAAACAGAAAAAAGAATGCGAAACACGATGAGACATAAAAGACACGAAACATTTGAATCCTCCTCATATATAAATTGTGTCAAAGATAACCTGAATATTTCAAAAAAATAAAATTAACTTCCTACAAAGTTTCTTTTGCAATGAATTTTATAATTTACATCTCGTGAGATATCTTAAAATTTGAGTTAATATGTGAAAAATCCGAATCGTTAAAATTTTCATAGCACGAATTTAAAACAACCTATCCTATTAATATTGTCTCCGTGAATCTAAATAGGCTGTGTAAAAAAATTCTCTTCAGTTTTAAGATAAACTAAAAAATTTCAGTTATATTAGACAATATATAATCTAAATTATATGCGGTGAATGTTAGAGAAATATTGAGTTGTTAGAGCGTCTACATGAGTCTACATCAGTAAAATTAAGAAGAATTTAAAAACAGTTGTCAAGATCTAAATAGAAATTAAGTTAATTTCAATTTCAAACCTTTACATTGATGCAATTAGTTTTTAATTTTTTTAGTGGCCACATCAGCAATTAATAGTGTTCCCAAAATCCAATAAAAATTATTAAAAAATAATTTACAACAACAACTAAGTCTTTAGTCTCAAACAAGTTAGAGTAAGCTAGAAATGAAATCCAATCATAATCATAGAGTCAAGATAGATAATAATAAAATAATAATAATAATAATAATAATAATAATAATAATGGTATCAATAATGCTAGTGATAATTCTAATACTAATACTAATTATATTATGCCTAAACTATAGATCGTAGGGGTCAAAGTCCTAAGCTCTACGTCATTGACCCCGAATCGTTAGTCATATGACCTAAGGCCTATAATACTACCCCTAAACAATCTCTAAACAATATTTCCTAGGTCATGATTCTGGTACGTGGATCACTGACTTTCATGTGCTCCTGTCCGAAGCCAACTCGCTGGATACATTACATTCCTTCAAGTCCCTTTTCACTGTTTCGTCCCATGTTAATCGTGGGCGATGATAAAAAATAAAAAAACTAATTTCTTTATAAAAAAATATTAATTAGAAATTACATTACATTTTAAAAATTACAATAGAAATATCACACATGCTTTTAAAAATAAAAAAGAAATTATATTGCTGATCAGATGTCACAGAAAGACTAAATGTCCTACGATGATAAAAAACAAGATAAAGATATCAACTGACATGATTCAAGGACAAATGGACACGTAAGATTGATGAGTCTCATTTTGTTCTAACGTCATTGATGATACATTCTCAGAACCTAGCTAGTAGTAAGTACTAATCATTAATATAAGTCATTGCAATCAGCTTTATGTGATAGGACCACAAACAATCATTTAGATCAACAAATTATTAGATGAGTGATGCAACGGTGCTTTGGGAAGTAAAGATGGTATTTTACTTCCTGCTCATATCTTCATTTTCAAAATTTAAATAGTTGATCCGAACTTCTCGACACAATTTTCATATTAAAATGTACTTGGAGACCAAATTTTACATTTTTTTTGAAATTTTCTACTATTTTATTTTTTATTTTTGAAAATCAGTATTTTTCTAAAAAATTTATTATTATTTTATTTAATGAAAAACTGTGATTTTCAAAAATTCTAAAAAAATAGTAAAAAAATTTCAAAAAAAAATATGAAATTTCGTCTCCAAGCATATATTAATATGAATATCATGTTGAGATGTTCGGATCGATAATTTGAACTTTAAAAATAGAGATATGAGCAAAAAGTAAAACACCATTTTTACTTTCCAAAACATAATAGCCTATCACTTGTTAGATTATATTAGAAAAGGCACTCGCACCCTCTCTCTCATCTCTCTCTCTCTCAACAACTTCACCGAATTTTGCACGAAACCACTTTTAATTGGATATTCTGGACCCGAATTTAACACTCGTATTGATCAAATTGTAACAATTTTATTTTAATTCTTACACGCGATAATAATAATTAAAATAAAAAACTAATTATATCATTTTCTTTGTTTGAGTTGTCATACGGATAATGCCATTCCTTTTTTATAACTTGACAGTAGCTGAACGGATAATGCCATTCAATTCACCCACTCGTTTTTTGTTATACAATTTTGCTTTCGCCATTCGAATCTTGTGCTTCTTCCTTTTGAACATAGTTGAAATTTTCCTTGCCCCAAGATTTGCTCTGAAACTTGAGTAAAATATTTGCATTTCTTTCAATGTAGCTGCAAAGTTCTCCGTACTCTGGTTTAAGGCTGTCAACGAGCTGGCTCGGGCCGAGCTAGGCTCTAGCTCAGCTCGTTAATTTTAGACCGAGCTTTTACCGAGCGAGCTGGAACTTGTGACGAGCCAGACCGAGCTGGCTCGCTGGATCTGGTTGGATCTTGTTTTAACTGAGCTGGACCGAGCCAGGCCGAGCTGGACAGTATAAAATGTACACAAATTCATACAAATTTACAAATTAATGCCTAGCCGAGCTAGCTCGCGAGCTGGCAAGCTAGCTCGTTCTGGACCGAGCTAGTGGCGAGCTGGCTCGTTAACAGCTCGGTCCAGTAACGAGCGAGCTGTTAGCGAGCGAGTCAGGTGCGAGTCACGAGCGAGCCACGAGCTACGAGCTTTTTTGACACCCCTACTCTGGTTAGTTACTTCTTGAGGAATTCATATCCTCTGCATTAACTCAAAAGAGAATCTTTTGAGTTAATGAATCTCGACTGTCCGATCTATTTTAAGATTCGTACGAATTAGATCTGTACTAATATTAAAAGGCCTCTATGTTATAGACACGAGCCGGATTAGCTCCGTTTAAAATCAGACGGTTGAAATTCATTAACTCAAAAGATTCCCTTTTGAGTTAATGCAGAGGATACGGATCCCTTCTTGAGGGGACATTTTTTTTGTTTGAAAGAAATCATCAAATTTAAAATTCTGACTGTGGGTCCAAATCCCGTTTACAGTTGACACTTTCAGATACCCACCATGGATGTCTTTCAGAAATATGAATTTGACTTCTAAATTTATAGCTGAATTTTCAAAATATAATCACTTATACAATTTTCTTACATATATTAGATCGCATATATAATTGAAATACGGATGAAAGATTTTGTGAATATTTAAAGGTAAATGACTTACCTTCAATTTTTATCTTAAAAAAAAAAATTAATTATGCACGAAACTTTTATTTGAATGCTTTCCAACATCTTTTAAATGATATTCTCGAAAATTTCATTTACATTTTAAAAAATATTGCTTTTAATAAGGAGGCACAAACATTGAGCAATACATGTCAAATCTCTTCTTTACTGGAATTCTTCGGATATAATTTTTCATAAAAGCTTAAAAAATCTAGATAGATAACTTAAAAGTGAAGACTATATTATGTATAATCTTAACTCACTGCACTTAAAAGTGAAGGTAAAAAAACAGTACACAATTAACACAAAGGTGAAACAAAAGTATATGACATGTGGCACTTCCAATACAGTTTCTTGCATTGCAAACCAGGTAAACCAATTTTTTTTGTCCCAAGACTTTACTTTTGAAGGCTTAAGTACCAGTACAAACACATACCAGAAGAATATATACTGGTTTTTGCAGTTTCAAATTTCAAGAGAAGATGTATTTTGCAACATTCTCTACTCTTTTGTCATGCTTTCTCTTCTTCATAGGTAAATTCATTAAGTTAATTAATTACATAACACATAATATTGTCAAAGCTGTTATTAGTTGTTCGATTATCACGCATACGTCATACGTATACGGCATCTCGCGATTGTTATTAATTCTTTTGATATGTAAATTTTTCATGAACAGAACTGCAGCTTCATTCCCTTCCTAACTGATCTAATAACAATCTAATCAGTTTGCTAAAATGATGATAGGTGCAGTTGCCGATGGTCAGATGGTTACATTCCACATAAGGAACAAGTGCTCCTGTCCTGTGTGGCCGGCAATCGCACCAAACTCTGGAAATCCGGTGTTAGCTGGCGGCGGGTTCCTTCTCCAGCCAGGTCAGACAAAACAGGTGAAGGCGCCGCCTAAGTGGAATGGTCGCTTTTGGGGACGCACCGGGTGCAATTTTGAATCAGGCACCAAACCAGCATGCCAAACAGGGGATTGTCAAGGGTTGCTTTCATGTAACGGATCCATCGGTTTTCCCCCGGCTACTCTAGTTGAGGTACTAGCTGTTGATTGAGAAAACATCCATTTTCCTTCAATGCATCAGAGAATCTAGTTGTTATTATTCTTCATTCGATTTCCAATGAGGATTTGGAAATTTAATTACCAAAATGCAGGTCTCGTTGCAAGAGGATCAGAGCAAGCCAAGTTTCTACGACGTGAGCCTCGTAGATGGATACAACCTACCAGTATCTGTTGCTACCAAGCCATACAACAGCACTTGCACTATTGGAAGTTGCAAGGAAAGCATTAATAATGCATGCCCAAAAGAACTCCAGGTTTGATATTGTCCATACAGATAGATAATCAGATTCATTCTTTGGTTCTTTATCATTTGAAATGAAAAATGTTTCTTTGAAACAAAAAGTCCAGTCCAACTACAAGTTCAAATAGAAAAATTCAACAACAAATTCAGACCAGTCCCAAACAACCAATAATCTCCAATCAAAACCGTTGTAAACAAAACCAGCAAGCACCACGTTTTATTAGGGGGTGTCAATGACACCCTTTTACCCGATTCATACCGTATTCGATAAGACATGTACTAGTAAGATTCTTTTATTGTTAGTTTATTGTGTACGAATAAGTATAAAGTTTAAAAAAAAAAAAAAACAGATAAGGATACAGATATAGTTATATTCATCACTTATAATCTATTTATGGCACCATTATATCCATTTATCTAACCCATATCCTATTTGATAAGACGGGTACGGATAAGGATTTTTTCATGTAGCTTATCAGGTACATGTAAGGATAAGGTTTTTTTCGTGAACATAACAAGTAAGGGTATAAAAATGATTCCACCCAACCCGTTTCGTACCCGTTACCACCCCTACATGTTATCTTAGTATAACAAATTTTAAATATAACACAGGTCACTGACACAATTGGATCTGTGATAGCATGCAAGAGCGCTTGTCTAGCATTCAACCTGGATGTATTTTGCTGTAGAAACTCTTATGGTAAGCCAGAGACATGCAAGCAAAGCATGTACTCAAAAATGTTCAAGGATGCATGCCCCTCGTACTTCAGCTATGCATTTGATTCTCCCTCTCCACTGGTCAATTGCTTCTCAAAAGATTATGTTATTACATTTTGCCCCTCAAAATGGAGCGCCATGGATGACGAACTTCTTGGTGAAATTAATATGAATTCGAGTAATTAACGCATATGTATAAAGCATCTCTAGCTAGTTAATTTCCGTATGTTAAAAAATTAGATCACCTGTATATGAATGTTTTACTTTATTATAACGAGAAGACAAGAGATGCTGTCTTATTATTAAAATTTTCCTGTCTCTGCTTTTATGAAGTAATTTAAGTTTGGTTTTGCTTTTAAACTAAATGACAAATAATATTTCTTGAATGATATATTAAATAATATCTAAATAGAATTTCTTAAATGACATATCTTTTTTTTATCTTTTTGTCATATTTTCATTAAAAAATCTCAAACAAAATGACATATTAAATAACAAATAATATTTCTTAAATGATATAAAAAATAGAAAGAAATGAAGACATGACTAATCAATTATCAATTAATTTTAAAAAAATTAAATAATATTTACAAAATAGAAAAAAATTATGACCAATCAAATAGATGATACAATTGCATGTGAAGAGTAGAGTACATGTCTAAATAGATTTAGACTTCTACACGTAAAAAAACATAAAAGATATGCACAGAATCAAAATATTTAATCTAAGGGCTGATAATTTATTCGAAATTTCATCTTTCTTAGCAAATCAGAAACATCTACGTGCTTAAGGATGGAGATTGACAGAAACATTGTACAGCGATAAATGCAGCGGCAGAACTAGAAAATAGAGATTGGGGAGGCTGAAGAATTAAATATAGTGTAATTTCACTTTATAGAAGGGGCTAAAAGATATTAATGCATATAAAAATTACAAAATTTAATAGGCCAAACTACAAATTTCAAACTATAGGAGGTGCTTAGCACCCTTATACTGGTATATCTTTATTGTGAGTAATATCTGGTAGCGGCTATATGCCTATATATAACAGATTGAAGGCCCATTTGCAGTCAGCAGGCCCTATTAATATCTGGTAGCGGCTATACGCCTCTCTCTCTCTCTCTCTCTATATATATATATATATATTCATATGGATTAAATGTGATAATGATTCAAAAATATAATATTATTGATTACTAAGTGGAGTTGTTGATTTTAGTAATATTCAATTTGATGTTTAAAATGTATGGTTTAGAATTATTAAAAAAAAGGAAAATATGATGAATAGCCTAATCGGAATAGGCCGGGCTAGGCTTGGATGGGAATGTGATGAGCTGGATCGGCTTGTATTTTTAGTCCCAATATTGACATGGACCGCGCATGATGGGTCAAAGTTTTCAAACACAAAATTTTACAAAATATTTTTTTTTCCTCCAAAATCATCAGATAAATATTCTTATTTCTAAAATTATTACAAAATATCTATATGAATTTCAATTTTTCTCTCCCATTTACTCTTAAAGTATTAACATAAGTTGCTCTATATTACTCAATTTAAATTAACAATTAACAACAAGAGTAAAATAATTATTCTTTATATATTTTATTTTAATTTTTGTTATTTTCCTTTTTAACAAAATAGTGAAAATTTTCTTGTCCATTTTGTCTATTCTTCTCATAACTTACCCCAATCGTAATTATAAAAGCATGTGGCTTTAAATGTTTAGGATTTAAAAAAAAAAAAAAAAGCTTTGAAATGTTTAATATCCCTTGTCGATTTATTAACAAGTTTCTACATTATTAATTTCCTCGAATCCTATAAATTATTTATTTCTAATGTATTTTTACAGTGTCCTTGATACACTATTATAGAAAAAATTAAGAAATAATAGACTAAGAAAAATAAAGGGATTTTGACTGGACTATATATCCTCTCAGATATTGGACGATGGGCTCACAATTTTACGGCTTAGATTAACTCAATCCGGTATCTATTCAGGAATAACACAGGGAGCCAGTATTATTTGGTGCATTGATATTAGTGCAAAGTTAAAAGGATGGTCCGAATCTACTTATTCTAAGGGCCTGTTCGGCTCTGTTACTGTGCGCGTGGAAAAAAAAAATCAGTTCAACTTCGTGTTTTTTGTCCCACGCGCACAGTAAACGTCAGTTCAAATTGGAAAAGTACTTCAATTCAAGTCTTTTCACTAATAAATTAGATTTCTAACCACTAAACTACAAATATACGTGTACTAATTTATGAGGGGCTTTGAACTATATAAAAAGTTTAGAAAAATAAAAATTCAATTAAATTTCAATATACATGATTAAAAAATTTAAACTCGTGGAGGTTGTGGAGCACCCCTGATCTATACATAGATCCGCTACTACTAGCATGAATATGTAGGTACCTGAGAGTACAATTAGAAAACAACGGTTTGGATTTAATTTCAGCCCGAACAAGGAAATTTGATGCCTATTGTAGATATAAGGGATCCGCTTTGAGATTCGTATCAGACTTCAAAAATAGTATGGATTTCATAACGAGGGGATACGGATTCTGCTAGCACTGAGATGCATACATTGATATAATTAATAGGCTCAGTGGCCAACTAAGCAATCATAATCAATCTTTATTTCATTACATTTATTTAACTATGTTAAGTTTTCTAGTTGGATCAAGTATTGCAACCTCCTATTCAGTCAGGGCCGATCCAGAGTGTTCCAGGGGCAGCTGCGCCCCCCCCCCCCCCTTAGATTTTGAGTTTTAGTGGAGATTTATCAGTCTTGACCGACTTTGCCTCCTCTTAGAAATTTTTTTGTCTCTCTCTGGAAGTTTGATTTGTAATTCGGATTAAGGTTAAAATTGAAATAAATTTGTTGAATTTTGATTGGTAATTATAATTATAATTTAGAGCATTAGAAATTACAAGTCAAAGAATTGGAAAGAATAAGATAAAACATTGTTTTTTTATTGAGTACTCAATTGGTTAATGAATTTAAATCCGATTCAATATTTTTTTGCCTCTCCTGACGAAAATCCTGGATCCGCCCCCGTATTCAGTCCAAAGATGTTGAATCAGATATCTCAGATGTTTAATTCACAATTACCAGTGTTGTAAATTTAAACAAGGATATAAGATTTTGCATAAAAACTAAAGAAGATGGTCTTAAATATACTAAAAAAACTAATACTGAAAAAATTAAACAGTTAAGAAAGTTAAAAAGCTCGAGGAAGCTAACACTAAAAAATTTAAGCAATTAAGAAAGTTTACAAAAAAAAAAACTTAAGAAAACTTAAAGATGTGTCTTTAGATTAAATGGCATCATATAAATTAGCCGTTAAGGTTAGCCTGATGCAAAAATCAAACAAAACAGAAAACAAACAAGCAATTCATATCTAGTGAATAACTTGTTATGATATAGTAAATTGTTACAATTTACAAAAATGTTAATGTTAGATCGTAGACAGAATAATATGGAGCAGTTTATTTTATTATCATTGTTAATTATTGATTTAAATTGAGTAGTATGGAGTAACTTATTTTAATACTTCAATGGTAAATGGGAGGAAGGAGAGAGGGAGAAGCAGGAAAAAATTGAGTTCTACAAAAATATATTTTGTAATAATGTTTTTTTGGTTTCAAACAACAAGCCTAATCTGGATTCTATTCAAATATGGTTTGTTGTCATTCCAATTATAATCTTGGATTGAAAATTTTAAGAAAATTACTGTTAAAGATTAAAAACTCAAAATTAATCTATTGTATCTCAAGTTCGCAACCGGTGGCTTGAGGGAGGAAGTGGGCTAGTGTGTTGATTCAAATATCACACTTGTTCACATATTACACTTGGCCATATGCATATAATAGGAGAAGAGTGTCAATGGGTACAATACAATTCGGCTGGAAGTATTTTCATCATCATACCTATTAAGAATTAATTTTACTCGTATTCTACTCTTAACCATCAAAAATTAGTTTTATCTTACCCTATCCTTATTTGTGAAGATTATTGGAGAATGAAAATATGACGGACAAATAACGGATAATAGTTTGTTTTATTATTTTTTACAAGAGGAGGGATCCAATTACACCTTTTTTAGTGACACACTTTGACACCTACCATTTTAAAGTCCAAATAGTCGATTTAAACCGTTCAACATGATGGATATATTAAAATGTGCTTGGAGATCAAATTTTACATTTTTTTTGAATTTTTTTGCTATTTATTAAGATGGTTACAAAAATCGTTGTTTTCAGACCATTGAAAAACAGCGATTTTGTAACCATCTTAATAAATAGTAAAAAAATTCAAAAAAAATGTAAAATTTGATCTCCAAGCACATTTTAATATGGTGATCATGTTGAACGGTTCGGATCGGCTGTTTGGATTTTGAAATCGCAAAATTGACCTATATAAAAAACGGTGTCATGATGTGTCACCAAAAAAGGTGTAATTGGATCCCTCCTCTTTTTACAAATAGACTATCAAAACTCATTCATTTCACACATATGCAATTATATTACTAGTATAAAAATCATACAAATGTGTAATCAAGAATGAGAGTTAGATTGTATATAAAATTACTATCAATCTCTATGATGGAGAAAAAGTCAACAAGAATGAAGAAGAAAGAAAAAAATACACAATATTGGAAACTTAAAAGTTAAAATTAATTTGATTTATTCGTCGGTTTGCTTTTCTCCAGTTCCTTGTCTATTTTTGTCTAGTCTTCTTAGGTGCTACCTACAGTTAGGGCCTGTTCGGATGTCAAGGAATTACACGGGATGAGATTTGACGGGGATGAGAACTCACTTTTGAAAAAGTGGAACCCACGGGTACGGATACGTATGGGATTAATTTTGGGAATGTGTTGAATTGAGTGTTCGGGGTTGCCGAACGGGGTTTGGGAATTTAATTGAGAATTTGTCTCAAATCCCATCAATTTCCTGTTGGAAGGGCTGCCGAACAGGCCCTTAATAAAAAAAACTAGAGATGCACACTTATAAAGAAGTGAAATTAAACTTTTATTATGCTTTGTTCATTACATATTTCATGATTACATATTTCATGTTCAATGTTTTATATGATCCGTAATTGAATATACATCTATATATTATTTTATTTTTCTAATAATTGTCCTGTTGGATAACAAATACAAAATGATCTTTACTTGTATCCTTACTCATTTAGTTAATGATTTTTTTTTTTACTCATACCCAATAAGCTAATAAAAAAAAAATCTTATCTATACCTGTCTAATCGAATACGGTACGAGTTAGTTAAACAGTTAAAAGATACCATTGACACCTCTAGGTAGGAGTAACCTTGTTCAAAGACTTGTTTGAACATCGTGAAATAGTAAATAATATAATAACATACTACTCCGACTGAAAATTATTGTCAAATCCATATTAGAAGGTTTGGAATAACATTATTATAGATTAATCAGCTATTTTAATAAATAGGTCGAATAGAAAATTTAGGATGTGCATATATGGACCGTTATTATTTTAAATAAAATTTATTATTTATTGTTACCAGTTATAATATTTTTTAATATATTATATCATAATATAATTATACGCAACAGTCATTATCTATTTATAATATTAATTATTATTTATTACATTATTACTGTTATGTTATATAACCACCAATAATGTAGTAATTATATTATAAAATTACTTTATTATTATCGTAATAGATATTACTAACTAGAGGAGGGATCGGATTACACCGATTTTTGGTGACATCGAATGACATCGTCCATTTTCAAAGTCCAAACAGTCGATCCAAATCGTTCAATATGATGGATGTATTAAAATGTGCTTGCAGATCAAATTTTACATTTTTTTGAATTTTTTTTACTATTTATTAAGTACTTTTCAAAAATTCAATGGTCTGAAAACAACGATTTTGTAAAGTACTTAATAAATAGTAAAAAATTCAAAAAAATAATATAAAATTTGATCTGCAAGCACATTTTAATATATCCATCATATTGAACGGTTTGGATCGACTGTTTGGATTTTGAAAACTTTGAAAATGAACGATGTAATTCGATGTCACCAAAAACGGTGTAATCCGATCCCTCCTCTACTAACTATCCGTTATAATATTGTTATCATCGTTATTATAGTATTATTATTTTAAATTATAAATGCAAATATTATTAATATTATCATTATTTGTATTGTATTATTATTGTTAATATTGCCATAATCATTACTGATTGTAATAATTTTAAAAAAATATTATATACTATAATACGATCCATCTTTCCAGTATTTCAACCAACATTTTACCAAGCAAAAATTCACTCTTTCGAGTAATGAATAATAACACTATTCTAGGTAGTACTCGTATAGCACTATTCTATCACTATTCTACTTTTACTATTCAAATAGCAATATTCCACCGCTTCCTTGATTTGCCAAATGGCCTCAAAATTTGGGTGCACTAATAAAGCTAAATTTTACATGATTATTTTTTGGTCTTTAAATAACCAAACTAAGTACTAGATGCATCAACGTATTTATTAATATAAAAAGTTGTATCATATCGACATTATTTTGCTATGTACGAAGAACTCGGAGAGTCGATAAATCTAATTTTCTCAGGATTCCGACTCTTGATTCTCGAGAAATGAAGTTAAATATTTATAATTTCCTGCCAGCAAATAATTGAGATGATAATATGATAAATCCAAATGTTTGACTTTGCCATTTGAAGTATATATGAAAAAGATTAACACTGTCTGTTTGAACAAAAAAAAAAAATCAAATCCTGGATCAAATTTTAGTGGAGATATTTGAGGGTTCATTATCCGTCGCCACCTAGCATTTCTTTCCCCTTTTATAAAATACTCACAAAATGCCCGATCCACAGTGTCCGAAGGAAAGAAAATAACCCATTCCGACTAACCCATCAGAGTCGCAGTCGCAGCCCCCAAATTATAAAAATCAAATCAACAAAAAAACCAAAAAAACTAAGAAACCAAAAAGACAATCTCTTCTCTCTAGCCGCTCCCCCCCAAAACCCTAACCTCCCTCCCTCTCTTTCTTCCCTGGCCAGACTTATACTCTCCCTTGCTCGCTCTCTCTCTCTCTCTCTCGCTCGTCTCATCCCGGAAATTCAAACCCTAACCCTAATTACCTCCTCAGTTTGGTCCAAATCTATTTTAAAATTCGATTTACCTGAAAAGTTTGGATTGGTCAACACTGGCGGGTCGCACGGTCACCTGATGGCGGATCCGCCTCGCCTCCGCCATCCAAGAAGAAGGAAGAAGAAAACTAGAGCTTTGTCAGAGGAGGATCCGAGTCTAGGGTTAGAATTAGGATTTGTAGAAGAATGGTGAGTATAGTGAGAGTACACCTCCCATCTGAGATCCCAATTGTGGGGTGTGAGATCACGCCTTATGTCTTGCTTCGTCGTCCTGATGGATCCGCTACAACTGATGATGCACCAGAGTCTGCACCCATTGACGGATGCTTTCTTCGGTACAAGTGGTCAGTTCTTACTCTCTTCAATCTATTTTTAAGGGACTGGGGGACTGGATATTGTTTTTCTCCTTCCACTAGCTCTCTTCGTCTTACCTAATGCAACTTGAATTTAAATGACATGTAGAATTTAGGAGAGGAAAGAAATGATTTGTGGCCCTTTATAATTCTAGTTTGCTTGTTGTTCATGACTTTACTCTATCTCGGTGATACAACATCACAAGAGTTTTATGTGCACTCGGTGCTGTTGACCTTTGAAACCTTGGGAATAAGATACAACATTCCTTCTGTAGACGAATGTCTGGAATAGAGGTTGTGCACAATTCATGTGTTTAAGATAGGTTCTGATTTTTGAAACAATTGAAGTTTTAACTTTCACTTTTAAAGCCTCCTGGGTTGAATTGCTACATCTGTTAGGATTAATGTCCAGAAACCCGCACAGATACAATTCTGGGCTAAAAGAAACAGATACTTGCTGCCTGCCCAATTATAATTGATTTGTAGTAACTAAGCAGAATAAGTAGCCAGATGTAAATTAAGGTAGCAAGTTTTAAATAAAAAATATATGGCTTGTTAGAACTAAACTGGAGTGTGGCTCCACATTACCTTGCCCTTCTGAAATTGGAGCAAAGATTAAATCGAGTTGGCATGGTCAAATTGAAACCAAGCTAATCACGGCTTAGGCTGAAGTTTTGTGCATATCAACTTTAATTAGTTTTTGGTATTTATAGGTAGATGTAGCTCAATTTCATTTTCACTATACTTAACCCATTTGCTATCCCAATTTAAGCCTTGTTGAGCCACCTGCGAAGCTCTGATTCGATATGCATAGTATGCATTGATATGTTAAAGCAGAAATTGTCTGTGAGATGAGCTACCGAAATTATATGAGGTTATTAGGAGCTTAACATTTGGTTCATGCTGTTATGAGCCAGCTCGACATGGATCCAAAAGAGCTTGAGCTGGGTCAGCCTTACTGAATCTCATGTTTTAGTTAATTGTTGAGAGGAGAGTTTTTTTGTTTGTTGCTTCTGTACGAGGCTTCTTTTATCACACAAACAAAATAATAAAATAATCAGTACATGGGACCTGTAGATACAGTAAGTTCTATGATTTTTATTCACTTACTCATGGGCTGGATCAAACATGTGATGTTTGTTTGTACAGAGTTTTGAATTGGGATGGAGAAAGAACTCAAACTGATATGTATCTTGTTTTCTATTTCTTTACTCAAATTTTAAGGACAACATCCTATAATTCACGTGAATTCATTCATGTTGTTTTCTGCAATTGTGATTTTGAAGAAAACAATTAAATGTCTGATACCAGAGACTATGTTTCCCTGTTTACAAAAGATGCAAATTTCTTTTTCAAAGAAAAAAAAAACCATCTCATGATTTATATAATGTACTTTACTTTCTTTTCTTTTTATTTTGGCAAAATGAAGGATTCGTATACAGAGCGACAAGAAGGTACCAGTATGTAGCATCCACCCGACAGAGGCTGCAACTCTCCAATGCCTTGGCTGTCTGAAGGTGAAAATTCCAGTCACAAAAAGCTACCACTGTTCCCCAAAATGTTTTTCTGATACATGGCAGCACCACCGTGTTCTCCATGAGCGCGCTGCCAACACCGCATCTGAGAACGGTGCGGAGGAGGATGGTGGCAGTGACCACCTTTTTGGCCGCCTCCCAACCCAGTCCCCTTCTACCAACGGCCCTGTACCGATTGTAAACCCTGACAAGAACTCTGGTGAGACTTGGTATGAGGTTGGGAGATCTAAAACGTACACACCAATGTCAGATGATATCGGTCATGTCTTGAGATTTGAGTGTGTGGTTCTTGATGTGGACACAAGGATTCCAATGGGGACTGTGAGTAGCATCTTGACTTCAAGGGTTATACCGGCACCAACCCCTACACCAAGAAGGATGATACCAGTTTTGCCTGGCGGTGCTGAGGTGATGCAGGGTGGTTTTGATATTGATGGGAGGAATGCGTCAGTAACATCTATGGGGACGTTCACAGTTCTTTCTTACAATATTTTGGCAGAGACATATGCCACAGGTGAGGGGTACAGCTATTGCCCCTCGTGGGCCCTATCATGGACATATAGGAGACAGAATCTGCTTCGCGAGATTGTTGGCTACCATGCTGACATCATCTGCCTCCAAGAGGTATCATCTCCCTTTCTTGTTGTGTGGTCAGAATACTTTTACTTAATTTTGGATCCTAACTTAGAACAGAGTACTAATGAAGGATATGTTATTATATTTTATTATTATTAGAATGTCCATAATAACTAGTTCATTAAAGTGTATGATTCTTGACATTCAGATGGACTAATCCTATTGCCACACGTGTGTGCAAAGTTTAAGTAAGAAATCAAAATAATATAAATGTACTGTTTTCAGGTACAAAACAATCACTATGAGGAGTTTTTTGCACCAGAATTGGATAAGCATGGATACCAAGCACTTTACAAAAAGCGAACATCAGAGGTAAGATGTAGCCTTTACCTTTTCTTTTTTAAGTTTTTGCATTTGAGTTCCATCTTTTGATTTTATTTGTTTTTCTCTCAGTATTTGCAGATGTATCCGAGTAACCCAAACAATATCGATGGATGTGCCACATTTTTCCGTAAGGATCGGTTCACTCATGTAAAGAAGTATGAGGTATACCACTAATTTGTCAGAATTTTTTCTGTATTCCATGATTTCATTTTCATGAATTGCATTGTACTCCTTCATGGTGTTTCTTGCTTTGCTATCTGTTGTGGAGACCTCATTATCTCTTTCTTTAGGTTGAGTTCAACAAGGCAGCACAGTCATTAACAGATGCAGTTATCACAGCTGGTCAGAAAAAGGTCGCACTAAATCGGCTGATTAAGGTCTGTAATGTCACTGCATGGAAATAATTATAATTTTTATATTCATTTTTACCAGTAAACCTGCTAGGATACTAATTGTTGTTTATTTCCACTTCCTTTAGGACAATGTTGCATTGATTGCTGTTCTAGAGGCAAAATTTGGTGGCAGTCCTGATAATTCTGGAAAGAGGCAGCTTCTGTGTGTGGTCAGTATGGAACTCTGCTTACTATGTGATGCATTAGATTTGACTTTTAACTCAATACAGAAAATCAAGTTATTCTGTTGTTCTTTTGTTTATCTTAAAGAAGATAATTTGGGTTCATGCATGTCTCTTTATCTCTGTGCAGCTACTAGCTGCCCGTTCTGGTGCAAATGTTTAGCACAAGTGCTTAAATATGTAGCATAACTACTATAGACTAGTATAAATAATGTATGTTGTTAGACCAAATTTGAAATGTTTATGGATGCACCAAGTTCCATTTGCCAAAAGCCAACCTTTGTACTGAGGCTATAAAGAGTAGATGATCCTTGAGTTGAAATTTCATTTTTTATATATTAAAGAGCCACATTTTGTTATTCATGCTTCTACATAATATGACTTTTTAGACAGGTGGTAGGAATGCTAGCATTGCACTCTTAGTACTTTGCTTTAGTGACCTTTTTTGTATCCCTCAACTTCTGGACTTTCTTTTCTGTACTTAATTAAATGACCTTTTTCTTATCACATGACTGCTTTTATTTTGCAAGGCAAATACTCATGTCAATGTCCATCAGGATCTCAAGGATGTAAAGCTCTGGCAGGTTCCCCTCTCTCTCTCTCTCTCTGCTTATAATTTTCAACTCATTCTTTCCTTGAAAGGAATCTCACCGAAAGATAAATACAAAATTCTTTAGGTACATACATTATTAAAGGGATTGGAAAAGATAGCCGTCAGTGCAGATATTCCTATGTTGGTTTGTGGTGATTTCAACTCAGTGCCTGGAAGGCAAGTGCCCTAACAGTTGTACTGATTAAACTCTAATAAACTTCAATTTATTTCCTATATACAATCTAGAATGATCTTCTACAATGCAGTGCTCCTCACACACTTCTCGCACTCGGCAAAATTGACCAGATGCATCCCGATTTGTCAATTGATCCTCTTGGCATTCTGCGCCCTACCAATAAACTAAACCATCAACTTTGTCTGGTGAGAATAATATTTCTATAATATATGTAGTCCCTAATTTATCATTTGGGATTGTTTCGATGTGTACCACCACAAAACATCACGAGTCATGTGTACGCAAATCAGAATAAAAGGATCAATATCTCAAGTGTTAAAGGATATGGAAAGCATCATATATTTACTTTGATTTGTTTTTTTGAATAGCTTCAAGTATGCTACCACAAAATACTATATGAGCATTGGGTACCCAAATTAGAAAAAGAACAATATCCTGTGCTTTTATAAATAATGGAGCATCATCATTTATGCCATTCTTTGGAGAATACCCAAATTAGGGTTGTTCATTAACTAGCAATGAGCATGAGGAAGGAAATGAGTGTTTTGCAAGTAGCAAACAGAAGGAGAGAAGAGTAGATGTGACATTTTTCATCACTTGTGCTTTGGAGAATACGTAAAATTGTTACCTTTTCTCTTTTCTTCCACATCTTTTGGCTGATGGGAAATTTGTTTTTCTTTAGGTGAGTGCTTATTCTTCATTTGCCAGAATTGGAGGTGGTAGTTACGAGTTGGAACAACAGAGGAGGAGAACAGATCCTCAAACAAATGAGCCTCTTTTCACAAATTGTACTCGGGATTTCATTGGCACACATGACTACATTTTCTACACTGGTTAGCTATTTGTCTTAGTTCAGAAAACTCTCGTCTTTTTTTCGATATTTTTTTTCTGAAATAATGTGTTAACCCAAGTTTTATTTGGATTCTTACCTATTTCAAATGTTCTTCTTAATCAGGATAGGTTGTCAGTTGAAATTGTGCAAAGGGTTGTACTATAGGGCCTAGTGAAAGTTTTAGCACCTTCTAATTCTACTTTTTGCTGTGTTGTCTCTTATTTTTCTTGTTTTTCAATTATAGCCGATTCTTTGACTGTGCAATCTCTATTGGAGCTGGTGGATGAAGAGAGCTTGAGAAAGGATACTGCACTGCCATCTCCCGAGTGGTCATCAGACCATATTGCTCTTCTTGCTGAATTTCGTTGCAAACCTAAGCTCAAACATTGACTGGATTTTTTAGGTATTCTACGAACAGCTTATTGTTCATATGATGTTCTTGAACTGGTCTTATTGGCATATACATGATATTAGTCACAATTCAAACATAGCTTCTAAATTATTTGGGAAAGAAAAAAGGAAAAAGAAAGATAAGGTCAGTCTTCTTTGTTGTTCTGGTACCTATGTTGGTTCAAATAAGATTTCTATTGAGCTTTCTAAATTTTCACACATTATTTTGTTTTGTTTTTTGGAGAAAAGCCCAGAGGAAACCCAATTTGGGATCTGCAACCCATAAATTTACTATAGCCTGGGATCTAACACTAAAGTTGATTAAAGTTTTCTCTTAAAGAATTATCCAAATTACTTCTCCTTCATATATAATTTAGTATCTGAAACTTAGATTTGACTTCAGGTAAGTGTTTAAAGATATTTAGTCAAAGAGTTGTGTCTGTACGGTATCTTTTCCATTGTTGACACCAATTGTAGTTGCAATTGTGACACCAATTGTAATTGCAATTGGTAAGTTCCTTGGAAAGAGTGGGATGTTGGTTGCTGTATAGGAATTGTTTGCTATATACAATTGCAAGTTTGCAACTTACTATAAAAGATTTATTTATCTTTTCTAACTATTATCTATAATTCTTTTCTCAAATGAGCAGGAGCCTTGGTATTAATCTTTTTATAGAGAAGGCTTTGGTGTTTGCATGTTGACATCATTTAGCTGTTGTTTTAGAATGGAGAAAAAAGGTAAGGTGATTTCCCCTTAAAAAAGAACATGAGTGGGACCCCCATCTTTGAAAGAGCGGGGCCTGTGTAATTTTCTTTACTATAGAAACAAAAAAATGAGTATTCTGAATGAAATGCTGCTGTTTCGGCATTAGTTTTCTTTCTCATCTCTCTCTAGTTTTCTTTTTGCCAAAGATCATGTGCATAATTATCCTCCTGTGCTTTCAAGTCAGAAACTCTTTCAATTATCTGAATTTGCAGAAATTTGGGTGGCATTGGTTATCTGCTTAATAGCTATGGTACCAAATTGCCAAATAGTTGGAATAGTAAAAAAAGGGGGTTGTATTCCTTTCTAGAGCTCAAAATAGAGAGCACGGTAGCCTTGGGGTGGCATTGGTCATCCCTTTTTATGATGCTTAGTTATCTTTAATATATTATGAGCTCAAAATAGAGAGCACAGTAGCCTTGCTACTGAACTGGGGTGATCACAGCCCTAGAGTTTCTTATATTGCATGTCAATGGTGCGGTTGCTTCATAAGTTGAATATGTTCTGTTATTGAAAATTTTGACAGATCGTTAGAATGGTATGAATTTTGGCAAAAGATGTTAGTAGATTCCTTTGTAAGGTGGTAAACAAGGTGAGAAACTGAGAACCAAGTTGGTTTACATATGGAGTATTCAAGTAAACGCTAGATCTCATATCTCTGACTCCATTACTCTCTATGTTCACATGTCTTGCAACATGAGTAGAAATACGAAAATAACATATATAAATTATCCGTAAAAATATAGACTTTTAACAAAAATTTGTACTCCCATAAAATAAAATTGCCCCGTGAAATATTTCAGATGTACCGTAAAGAAATAATTTTATTAAATGAGAAGGCACAGGATACAGAGATATTTTTTATTTAATAAATATTATTTATACCCGGCATGGCCAAGTAAAATTAGCCTGTTGTATTCTTTTCGATGAAATTTATATAGTAGGTTTTTTTTATTTTTTGATGAGAAGCCCTTAGCGAATAGTAGGTTATAGCCTTAGCCTACTGGTTAGGAAAAAAAAAGCCTATTTTTCTAGCCTCTAACAAATCGGTTCGACTAGAGCAAACATTTTGTCCCTTTTGGAGTAGTCAAATTTTGTTAGTCCGTGAACTCCGACATCACATCATTTGATGGACACAACCAAAAGAATCTGGCTTTCTTTTTTCTCTACTTGTAAATTCATTCTCTCACATGGGCCCTACGTGCCATATATTATTGCCCCATGAAATATTTTTCAATGCCTCTGCTCACGTTAAATTATGTAATAAACAGTCCGTTTCTTGCAACACCTTGTGTTTCTTCCTATTTACAAATTTCACTAAAAATATGGATCAGTAATTCGGACAAGAAAATTATGTTGTTTTTCCTGTAAAAATCTAGTGCCAATACGCCACCGCATTGCACGGATTCAGTTGCGTGCCAATTATATGCGTTTCCTTTTCGTTCTAATATATTGTTATATCACACGAGTCAAATATTTTATTTTAATTTGTTGATAATTTTGGCGGTCCTTTTACTACTTTATCATGTTGATAATTTGTTGATAATTTCGGAATAGATATATACGCATATCAAAATTATAACTTATAAGTGAATTCTTAATGAAATTAAAATTCAAAGGTAAGCACAAATCTTCTTCTATCTCTTTATCATGAATTATTACGTACTTTGTATCACAATACACTGCTTATCCTGTCGTATACATCGTTTTGAGACATTTCTTATTATTATTGCTTGTACTGAGAAAGCAATGACTGAATAAAGCACATCCGGACACATTACACAATGTAGCGAAAAATTTGTTTGAGCCCACAACAATCGTTATATCCTAACGCCACTAGATTTATACCCAATTTTGTGCCTTTAATTAAGGATGTCATTATAGAATTTTTTTATAAACCATAATTAAAAAAATATTTTTACGAAACCAACATGATTATTTTTTTTTTTTTACAAAAATCATAAGAACCGAAATGCTATTTCGGTTCCAAATTTTTTTTTTATTCCGGACCGAAATGGCATTTCGGTTCTTATGATTTTTGTAAAAAAAAAAGTAATCATGTTGGTTTCGTAAAAAACAAAATTTAGGCATTTCAGTCCGGAATAAAAAAAAAATTTCGGACCGAAATGACATTTCAGTTCTTATGGTTTTTGTAAAAAAAAAGTAATGTTGGTTTCGTAAAAAAACAAAATTTTAATTATGATTTATAAAAAAAAATCGTCATCATACCCAACACGATCCTAACGGCACTAGATTTTATATACCCAACACGATCCTATATAAATTTGCATTTGGAGGTTTAGACTATTGCTCAAGTGAAATTAAAAACTTATACAATAGTTATAAAATCATATGTAAGTAGTCGTATTTTTTTAATTAAGGACTCTTGTTAAACAACTGCAATATTTGTTTATGTTCAGATTCTCTTACGAGAATGCAATAATTTATAAAACGGATCGGATACGGAGTGGATAGCGGTAAAAACCATATTTGTATCTGTTTTTATTTTTCGGATATGGATTGGATATTAAACTGATACAGATAATGATACAGAACGGATCGGATATCTATTAAAAATATATATAAATATTATTAAAAAATACTAAAGTTTATAATATTTAGGTGAATAAGATAATTTTTTTTCATAATATATATTAAATTATAGGGCTGGGCTTAGCTAAGCCATGGAGTAAAACGACTTTGTACTCCACGCAATATTTTCATTTTGAAAATCCAAACTACTGATCCGAACCGTTCAAGTTGTTCTCCATATTGAAATGTGCTTGGAGACCAAATTTTATAATTTTTGAAATTTTTTTACTATTTATTAAGCCACTTTGAAAATCGCTGATCTGGGTGAATAGTAAAAAATTCTGGACCAATAGATCAGCGATTTTCAAAGTGGCTTAATAAATAGTAAAAAAATTCCAAAAAATGTAAAATTTGGTCTCCAAGCACATTTCAATATGGAGAACAACTTGAACGTTCGGATCGTTAGTTTGGATTTTCAAAATGAAAATAATGAGGCGTGGAGTACTAAGTCGTTTACTCCATGGCTTAGCTAAGCCCAGCCCTTAAATTATATGTTATATATCTACATACGGATAATTAAAATTTAAAATCATATTCATATCCACAAGAGTATTCAGATACGAGTATCCGTATCTAACTTTTTAAATACGGATCAGATTTTATCCGCTCCGTTTTCACCCCTAGAATAATCACATACAATAGTTATTTTATGTCCTCGATGTATATGGAGATAGGAGTAGGTCCGATGGGCATCGGACCTACAGTTAGGTTCAATTAGCTCTATCACCGTACGATTAGCATCAAGATCTATGTGCACGGAAATTGATAAGACTTGCACGGATTTTGATGCATAGCACGCTAATCTTGATGCAGATCGGATGGTCATATCACCCAGCGAACCAAGGTAGGTCCGATGGGCATCGGACCTACTCTCATTCCATTCGCCCTAGTTTCCCATATTGGAGCATTTAATGGAAAGCAGAAAACCCGCCCCGTCCCGTTAACCCGTTAGTCTCCAATTTGAACAGCAAATTAATATTAACTACCGAGAGGCCTAATATAGTCATAGATGCTATGAAACTAATAAATGCACAAAGAGGGGGATTGGGAAATTGGAATTAGTGGAGGCAGCAACTAAACGCGGTTGCCTTTTGAGTTGGGAGAGAGGTTTGTGTGTGTGTGTGTGTGTGTGTCAAATTGCTGTAACAATTAAGGCGATCCTTTTAATTTGATGTGGTTGGTATTTCATTTCTAGCTTAATCAATAAATGAACGATTGTGATAGCACGTGCCCACTATACCTCTCTCCCCAAAATAAATTTAACAAATACTAAGTCAATGCAGAAGGCAAAGTAATAAATACAAAACAAGTAAATGAGGTAAATGAGTACAAACACATGGTAGGAGAGAACAAGCATTTAAAAATGGTTCAAGATATTTACAATGAGTCAATGACATCATTTTAGGAGAAAACTCTGACGCCTTTTGTTATACAAATTTCCCGAATTTGCATAAAAGCAAGTTTTTACGCGTGCTTTTTTACAAATTTAGGAGTTGAATGAATTGGATAAAATATTAGAGCAAAGCTAGGGTGTGATGTGCTCACCAAGAGGGTTTGGTGAGCACAACTCCAAAAGTATATATCAGATCGGTTTCAAACGGTGAATCCAAACCGTTGAAATTCATGTACTTCATGAGTGATGCATGTATATGCAAAATTTTGAAAGTTTCGAATTTATTTGCTACAAGGTCAAGCGGTCAAAGAAATGAATATTTTATAAGTTGTTTTATATATTCATTTTTCATCATTTCTTTGACCGCTTGACCTTGTAGCAAATAAATTCGAAACTTTCAAAAAAATTCATGTACATGCATCACTCATGAAGTACATGAATTTCAACAGTTTGGATTCGCCGTTTGAAGCCAATCCGATATATTTTGAGAGTTGTGCTCACCAAACCCTCTTGGTGAGCACATCACACCTTAGTTTTGCTCAAAATATTAAGAATGCTAGTTTGATTTTACGCAGTACACGAATAATAGAACTAATATAATAAGTATATAATTAGTGCTTTGTCTGAAACTAAACCAGCTCTGTTAATATTCTTTATTATTCTGAATGTCATCTCATCCATCTCCTCTCTCAAATGTGGTTCTTTCTACATTTCTAGTAGTGAGCTACCAGAAATGTACGAAATGGTAATTAGACGTGTTGAAAAGGGTAAATATAAAATACAGAACCTAATTTAATAACTTACTGTTATATTTCAAAATTAATGGACTAATTAAAACTTCATTGCCATTTTAGTATGAATAAAATTAGAATTTAGTTATTTGCCCCTAATACTGTTATAGATTGTCGCTCATTATGGCCCTTTTATATTTAGTTTTTTTTTCTGACAATTTTGACGTTTCCTTTTTTTTTAGCAAAGTTCTTTATCTGTTCTTGCATTCGTCCTTCCACTTTTAGCAAATATATATACAGTGAGGTTGGCTAATATCAAAATGTTTGTTTCAAGACCATGAAACAAACGCTTTAGTTTTTTCATTTTGAATTTTAAGTCCAAATGATCGATCCAAACCGTTCAACATTCAATCTATAATAAAATGTGTCTGGAGACTAAATTTTACATTTTTTGAAATTTTTTTACTATTTATTAATTAAGCTAGTTTTAATATCGCTATTTTCAATGATCCATTTTTCACTATTTATTAAAATTAGCAATTTTAAAACTGCTTTAATAAATAGTAAAAAGTTCCAAAAAAATATAAAATTTGATCTCCAAGCATATTTTTATATGGCGATCACATCTAACAGTTTGGATCGACCATTTGGACTTCGAAAGTTAAAAACCAATGGTTGCATCACGTCTCCGGAACAAACGTTTTGATATTAGCCAACCTCTCTCTATATAAATGTGTGTGTGTGTGTGTTTTTTTTCCTTGCACACTTTTCATTTTGACAAAGTAATAAAATCTAACCCTTTATTTCTATTTTTAAAAGATTTTTATAGATTACTAATTAATGTATTAGATATGTAGTTGCCGTGTGGATTTTAAATAAAAAATTCATGAATAAATGCCTAATTATGTAAAAAAAAATCATGAATAAATGCCTAACATCATAGAGCTGAAGTATAAACACTCGACTACATGTGTAGGTAACAAGAGTATCCCTTTGTCAAAAAAAAAAAAAAAAAGAGTATCCCAAAATTTTTAAATATAACATACCTAAAAAAACCAAATAACCATGATTTTCTGTAAATTTCAAATTTGACATGGCCGCAATATGTGGTTGACGGACACCAATTTTTTCAAAAATTTAGAATTCAACAGCAGCGTTGAATAGATTTTTTTTAAAATTTTCAAAAATAAATGAAGCAATTTATAATTTAAATATACTAGAAGGAACATAAAAAATAGATAAAATATCTTATAATTTAGATGTCCTAAAAGTACTACGACATTTTTCAAGAAAGATTTTACGGCTGTAAAAAAATTAAAATAATTCTTGGTGTGTTACTGGAAAAAAATAAAAATGTTTTGGATCTGAGTTATTGATCCCGGTTCAAAAAATCACTTATGAGTATATAAAAAAATTATCGTGGTCCTACTAGTACATTCAAATTCTAATGTACTCCATCTATTTTAATATATTCCTAAAATCACTTCTAGAGAAATAGACAGAGAGTACCTTAGAATTTGAATGTACTAGAAGGACCATGATAATTTTTTTATATAATTAGAACTTAGAAGTGTTTTTTGAATCGGGATCAATAACTCATATCCAAAACATTTTTATTTTATTCCAGTAACACACCAAAATATATTTTAATTTTTTTACAGTCATAAAAAATCATGCCGGAAAAATATTTCGTAGTACTTCTAGTACATCTAAATTATAAGATATTTTATCTATTTTGTTTGATGTTCTTTCTAATATATTCAAATTATAAGTTGCTCTATTTATTTTCGAAACTTAATAAAAAAATATATTCAACGCTGCCGTTGAATTCCAAATTTTTTAAAAAGTTGGTGTCCGCCAACCACATATTGCGGCCGTGTCAAACTTGAAATTTACAGAAAATTGTGATTTTTTGGTTTATTTTCTTTTTGAGGTATGTTATATTTAAAAATTTCAGAAGAGTCTTTATCCCACTTACAAAGCAATTGCACATCATGGCGCGGAATTCATATTCTCTACATTAATAAATCTCTACTGTCCAATCTATTTCAAGATTCGTGCAAACTAGATCTACACTAATATTAAAGGACCCCCTATATTATGGACACGATCCGAATTAGACGGTTGAAACTCATTAACTCAAAAGACACCCTTTTGAGTTAATGCAGAGGAATTGCACATCATGGCGCGACCATTGCAATATAAATTATAACAACGCGGAGCAATTATTAATGTAATAATTTTACTAAATTAGCAATATGTCTACGAATGAAATGTGAACTTGTAATTGATAACTTCAGGGATATAAAATTTGAAATTAAAAAAATAGTAAAGCAAATGAATTTGGAGGAATTGAGATGGTATGAAATTTGCAAGAATGAAGATATAAATGAAATTGCCGTAATATATTTTTTTATTTTTTTTCAGATACTCTAATATTTTTGTCTTGTACTTTTAAGTACTTGTATACAAAATAATAAGCGTAAATACCTAATAGTAATGATACAAACATCTAAAAGCAGACAGTTTCAATAGGCACCGGATTAAATTTGACCCGAATAAAATTCCTAGGCCGTCCATTTTTTTAAATTCATAACAGTGAAGTTCATATACATTTAAGCTCACCAAACCTCTTCGCGAGCTCAAATCCGAAATTTATCGAATTAAATTCTAACGACGAATTCAAACAGTTGAAATCAATCTAGTTCAAGAGTGATTAGTTTACTTGTGAAATTAATTTAATTTAATATAAAGTCAAGCGGTCAAAAAGAATGTTTATAAATAATTTTAATGTGTTCCATTTCATTATTTTTTAACCGCTTGACTTTATACTAAATTAATTCGAAAATTTATAAATTTTGCATTTAAACGTATATCATTTATCAAGTAGATTTGTTGCAATAGTTTGAATTTTTCATTTGAAGCCAATTCAATAAATTTTGAAGTTGAGATTACTAAAACTTGATAAGCTTAAGAACACTATATTTATACTTGTATATATATTAACAATTGATAGTATAGATATAAATATATGTGTAGAACTAGGGTGCTATTAAGTTCACTAAGTCCTTTTGTAAACTCAACTCTAAAATTTATTGGATTGACTTCAAATGACGAATCCAAACTATTGAAACCCATCTACTTTACGAGTGGTGTGTCTAAATGTGAAAATTTTAAACTTTCGAATAATTTAGTATAAAGTCAAGCGGTCAAAATTAGATGGTTTATAAATTAATTTTAATGCAATTATTTTTTTAACATTTTTTTTACCACTTCTCTATACAAAATTAATTCGAAAATTAAATTTTTTCACATGTAGATACATCACTCGTAAGGTAGATGAGTTTCAATGGTTTAAATTTGTTGTTTGAAACCAAACCGGTAGATTTTAGAGTTGAGTTCACAAAAAAACTTGATGAACTTAAGAACACCTTAGTTCTACTCCTAACTTTTTTTTATTTTCTAACTTACTATTGAGTATTAGGACAATTCGAAAAAATGATCTAATAAGTTAGAATTAAAAGACTGTTGGATACTAAAAAGAAAATAAACTATGGTGATGGATTTTCCTCTTTCTACTTGAGCAATATAAAAGAAGTATTATCAGGATTAAATAGCGTGCTATAGCATTTTCGGACCAGAAAAGCTATGGCGTTATTGGAGCTATAGTGCACTATTTAGCACTATAGCAGCAATATATGGGCATAGCGCCGTTTCCGTTGTGACACGATAAATGTTATTTAACCCTTTGAGTATTATATAACATAGAACCATTCCTTCCTCAGCGAAGAGCTTTCCTTCTCTCTGATTTAAAACATGCGCGCTGCCAAAAAAAGTAAAATTCTTTGAAAGGAGGAAACATTGACCAAACAAATTTGGATGAGGAAGCATTTCTCTCAACATTAGAAAAATTCTTTGAAAGGAGGCACATTGACCCTATCTATATATATATACCTGTTACTTACGTCACTATTGAATCATCATTTTCCCCTCCTTCCCCATAATGCCCCTGTAATGGCACAGCAAATCAGCAATATATTGCAGCTCACTAACTTAGTGGAGGCAAAGCACTTAAGCACAGCCCAGCACTACACTAGAGCAAAACCATAGGAAAAAGAAAGAAAGAAAGAGAAAAGAAAACAAAAAATGACCAACGGTTCAATCTCCCTCTACCTCCTCATCTCCTCTCTCCTCCTCATAACCGCCAGCTCTGACATGGCGAGTGACCAGGCCGAGTGCACGAAACCGCTGGTGGGGCTTGCCACGTGCCTTCCGTACGTGCAAGGTAACTCCAGGGCGCCTACACCGGACTGTTGCGCCGGTCTGAAGCAAGTACTGTTAAACAACAAAAAGTGCCTGTGTGTTTTGATCAAGGACAGAGACGATCCCCAGCTTGGCATCAAGCTCAATGCCTCGCTTGCTCTTGCTCTCCCTTCCCAATGTAATGCCAAGGCTAATGTCTCACACTGCCCTGGTTCGTTTCCCCTTTCATTAATTAGTTCTTCAAATTTCATTTTTGTTTAGTGAATCCTTGGAAGGGGGAAAACTATTTCACAGAGATTTACCATTTTGCGGTTCAGTGGCTCTGAAAATAGTTCCTTTGCCCCCTTTGAAATCATTTATTTGTAATTTACAACAATTGGTGGGTTTTGTCTGGGTTATTTGTAGATCTTTTGCATCTTGATCCAAATTCAAAAGAGGCCGCCATTTTCGAGCAAGGCGGGGCTGGAGGCACTGCTGCCACTCCAGGTAATTAATCCTCTCCAATTTATTTTAATTTTCATAACCATTTTATGAATAGACTCTACAAAATTATTAAATTCGATCTGTGTTTTTTTAATCGGATTATGATCTGATTTTGTTCGATATATCTTTGGAATCAATTAATAAAAAAAATTATTACTCTCGTTGTTATTTTAAACACTTATTCTATTTTAGTAAAGTGAAATTTAAATATTTTATAGTAAATATTTATTTGTGAAATAATTATTCATCGTTGATCATTTGTTCATGCTTGGTTATATTTATGTTATTTCATTTAGCATTTATATATTTTCAGGTATAATGTTGTTAATATGTTAAACATAAAACAAAATAATAATAAGTGTGTTATAGAGAGTTCAATCAAAATTGTATAATATGTTTTTAACTGACATAACTTGAATAAACTGTATATAAAAATTTAGAAAGATTGGGTAGGGGTTACAGGTAGATTGACTTGAAAAAATTGTCAATTTAGGGCCTGTTCGGCTGCAGCGTGGGCTGGGAAATGGGCATAGGAAAGCAAAATTTTTGAACTGATTTTTACTGTTCACGTGGGAAAAAAAATTCACTCTGAGGGCCTGTTCGGCATTCACTGTTCACGTGGGAAAAAATCAGTTCAGTCCAACAGTAAAAATCAGTTCAAAAATTTTGCTTTCCTGTGCCCATTCCCCAGCCCACACTGCAGCCGAACAAGCCCTGAGTGATTTTTTTTTTTCCACGTGAACAGTGAATGCCGAACAGGCCCTTAGTATAGTTGAGTTGGGTTCAATTTTTTGACAAAATTCATCAACCTGATAATTGTACATAGTTTATAGACAAAACAAAAGTGTTACCTTCACAAATCTATGTAGAATATTATAATTCGGAAAGGCTACATTGGTTTTACTGTAGAGCTACAATTTGTACTTACTAAATCCAGATCTGTATAGGCTTATAGTTGCACTGTAAACTTGTGAATATGCAAAGATCACATGTTGCAACTCCGTACTGAAAAGGAAAATATAAAACAGTGCTATTTTTTGGCAATATTAACTTAATAGCTTACAATAAAGCCCAAGTAATTAATCCATGAATTGTAGACCCATTAAACAGCACAGCATCCTGTCTGTTGGACCAGTATCCTCTGCGGAGTTATCCCTGCGGAGTCGTGCAGAGCTTTTTAATCTGATCCGTTCGTTTTGATCGGACGGACCAGATCAGATCTTATCAGACAAGAGAATTTTGTTTTTTTGTTTTCAATTCGGACAAGATCTAATCTGGTCAGTCTGATCAAAACAAATGAATCAGATTAAAAGCTCCGCATGACTCCGCAGAGGATACGAATTCCCTGTCTGTTAGGCGTGCTTGAAAATTTGTGAGTGGATGGGCCCACTTACAAATACTTGTTTTAAAGATACCGTTCCTCCTGGATGCGTCCCGTTTCAGATTTTTTTTATATTTATAAATTATTATTACATAATGGCATTTGCTTCTGTGGACATAAGGACTTATTTATAAAATGAACATATTTTTATTTTCAAAGTTCAAACAATCGATCCGACCGTTCAACATTATCCCCGTATCAAAATGTACTTGGAGGTCAAATTTTACATTTTCTTGAATTTTTTTACTATTTATTAAGATGGTTACAAAATCGCTATTTTTCAATGGTCTGAAAACAACGATTTTGTAACCATCTTAATAAATAGTAAAAAAATTCAAAAAAATGTAAAATTTGACCTCCAAGTACATTTTAATATGGAGATAATATTGAACGGTCGGATCGACTGTTTGAACTTTGAAAATGAAAATATGTTCATTTTACAAATAGGTCCTTATGTCCACCAAAGCATCTCTCTTAAATAATATAGGAAAATAGATGGAGTATTTTGAAATTTTTATGTACTAGAAGGACCGGGACTAATGACCCGGATTCAAAATTTGGATTGCGATCAATGACACGGATTTAGGAGCAAAGCCAAATTTTGAAACTATGGAGATCAAGTATATAATTTTTTTGTATTACGAATATGAGTCAATTTTACGATGCCTCTAGCATTTTATTCTAAACTATATAAAAAAAATCTATAAATACAAAAAAATTGAAAATAAATTGGTCAATTAACCATCATTTATTGCTAGTGCCTTCGTCCTTGCACGAATCCAAATATTTTTGGATTTTTTGTAGTCAACATTTTCATCAAATTACTGTAATACTGTTTGGTGTGTTGTTGTAGAAAAAAAGATGTTTGGATCCGAATTATTGTTCCTGGTCCATACTTTTGGACTTGAGGGACTGGTTCGGGTCTTTCTAGTATATTAAAATTCTATAGTACTCCATCTATTTTTTATATTATTTAATAATAATTGCAAAATATAAAAAATTCTCGTCCCGTTTGAATCTGCACAGTAGATTTTTTTTTTTTATTACGGCATTCATTTTATCAGTACAGTGCATGGTACAACTCTTAGGATATGTTTGGTTGGGTTGAGAATAGGCTATTTTTTAAATTAGATTATTCGGGAATAGCCTATTCGGTATTTGGTTGGATTACAATAGCTAAAATATGGAATTTAAACTTTTTATCTTATTAAAATAGATTATTCCTAAGAGTTTTGAAATTTAACTATTCTAATAAGACAAACAATAGTTATTCTTGATTTGACTATTCTAGTTATTCTTATTTTGCAATCAAACTTACCCTAATATGAGTTCCCACGGACTGGAAGAAAACGGGACCTCAACTAATTTTCAAACGCGCCTGACTTGAAGGCTTTTGAGTAATGCATCCCGCATTACTAATCCACTAATTTGACCACCTACCACAAAAATGTAGTGTGTTCAATGATTAATGAGTACGTGTCGGAGGCATTTATTTCTTTGTTTCTTTCATTTTTGTTTATTTTCAGACGATATCATAGCGGCAAAAAAAAAAGTGAAAGACATTTCACATTAAATCAGTTTTTAAACAAAATGGTGACGGTATCCGGGAATGTTTTGTAATCATTTTGAACAGGATTATATTGTTTTGGTATTTTACTATTTTAATATTTTAATAGTTTGCCAGAGGCCCAATTGCAGGTGTAATTTCTGAGAATAATACGGTTTTACAGTCGATCCGAAACGTTCAATATGATCTCCATATTAAAATATGTTTGGAGATCAAATTTTTATATTTTATGAAACTTTTTATTATTTCTTTAGATAGGCACAAAATTACTGATTTTGGACGGTCCAGAAAAAAAATGATTTTGTATCTATTTAAAAAAATAGAAAACAAATTTCATAAAATATAAAATTTGGTCTCCAAGCACATTTAATATAGAGATCATGTTGGGCGGTTCGGATTAACTGTCTGAACTTTAAACAAAAATAAAAAATGTGAGGCACAATGAGAAATTTTAACCCTCGTCTGTTTATATTATAACTTAAAAATATAATGTCCCGCATTTTTTTACTTTACATTATTAGACTTCGTTAATAAAATTTGATATATTTTATAAAACAGCAACAGGAAACTCAAATAGCACCACTGAGAGTGGGAAAAGCAGCAGCAGTGCATCAAAAGCAAGCAGCACTGCAACAAGTTTTATTTTGAGCTATGAAACATGCTTTTTGGTGAAGTTAGTGTTTGGTTTTGGGATTTCTATACTTGTTCCCATGCTAGCCTCCTCTTGATTCTAGAAGCATCCGTATCTTCTGTTGCGCTCATAAATAATTCATATGCTTGCTTACGAGTTTGTACATCAGTTTAATGGCATTTGCTTCGGTGGACATAAGGATCTATTTGTAAAATGAGTTTTATTTTCATTTTCAAAATTCAAACAGTTGATCCGACCGTTTAACATTATCTCCATATTAAAATGTACTTAGAGGTCAAATTTTACATTTTTTTTTGAATATTTTTACTATTTATTAAGTATTTTACAAAAACTAGTCAAATTTAGACCATTGAATTTGTAAAATACTTAATAAATAGTAAAAAAATTCAAAAAAATGTAAAATTTGACCTCCAAGTACATTTTAATATGGAGATAATGTTGAACCGTCGGATTGACTGTTTGAACTTTGAAAATAAAAATAGGACTCATTTTACAAATATGTCCTTATGTCCACCGAAGCATCCCTCTAGTTTAATAAGTCTTAGAAGAGTTCTGAAAGTGGCTGTACACAACCTCACACAAGTAGTGCAACAAGAGATCGGATACTATACTGAAAGAAAAAATTGTTTTGTTTTGAATCATTGAATGGTGTGCGGAGAGTTTTTAATTTAATAATTTTGAATATTATCTTTCATTTAATTAGCCCAGAAGTTATGGTTTTGTTTTGTATGTACTGTGGTTCTGCTGTTGTTGTCAACTTGTGAATTGTGATCAAATATGTTTGAGATAATCACAGTGAATTTATTTACATTCTAAAGTCTTTTTATTTTCGCAACTTATATATGTTACATTAATTATCTGAAATTTCTTGTTGCACCGGTTTTCTGACACTTGCATGAGAGACCACATACCTTGTCAGATGCTGTTAGACAAGGAGATAGGAGTAGGTCCAATAGACATCGGACCTACATTTAGGTTCAATGAGCTCTAGGACCGTACGATTAGCATCAAGTCTATGTGCACGGAAATTGATGCAGATTTGCACGGATTTTGATACATATCACACGAATCTTGATGCAAATCGAATGGTCATCACATCCATCGAACCAAAGTAGGTCCGATGGGCATCGGACCTACTCTGATTCCACAAGACAAGATGCATTGAGTGTGTACGGAATTTGCAACAATCCGTCACTTTGGGTAAAGACTATAACAGAGCCGTTTTGGCTGAATTCACATCCTCTGATATATCTCATAATAGAGCCGTTTGCGTGACTTCTTGAAATATCTCAACCGTTCAAATATGTTCAGCACGAATCTCAAAGCTCAAAATATACTGCCCCTGCGCTATCCCCGAATAGGCACCGGACATGTCGGTCACGCAAAATATGAGATATCTCAGAGGATTCGCACTCGTTTTGGCTTCATAGAGCGAATGGACTGCAAAACTAAAACAACGCTACATATGTATCACTCGCTGCATGAAGCGAAAGCTGCTCTGTTAAAAATTTTACCCGTCACTTTCTGTTTTTACACGGCTTATAGACTAATTAAAAAAAATAAAGATTATTAGAAAGATTCCGGTTTAGAATTCGTCTGCGTTTAAGTTATCAATATAATAATCAGATAAAAAATATTAAGTTAATGGTTTTTCAATTTTATGTACTTCAAATAAGACTTTTTTGTTTGGAAAAAAATATATCCATAGAAATACAATATATACTTGTATAGTTTTTACAAAACAGAAGACATTGACTCTCGTTCTTTTCATTTTAGTCCATCCATGAAATCTTGTTCCCGTAAATATTTAGTTAGATAATTTTTAACAATATATTAATTGCATTTAACATAGTTTCATAAAAAAATGAGTGTGTTAATATATTTTTAAAAATTAAACTAGTTATTTGTAATAAAAGTTATTGAAATTTGAAACTTCGACTAGTTTATTTTAACACTTAAAGATAATTATATTACTTAATCCTACGACTTCACACAACTTTACACAAGAAAAATATTTTTTGTTCAATTTTTTTTTTTTTTTGCAAAATCTTTAACTTTTGTAATTTGATTTTTTTTCTCTCTTAAAATTAGTATATCTTGTTCGAGAAATGCTAACAGCGAGGAGGAGGGATCCAATTACACCTTTTTTTTGACACATCTTGACACTGTTTTTTTTATAGGTCAATTTTGCAATTTCAAAATCCAAACAATCGATCCGAACCGTTCAACATGATCACCATATTAAAATGTGCTTGGAGATCAAATTTTATATTTTTTTTGAATTTTTTTACTATTTATTAAGATGGTTATAAAATCGCTGTTTTTCAATGGTCTGAAAACAATGATTTTGTAACCATCTTAATAAATAGTAAAAAAATTCAAAAAAATGTAAAATTTGATCTCCAAGCACATTTTAATATATCCATCATGTTGAACGGTTTGGATCGACTATTTGGGCTTTGAAAATGATAGGTGTTAAAATGTGTTAAAAAAAGGTATAATCCGATCCCTCCTCAACAGCGAGACTATATAATTATTTGTTGAATTCATCTTGATTACCATGCATATTCCTCCGCTCAAGTCTTCGCTCATGCAAATTTAATTATTTATTGAATTCATCTTGATTACCACGCATATTCCTCCGCTCAAGTCTTCGCTCATGCAAATTTAATTATTTGTTGAAATCATCTTAGATTATTATTCTATCCAGATCAAAGAAATACCATAGAATTGTTTATGCACCGTTTCAAAAGGAACATATTAAAAGTTGAATATTACAATCAACAACAGTTACTCTGTCAATTGAAGTATATGAATTGTATTTGAAGATTACAATATCTCATCCAAATTCTTCAATGGTAGTATTCAGAATACAAATGAGTCCTGCAACTGAAACATTAATATCTTACCTAGATCCACAAAATCACGAAAAAGGATAGGGATGTCACAAACATGCCAGCCCACGAAAATATTAGAGGCGTCTGTAGAGGGCTGCCTTGTGATTTTTTTAGGATGGTTTTTTTCAACCACACAAGTTCAGGTTTTTTCAACCACACTTCAGATCGTAATCCCGAAATTGTTATTTATACCATAAACTCAAAATTAATAAATCAAAACACTTCAGTTTTAGAAGAATTCTAAAATATCCTGACTATCAAATTTCTCTGCGGCCCCAAAGACTAAGAGCTGCCAATTGACCTTGCGGCCCCAGCCTAGAGGCCTCCCAATGAATTAGCGTCCCCCTATTTTTCTTTTTCTTTTCTTTTTTACAGAAATTTTATTAACAAAAACTTTAATAACCCATGTTCTCTGTGCCATTAAAATTTCGGGTCAAGACACTTGCGTAACAACTCAATAGAACAGCTTTATTAACTCTTGTTCTCTGTGCCAAAAAAAAAAATAGGGGGTCGCTAATCCATTGGGAGGCTCCTGGATTGGGGGCCACAATGCCAGTTGGAGACCTCCAGTCTTTGAGGCTGCAGAGACGTTTGGCGGCCTGGGTATTTTTAGAATTCTCTCAAAAGTGGAGTGTTTTGATTTTTTTTTATTATGGTATAAATAAAAATTTCGGATTGTAAACCAACGGGAATTTTTTATTCATAGACATTTTTATTAAATAATAAAAGAAAACAGAAAGAGTATGCGAGTTATTCAACCGCATAGATAGATATGAAAAAAAGTTCGGATCCAAAGTGTTTTATTCTATTTACAAATAATTGCAGCATTTTTCTTTTTTTTAGAAAAATTCAGCCACTCTTTCTGTTTTAGAAATCCAGCTACTATTTCAGAAAAAAAATTCAATAATCTTTTTATCGAGATTTTTATTAATACCCTCAGTAAAAAAATTCAGCCACTCTTTCTACCCTTGGTATTTTTTTTTAAAAGGCCCTGATCACCTCATGTTTGAGTGGTCCAGTCTCCTTACCAAACCACCCCACAGTGGGGCGGTCACCTATTCATACTAGATCGCCCCACTATGGGGCGGTTTGGTGTTTTTTTTTTAATAGCGCGACCTAGCCGCCCCACCCCCTGTTGCTCTCTCTCCCTGTCACTGTTGCTTCGCCCAAACCCCACAAAAGAGCCGTCCCCTCCCCCTCCACCCTCACCCTTGCTCTCTCTCCATCTCTCTTGCTAGGCCGCTCTTTCCCTCCCTCTCTCTCGGCCACCCCCTTTCCCTCTCAGCCACACCATTCTCCCTCTCTCTTTATCGCAAGGCCAATTTTTTCGGTTAGGTGAGGCCGGAGCACGATTCACGAAGCACAATCCGATTATTTCCAAGTAACCCGACATAACTTTTTTTATTTATGTTTTGTGCCTTGAGATTGGTAGAAATTGAATTGTTAATTATCTTGTGCGGGTTGTTGATTTTCCATCTACTAGCGTGCTATATTACCTTAGGGGCAATGCTCATTGTCACTAGGCAATATGTATCATTGCACTCGCCGATCGCGGTGCTTGGACAATATGTCATTGGATCTTTGGATCTGATTGGCATGGCACAGGTTAACTTTCTTTTCGTATTATTATATTAACTCTACACACAGTATTTAGTTACTGGACTCCGATTTGGATTATTAATATTATATCCTCCTTGTGTTTTATTTTGGAGATCTTTGCGTGTTGGTATAATCGATTAATCGCATCATTGGATAATTGCACCTACTATATGTATTTTCTTTTAATAGTTAATAAGTTAGGTTATTTATATATATATAACTACATCACGAGAATGGCTAAGCTCAAAACGTTTGTTCCTGGGCTCAGGAACAAACAAGTCGGTTCTCCAATTTCCGAAGTTCAAACAACAAATCCAAACCGTTAGATGTTCAATCTATATTAAAATGTGCTTGGAGACCAAATTTTACATTTTTTGGAATTTTTTTACTATTTATTAAGCTGGTTTGAAAATCGCTGTTTTTATTAAAATTCTGCGCCATTAGAAAACAGCGATTTTCAAACCAGCTTAATAAATAGTAAAAAAATTCCAAAAAATGTAAAATTTGGTCTCCAAGCACATTTTAATATAGATTGAACATCTAACGGTTTGGATTTGTTGTTTGAACTTCGGAAATTGGAGAACCGACTTGTTTGTTCCTGAGCCCAGGAACAAACGTTTTGAGCTTAGCCATTCTCACTACATCACATGCATATAAAATTACTGTTTATAAAATCATACGTAGTTTTATAATTAAAAGTACCATGACCATAAAGGATCTTTGAAGGGATAACTCTGGGTCACATACTTAGTGATTAGTCGCTCACTCACAAGTTGTTTCGTGAGTTTTTAGGTACAAAGACTGGCGATCAGCAACAGGATTTGCTAAGAGCTGTCCCCGATGACCATGTAGTTTGATTTGCTATTTATAGGACTTTTGGTTAGGATTTACGAGTCCCGATGTTTTTGATTCGTACATCGGATTCGTTATATCATGTATTCCTTTCCTTTAGTTGGTGTTATGATATTATGATGTGGGTTGTATAAATTTTATATATGTATGTTTATTTATTGATTGCATGACTTATGTTATTATTGTTTTCATTCACGCTTCTGCACTTATTTATATTTGTATTTGTTTAGCTTTGCATGTTTATTGAGTTAATGAACACGAGGCGGGGATTGATCACGTCTTAATTTGAAATTTCCGATTTGGAGTGTGACAGTTTAAATGTTTCTTGTCTTTGTCATTTGTTTACTTTTTAATTTTCTAACAATTAAAAATAAAAAAATTATATGTCGAAATAAAATTATTAAATAAAATTTATTCTCTCTACATGTACATGTAGATAAAAAATTATCACTTTTTTATTTTGCTTTTATATAAAACTATTAAGTTGAAAATTAACATTCAAATTTATTCACATTGGTGTATTTTTACAAACTCTTGATACTAATTAAAAAAAAATCAAAATGTCATGATCTTTTATATGTACATAGAGAAAATGATATAGATCATATCTAATGGTTTTATTTTTTGATATTTAAATTTTAAATTTTAAGTAATTGTTGTTCTAAATACAGAGACATGGAGACAAAAAAAAGAAGAAGCATTTGAACTCTCTGTTTTTTTTTTCATATAAAATTAATATTATTAAGAATAGAGGTGTGCTTTTGTTAATTCCATCAAATTTCGGATAACGCAGGTTTGCTGCATTCAGATCAGCTTCTCAAATTATTCACTGCATTAACTATCTCACTGAGACACTCACCTTATTTTCTGTTCTTATTTATTTCTTAAATAACCTTATATTCATACTTCATTTTACTGACAAGTGGGTCCTCCAGCTTCGCCTCTGAAAATTTACTTGACCAATCCGCACGCCCGGAGCATGCTTAGCGGAGAAATCAAACCAGCCTCTGTGACCCTGTCGAACCACGAGGAGCGAGTACGCGGGACATCATTTCATTTTCCAATCTTTCCCTTCTCTTGCCCATTGAAATCTGAGAGCAGAGATAAAAAGGAGATCTAGTTAGCCTCGCTCGCTCTCTCTTTGGATCCGATTTGAGCACTGCACCTTCTCTAGACTGGTAAGAGAAGGGGGCGGAGATGAACGGCGGATGGGATAGGGTTAGGATTGCGACGGCGAGACTGGGCGGAGACTCGTCGTCGCCGGGATCCCGCACGAGGCGGTCGAGCGCCGGGTCCGTTGGATCCGTGTCGGAGCTCAGGCAGATGCCGTTGCGGACTGTGACGCTCGGCCGCATTCAGCCCCAAGCGCCTACTCATCGCACAATCTACTGTAACGACCGCGAGGCGAACCTTCCAGTCGGGTACAAGGTTGGTTTGATTTCTCCGTCTTTCTCTATGTCTAAGTGAAGTCCATCAGTAATGGTTTACTAGCTCTGTGGGATTGTAGCTTCGGATCTATGTTGGATCTGATAAGTGTAAATAAATAGAGAAAAACAAATTCTTGGAGTGTCTTTTCATTGTTCGAGTCCTTTAGCAACCTAGACGCTTATTTTGATTCCCCACACGGTATCTGTTGTCCACTTTTCAATGTTTTGGCTGGTAACGGTTCTGTAGTCCACTTTTTTCTCCGATAAAATTTTCAGTAGAAATAGATTGGTAAATAACTTATGCGTTAAGGCAGTCTAAAAATTTGAAGTTTACACTGATTGTCTGTGTATTAACATCACATGCATCTCCCTTTTGCAGTAAGTTCTTTATCATCTGGTAGATTTAAGTTATTAATCATTTATACTCAGTTGACCAAATACAGACATGGTACCTTGGGAATGACCTGTAATGTTCTGTGGTTTAACCTGATTGAATTGACTAGCGCCTGACATAGTTGTAATCTTGCCATACTATGGCATGCAACCCAAACCTTTGTTTCAAATCTCGTATAATCTCAAAGACCCCCTAAAAAGCCACACTGCGACTGCGTCATGTACATTTGATGTGAATCAGACATATCAGATTACATACCATAGTCTGGTGTCATCACAACAATGGTAGTTGATACAGACCTTAACCTGTTTGTACTAGCCTGTTATAATGGGAAATCTGTTGGGTTCAACTAAACTAGTTTGGGCTTTTTAAATTTATGATGCATTATTTTTCTGACTTTCTGTTCCTAAGTTGCATTGTCTGAAATCTTATTGCATTTTCAGGGCAATTCTGTATCAACTACAAAATACAACGTCCTGACCTTTTTACCAAAAGGTTTATTTGAACAGGTACTCAATCAAATCATCTATTTGTATTTTCTCATTTTGTACTATCTACTCTGTACTGTAGCTGCCTCTTTTGGTCTTACAGTTCAGAAGGGTTGCAAATCTTTACTTCCTTATGATATCAATCTTGTCCACTACACCAATCAGGTACAAGCACCACTTATTACTAATTTTTTAAACTTATGTCCCAAAACTTTGACATTTTATTATTAACTTACAAATTTATTTGCAGTCCAGTGCATCCCATAACTAATGTGGTGCCTCTCAGCCTGGTGCTTTTGGTTTCTCTTATCAAGGAGGCTTTTGAAGACTGGGTCTCTGCTCTTGTTACTCTTAGTTCTTAGTAATTTTTCAGTTTTCCATTTAACATGATGATTTCTCAATAAGTTTGCCTTTCATTTTCTTTTATTTCTTATTATGATTTAAAAAATTTCAGAAGCGATTTCAGAATGATATTTCAATTAATGCTACCCCTGTGGAAGTGTTACAAGGCCAAAGTTGGGAAACTACACAATGGAAAAAGTTACAAGTGGGAGACATTGTCAGGGTAATCTTATTTTAATCTGTGAAATTAGTATTAACTAGAGGATTGGTTTAACCAATCATGGTTTTCACTTTGGGCTTTACTGATTAGTATGCTTACCATGTTTGCATACTTGTCTGGAGTATTTTTGGTAATATCTTGATCTCCCAAACAATTGACAAACTTGAAAGAGAATATTTGGATAAAACTGAATCATATGCCAGTTATAGGTTGTGCCATCAGGGACCGAAATAGTACCAAAGTCAGAATTTTGAACTAAAGTCATGAAACTGATTTAGTAATAATTATTTTTAGAGCAGATCAAACAAGATAGTTATTTCCCTGCTGATTTGCTATTCCTGGCAAGTACAAATCCTGATGGTGTCTGCTACATAGAGGTTCTTTCCTTTCCATTTCTGAAAATGAAAAATGAATTGAGCTTACCATGAACCTGAAAAAGAAAGCATTATTTTGAATTTTTCTTGTGTGTTTTTTGTGTCGTAGACGGCTAACCTTGACGGGGAGACCAACTTGAAAATCAGAAAGGCACTGGAGAAAACGTGGGATTACTTAACAGCTCAGAAAGCTTCTGAATTCAAAGGTCCTTATTTTTCTAACTACATAAATTGTGTTTGTTTGCAATTTACTTGGCTTGACTAATATCTCTACTAAGGAGTTGAAGAATGTCAACATTAGCTCTTTATTGTGTTTAGGTGAAATACAGTGCGAGCAACCCAACAATTCACTCTACACTTTCACTGGTAACCTTCTAGTGGACAAGCAGACATTGCCTCTCTCTCCAAATCAATTACTGTTGCGGGTAAATTTGTCATTTTGGTTTGTGAATATAAATAGAAGTTATGTCAGCTTCCAAATTTAACTTGCTGATGGCGGAACTTTTATACCACTTAAAACAGGGATGCAGCCTTAGAAACACAGAGTACATTGTAGGTGCTGTTATCTTTACTGGACACGAGACTAAGGTACAACTTTCTTGTGAAGTCATCATTGATCTTAAATTCAACCTACTATTCATCTTAAAATTGTGTTAAAGAGCCGATACTACTGTTCTTAAGTACAGGTCATGATGAACTCAATGAATGTACCTTCTAAGAGAAGTACATTTGAAAGGAAGCTCGACAAGCTTATACTAGCTCTCTTTTCTACTCTCTTCACCATGTGTGTCATTGGAGCCATTGGAAGGTTAAGTTTCTTTCACTCAATTTTTTGGTTTGATATATTTTATTTAATACATGACCTTTTCCATCAATTGGTGCTTTAAGGTCTTGGCTTTAAGTACTCTTATTTTTTGGCCATCTCTTTGCCATCATGGGACTAAAGGCTTGGTTGTTGTTGTTGTTGTTTGCCATCAGGGGTGCTTTAGGTGTTAGTTTAAATAACCTTAATTGTATTTAACTATTTTATCCTATTTTTAAAATTATCTGAAAACTTTCAGTGGCATCTTTATAAACCACAAATATTACTACCTGGGACTTAATGGAAAGATTGAGGACCAATTCAACCCTGACAATAGATTTGTGGTAAGCAATTCTTTACTTAATTTCTTATATTATGATTTATGAAATGCTTCTGGATATATGTTCTTTTTACTTTTTCCTTCCATTTCCTCCCATGAATTTGGTTAAGTATTATTTGGAAACTAATTTGGAAATACTAGTTTAGTGATTAGGATCATACTGGCTGATTTCTGACATACTCTCACAAGCTCTCTCTTTGCATGTTCGGTATTCTATGTTTTGTGGTAATATTCAGCTTTCTTTTGTAGGTGACCATATTGACTATGTTTACTCTGATAACACTGTACTCAACCATCATCCCCATCTCTCTCTATGTCTCCATTGAGGTATGCCTTTATTTTGTGGTGGGAAGAAACTGTTGACTATTAATCAAGCCATTATAGCTAAGTATTGTTCTTTTTTTTTTCTCTCTCTCTTAATTTAGATGATAAAGTTCATACAGTGTGCTCAGTTTATCAACAAAGACTTGCATATGTACCATACAGAGACTCAAACCCCAGCACTGGCAAGGACTTCAAACTTAAATGAGGAGCTTGGTCAGGTGCTTATTTTTTTTAATATAAATCTTAGTCTGCATTGACTTGTGTAGAAATTGTTGTATGGTTCAAATTTACTATATGTTGTTCTCTTGTGTGAAGGTGGAGTATGTATTTTCTGACAAGACGGGTACACTCACAAGAAACCTCATGGAGTTCTTTAAGTGTTCAATTGGTGGCCAAATGTATGGAACTGGTATTACTGAAATAGAAAAGGGAAGTGCACAGAGAAATGGCCTTAGAATTGGAGAGGTATATATATTCAAGGAAACTCGCATAACACAACAAACACAACAACTGTTAAATGTATATTCTAACTACTTTTCTCTAATGTCATGTTCAGAAGCCAAGCACAGCAGTGCATGAGAAAGGTTTCAATTTTGATGATTCTAGGATCATGCGTGGTGCATGGAGAAATGAGCCTAATCCAGACATTTGCGTGGTAAACAAGTCTACTCGAGCTTGTAAAATTAATTTTGTCATTTGTTGATTAATTTAACTTCAGCTGTACTCCATAAAAAAACATTAATCAAGGAAAGATATTGCACTCTCTGACTTCTTCACGTTCCATTTTTAAGTATACTCGGAATTATTGGGTTGTTTGGTTTCTCTTTTTAAGAAGAGTTTCAGTTTTGACCTTTTGATCTGATAATTATTAGTCATATCGGTTCACCATGTTCAAACCCAGAAACTTATTCCAGTGTTTTAATTCCCAGCATTTTTCTTTGAAAGTTTCGGCATCAAAAAGCATCACCAATTTGAAGTAGTATTCCTTGTTGACACATTATATTGTTTTTTATTTAGGTTACCTTTTGATAGCAATAGTACAGATTATTGTCCACCTTTTACTCATCAATAAATTTGGTTTCTTTTTGCAATTTCTTTTGTTAACAGCCATACTCCTGCCCTGGTTTACTGTTTTTGGAAGATGTACTCTAATGTGACGTGGTACTTGAAATTTCCTGTTAAATTGTAGGAATTTTTCAGATGTCTTGCACTGTGTCATACTGTCCTTCCAGAAGGCGAGGAGTCTCCTGAAAAGATCACATACCAGGCTGCATCACCTGATGAGGCTGCCCTAGTGGCTGCTGCTAAGAATTTTGGTTTCTTCTTCTATAGGTTTTTTATTTTACACATATTATGTGTCCTTGCATTGTGGCAATTTTGGATTTTCTTTCATAAATCAAATAAAACCTTACCTTTTCTTTTCTTCTTGTTTCTTTAGACGCACTCCAACTACAGTCATGGTAAGGGAATCACATGTGGAAAAGATGGGACAAATTCAGGATGTTCAATATGAAATATTGAATGCCTTGGAGTTTAACAGGCTAGTCTTCAGAACTCTTCATATACTTCTTTCCTCATAATATTTTTTAACTACACTATTTATTGCTAAGTTAGATTACTTTTTCTTGATTTACAGTACAAGGAAGCGACAATCTGTTGTTTGCCGCTATCCAAATGGCCGCCTAGTTCTGTATTGCAAGGTATTATTTCTGTAAGGGTTTTTTGTTAGTTCTTAAGATAGACAACTGTTTAACTTTGGTTCCTGTTTGAATAACTCAGATCAGCACCAGACCCTTCACTGTTTGTCCTTTACGAACTTTATGTTTTGCTTTGTGCCTAATACTTGTGTGCTTGGGTTGAGGTTGGCATTGAGACAGTTATTATTTATCAATGGCTCCTTACATGAGGCTCTTAATTACCTAAAACAGTAAAGTATGGCAACAATAACTCGTGTGACCCAGTTCTTGTAGATGTAGATTCACATACCCAGTATGTAGAAACTTAATAGAGACTTCCAGGATTAACTTATAGTTAATGCATTTCATTTCAAAATGTGCAGGGTGCAGATACGGTGATATTTGAAAGATTGTCTGCAGGAAACCAAGAGATCAGGAGCATAACAAGAGATCACTTAGAGCAGTATGGCTCAGCTGGTTTGCGTACTCTTTGCCTTGCTTACAGAGAATTGAGTAGTGAGCTTTATGAAAGTTGGAATGAAAAGTTTATCCAGGCTAAATCTGCACTGCGTGACCGAGATAAGAAGCTGGATGAGGTATGGTGCCCTTCATAATGCATTACATTGAGGAAGTTCAATATGTACCTTTCTCAAAGAATAATTCTCAGAGTTCCCTTCCTTTTAATTATTGTCAGAATGGTTTCTACTATGTTTTCTAATCAAAGACCGAGTCTCTTCCATATGTTGAGTTATTGAAATTATCAGTGTTACAAGCTAATTGAGTGATTTACTGCATGGATTGATGGTCATGAGAATGATATTATTTCGAAGGTGCCGACAATTTTTCAATATAGCGCCTTGAAATGGCAAAAGAAATTTTTACAAGGGCTACTTTTGTCATTTCTTCTGATGTTCAATGAAACTGGTAGACTGTAAAGCAAGTTTCATAGACTAATAGCAATGTCAGTTAATTTTTAGTTTCACTGGATGGTTGGGCTTTTGTTGCTAATAATGGGAAGGGCGGCACTTTTCTGAAATCTCTTGTTTATTTTTTCAATCTGCCCTTTAATACTTGACAGTTGTTAGCTTATATTTGTTTACTTTTTCTTCAATCTAGGTGGCAGAGTTGATTGAAAAGGAACTTACACTGATAGGATGTACAGCTATAGAGGATAAACTTCAAGAAGGGGTGCCTGCATGTATAGAAACCTTGTCTCGTGCTGGAATTAAAATATGGGTTTTGACTGGTGATAAAATGGAAACTGCGATAAACATTGCCTACGGTAAATAGTTTAACTTTGTTTGGGATGTAACTAAAGCACCTAAGTAGTTCTATATAAGTATTGTTGGCTAATAATTTATTTTTCTGTTGGGCAGCTTGCAACTTGATAAATAATGAGATGAAACAATTTATCATCAGTTCTGAAACTGATGTAATCAGAGAAGCTGAAGACAGGGTAAAGCAAAGCATAGATCTCTCTCTCTCTCTCTCACTTGGCAGAGGCTGCCAAGGCTTTATTATATCTCTCTCAACAATCATTAATAGTTAGATACTAATTTTGATCAAGCATTTCATATGTCCTCCATACTATAATTTGATACTATCCAAAAGTATCCTTGATAGTTTGATGCTATCCAGTTCTTTCAACGTCTTTTTTCAAGTAGTAGGATCTAATAGGTGGTTCATTATTCAGGGAGACCCTGTGGAGATTGCACGTGTAACAAAAGAATCGGTAAAGGAAGACTTGAAGCGATGTCTAGAGGGGGCTCAGACATATATACACGGTGCATCAACAACAAAGCTAGCCCTTGTAATAGATGGCAAGTGTCTGATGTATGCTTTGGATCCAACTCTACGTGTTGATTTGCTTAATCTGAGTCTTAATTGTAACTCGGTCATTTGTTGCCGTGTTTCTCCCTTACAGAAGGCGCAGGTACAATTTCAATGGGATTATATAGTTCTGTATTTCTATATCATATTAATTTATGCAACATTTCTATTTTTACCTAAGCTGTGAGAAGGTCCCTTGTAATGACTTGGCTAAGTGATTTGAAGTTGTGTTGTCAAAGTATATTGTACCTTTTCAAATGGTGATTTGAAACAACTTAATTTTTTATTTACCAAGCAACTTTTGTTTGCGCATTTAAACATATATAAGAGTTTGGTGATAACAGAAGGGATAAATATATGTTGGCTGCATATATGGGAAGTAATATATACCATCTGCAAAATTATATAATATTTAGCCCAATTTGCAAAAAAATGGTTTGTCAACAACTTTGTTGGAGGTGCTCTTGATATTACCCAAACTTAGAAATCAGTGAATGAAGAAAATAGTTAGGTCATGGCTGATTTACTAATTTGCATCTTCACACAGCCAGTCACTGCTTCTTCTTTTTCTTTTCTTTCTGAAGGTTACTAGCCTAGTGAGGAAAGGTGCAAAAAAGATCACACTCAGTATAGGAGATGGCGCAAATGATGTCAGTATGATTCAAGCAGCTCATGTGGGAATCGGCATAAGTGGTTTGGAAGGGATGCAGGCCGTCATGGCCAGTGACTTTGCCATTGCTCAGTTCCGGTTTCTCACTGATTTGCTCCTTGTTCATGGCCGCTGGTCTTATATGAGGTTATGCAAGGTTTGTGTTATCTACTTATTTAGTTTATTCTTTATTTTTATCCTTTGTGTGCGTGTGGATTTTCTTTTTCTGTTCTTTTTTCCGTTTTCTGGGGGTGGGGGGAGTACAAGACTCCTTACAGTAATTTTGGTATCTGCATAGTAAAATTTGAGATAATGCTTAAACACCCTGAGTGTAATGGAAAGCAGGGTCCTGATTAACTTGGAATTACTGCACTTTGTTGATGGTTTTGCAACTTCTGATTAACTGGTAAGTGATGTGTAGGCTGTTTTATTCAATATATTGATTTTTCATGAGTTGTTTTGGCTTTTCTTTTGCAGGTTGTTACATATTTTTTCTATAAGAATCTGACGTTCACATTGACTCAGTTCTGGTTCACCTTCCAGACTGGTTTCTCAGGCCAGAGATTTTATGATGATTGGTTCCAGTCTCTGTTCAATGTTATTTTCACAGCTCTTCCTGTTATTGCTGTGGGACTGTTTGACAAGGTATGTGAATGGTTGCTAATACACCATGTATTTCCTGTTACAACACCTAAAGTTTCAGAATTTCCATTTTAGCATAATCATTCGGATCTTACCATTCTGTTCTTTATTTATAGCTAAAGTTGACAAAAGCTAGTCAATTTTAGTTGGTTGAGTCAGTTTTTGTCCTAAAATGCTAGTGAATTGGCTTTTTTAATATCCATCCTTTATTTTTGACTGAAAGATGGTGATAGTCACCTGAATGGTAGATATTAAGTAATAGTTTAGGGTCTATTTGTGTTATGTACCCATATAATTTAAAAAAAACATGATATGTAATTTTTTACATAACATGGTGTGCAAAGTTCTGTGCTTTCATTTTCGCTTGATAGATAGCCATGGAAAGTGGCAAACTTTTCATATTTACACATCTTAGGAAGTGTAAAGAAGGTGAAATCTTAAATGGAGCAAGGATGTAGATAAGTAGCTGGTTGCCTAAATACTAGTTATAGTATGTATCACTGATATACAATTTACATGTTTGTACATAAGTTGAAGCATCAAATTTTGATATTTACATGGGTGTGTATGAATTTGAATGGCCTGGCTAACAAATGATAACACTACTTGTAGGATGTAAGTGCTAATCTATCAAAGAAGTACCCCCAACTCTATAAAGAGGGAATCAACAATACCTTTTTCAGATGGAGAGTTATTGCCGTATGGGCCTTCTTTGCATTCTATCAGTCTCTAATTTTCTACTACTTCACGACCTCAGCAAGCAGGTATGGGCACAACTCGTCAGGAAAGGTATTTGGGTTATGGGATGTGAGTACCATGACCTTCACATGTATCGTCGTGACAGTTAATTTCCGACTTCTCCTGGCATCCAATTCCATTACAAGGTGGCACTATATTGGTGTCTTTGGGAGTATTCTGGCGTGGTTTGTATTTATATTCATCTATTCTGGAGTCATGACTCCACTTGACAGACAGGTAAGCTCCTTTTAATTGAAGCATTGAATCTTTTCCATATGCACAGCTAGAAAATGTTTATATTATCTTGCGCAAAAGGTGGGGGAAATAAATCCATATCCTAACTTTCCTAATTTCCCCTCCTTTTTCTATGTATTATTTTTTTGGAGGCTGACAGCAGTGGAATTTGCAATTGTGCTCTACTAAATAGTGTAACATGTTACTTCTCTTGCAGGAAAACATATTTTTTGTTATTTATGTTTTGATGGGCACATTTTTCTTCTACCTCATGCTGCTACTGGTTCCAGTTGTTGCTCTTCTTGGTGACTTCTTGTACCAAGGGTAAAACTTGTAGATTTCACTACTTTTATGGTCATCTAGCCTTTTTTTACTTCAAATGTTTCGATGATGTTTCTCTACTGTTGAGGATCAAGCTGACCCAAGTATCTGGGGTCCTAAAAAGTTCAAGAAGTATTAACATATAATTTGTCAAAATGTGAGAGCAAAACTTATATGTTGAACTATGTCACTTGTTTTTGGGGCACACAGGGTGCAGAGATGGTTCTTCCCATATGATTACCAAATCATCCAAGAACTACACAAGGATGACATAGAGCAGAGAACCAGGTTTGAGTTGCTGGAGGTGAATAAGAACCTCACCCCAGAAGAGGCTAGAAGCTTGGAGATCTCCCGTTTGCCACGTGAGAAGTCTAAGCACACGGGTTTTGCCTTTGACTCGCCGGGCTATGAATCATTTTTTGCATCTCAACTTGGTGTTTTTGCGCCCCAAAAGCCTTGGGATGTGGCAAGGAGAGCAAGCATGAAACAGAGACCACAGTCTAGACGATAGAACAAGTTTTGATTCCATGTAAAGTTTGATTTTGTACATCCTATTTTTAGAGGGATCTCACTGCTTCGAGTGTGTATATTTACATGTTAGATTCCTGATAGGTTATTGTTAAAACTAATTTTTAGTTATGATTTTTTCTCTTGAAATGTTGTCCTTTTATTTGATGTTAGGCCATGGCAAGGCTGAGGTGGAATTCTATATTTTTCCTTGATGCCACCATTTTGCATTAGCTGCCACATTAGAAATTGAGATTACAGTTTTAGAAAACTGTAACGTAAGTTCATACGTTTAAATTTTATTCCTGTAGTTTCATACTCTCTGCCTTGTTTTTTTTTGTATTTTGAATTAGTTAAAAGTATTTTATGTGTTTTCTAGTCCAAATTAACAATTGTTTCCGTCACCTCAAACCCGAATGGCTTCAATGAGTGAGGCTACGGCACTATGCATAGCACGGATTGGCCCGTGCTACGGTTCAATATTTGAGTTTTCAAAATTCTAACGGTCGATTTGAACAGTTCAACATGATTATAAAATGAATATGTACTTGCAAACTAAATTTTACTTTTTTTTCAATTTTTTTACTATTTTTTTAGATAGGTAGAAAATCACCGTTTTTGGATGTTCTAGAATTTTCAGATCAAGTGATTTTTTACCTATCTAAAAAAATAGTAAAAAAATTTGAAAAAATGTAAAATTTGGTTTGCAAGTACATATTCATTTTATAATCATGTTGAACGGTTCGGATCGACCATTAGAATTTTGAAAACTCAAATATTGAGCCGTAGCACGGACCAAACCGTGCTATGCAAAGTACCGTAGCCTCACTCTGGCTTCAATTATTGCAGTTGCTTGCTTCGGCAGCTACTTTTTTGCAGTGATTATTATGTTGCAAAATTATATTAGCGTTGGGCAGTGCATTTTTCAACCATGTTGGGTAATTATTTATTTTAATTTGTTTGCAATTTAATTTAATTTTCCTAAATTATGGTTAAAGAGCCCAAAATTAGTCAAGAGGTAAAAAGAAAAAAGAAAATAAGGGAAGTAAATTACAAAATTCTATTATCTGTAGTTCCCATGTGCAGCTATGTTGTTTGTTACCCTCAAAAGCTTCAATTGTCAAGTTAAAAAGGTTAGCTCTAGAAAATGATGCTTCAGTACCATACATGACCCCCCCCCCCCCCATAGAAGTTAATTCAAGTTTCGAAATTGTTCATGTGTGGGCATCAATGATTATATAAACCCCCCATTGAACCTCCACAATGGATTGAGATAAATTAGCGAATCCTTTACACAACCATGGAATCATGTTTTCTCCATAGATCGAGGTTTGCTTATTCCACATACATTTCTAACCCTTCTTTTTTATTGGCACCTGTGTTTGACGAGGAGTGACATTTTCATCAGATTTATTGATGAGACCCAAGTACAGGAGTCTTTTCATAGAAATGGCAAGAATCAATATACATGGATCAAATTTATACTTCTATTTGTTCTATTCAATAAAGAAACTCCTCCCTCTTACCTTTTCTTTTTCTCTTTCTCTCTACATTGAAAAAGTTGCAAAGACAACGAGTCAACAAACAGGGTCATCCCATTGTAGAACAACAGATTCAGGATTTTGCTCCCTCTTGAGCTTGTTTTTCCGGAACCAATCACATATTTGACCAGTTGTATTCAGCTCTTCTATGGCAACTCCCTCCTGCTCTGATATTACTCTTAACAGATTCAATGATGATATGTGAAATCTAAAATGGAATTATTTTACTTCACAGAATTACATACCAGTACAAGAATAAACCAAAATGATGATTACACAATTTTGTAATCTTCTCGGTTAAATGTGGAATTGTCCACTGTGACTTTGCACTCGAGTAGAAATATTCGAACTAAAAATTTGTTGTTCTTTCTTTGTATGTGCAATTGACTCAATTTGACTCGCAGTGAGAATTATTTATTTTCCTCTTTTCTTGTGGTTGGCTATTTCTTAGATTTGCATGGTTAATTAATTTTTAACTTGTTGATTAAATATGATGGCAATGTATTATGCCTACACTAAAGACCGGGTAAATAATTGCCAAGGTGAATCCTCTTAAAAAATTGGCATCAAAATTCATCAAATTTATGGAGTGGGAATTGCCTAATTGACACATGAAATCCACCTTTTAACTCACTGATAATGATCTTTTAATTTACTTAATTGATTATGGAGGACATTATTTCTTCTTTCCTCTATCTTTTCACCTTCTATTTCAGATTTAATTAAAAAAATAAATAAGCTACGTTCCCTTCTCTAACCTCTCAACTGCGAGAAAAGAAAATTTCAAAGCTTAAGCAATTTCTTGCCATGAGAATTTCTTGATTCATGATAATTTCTTGAATTGAATCAAGTAGCAAAATATTTTAACATTTCTATGATATTATACCTTAGATAATAGTTGAATATGAAATTGACATAGTGACATTGGAAATGAAAAAACTTGTTTGTTCTCTACACACACCTCCAAACCTCTGGAGATGTAAACAGACTTATTGCAAAACATATAACAATTAAATGTGTCTTTCCTGACTACAAAAACCTCACACAGCTTGAGTATTATAAAGTCAGACCATATGTCTAATCAATTACAAACTATAAATGCTTTTGTATGCTTGTCAATTTTAATTTCATTAAATATACAAATTCTGACAATTTATTGGGTATAGAGAAGGAAAAATATAAATGATTTTTTTAAAGAAGGATAAGGGTCAAAAGTTACTGATGGCTCAATACATTTGTTTCCATATTAAATTTCAAAATGAAATAGTAACAGAAGAAAAAAACAACAGCAAAAAAAGGTGAAAAACCAGAAAGATGAAATTAGAACCGAATTCAAGGGAGAGGCCTGATTTGCACAAGTTAAGATCTACTTAAGGTAACTCCATTGTGTGTACACCTTTTGCCTACACATAAATCTTTTTTTTTTTTTTTTAAAATCTTCTTGTATTGTAATACGAGTATAAATGTAATTGGTCGTAAAAGTCTATTATTAATTTATTACGGTAAAATAATATCAAATTAGTAATTGCTCTAGAGTTATATCAGATTAATTAAGAAATGTGCCACACTAGTCATAGTTATTATTTTGGCCATTGTTTGAATATATTTCTTTAATAAGATGTCCACAATGGCTATGTTCGGCAATGAGGCTTAAGAGTTTAAGTTATGCTAAGGAGGAGTTGTTTAGCTGACAAAGGCTTAAAGCAATGAAACTTAAAGTGTATAAATGTGCTAAGAAGGAGCTATAAGGAGGCACTGTGCTGTAAGCCTGGATTTTTATCAGCTTAAAAATTTGCTCTAAGGAAGCTTAAAAAAGATGCTTTAAGCCTGCCTAAGATATAGTTGTTCGGCCAGCTTAAACAGCTAAGGAAGCTAAAGCCTGTCTAAGGAGGCTAAAGCCTCATTGCCGAACACGTACAAGGGGCTTAATAAAGCAAGGTTGCCCGTCAACATTTATCAAATAGTCAAATAACTTCAACTGTTTTGCAAAATGAGCATATAGACTTGATCACTTGATAAAGCAATTGAATGAGTAACTCATAATAGAGAAAGAAGTAGGTCTGATAGACATTAGATCTACTTTTGGATTCAATAAGCTCCAACACTATCCGATCAGCATTAAAATCTGTGCGTACGAAAATTAAAGCAAACACATGAATTTGAAAGCGAAGCATACACATATTAATACATATTGAACAGTAATTGAGTTTATCAAATCAAAGTAGATCCAATACACAGACATCAGAACTAGTCTGAAATCCTAATATTCCTAATATGTTAGGACTTGCGACAGCGAATTCATATTACCTTTCCTAAAAAGGAAAAAAGAAAAGAAAAATCATATCACCTAAGGTACCTCAAATTTTGAGTTTTGAACCGGACCTTCCGTTCTTTATATGGCACAGATTTTAAAGAAATTACGTTCCATCTCAGGCCAGATATGCTCGGATTCTGGAATTCAGATCCAGTAGAATACTCTACCGTGTAAAATGGGGAATCTTCACCGTCTGTTTTTATCTGCACGAATCTTACATAACTTAGCACGAATGTTAAAGATCTTCGTGCAATTACGATTAAATTGTATCCTCATATTAACTTTTTATCTGCAAACGAACCGAACCGAATCGAACTTACCTCCAGTTTGAGTTTGGTTTGAATTAATTTCGAACTATGTTTGGTTTGAATTAATTTCGAACGAACTCAATTTTGAACCTTTACGAACTTTGTTACGACTTACGATTTATGACTTCTGATTGGGTCATAGTGCAAAATTACAGTACTTCAATAAAAACTCAAGTATTCAAAGTACAATTTAAATAAAACCCAAATATCAATAGAAGTACAATTTAAATAAAAACTCAAGCACTCCAAAGTATTCAAAGTACAATTTAAATATCAATAGAAGTACAGAACAATCACCAAAGTCTTAGAATTATTACATACCCAAATATTATCCTAAATAAAACATTAAAGTTCATTACAACTAGGCACTAGCTACTGAAAAACCCTTCTAAAAAATCCTCCTAGGTATCCAAAGCTTCAGTCATATATTTCGCTTCATTAAACTAGCTACTGAACATCTACAAATTACTTTATAGATGCATAGCAAGGTTTTCAACATCTCACACTATTTTTGCATCATTAGCTTGGATTACCCGAAAAACTCAGAATCCTACCATGAAAAGCAAAATTTCTGGTATAAACATGTGAATTTTTTTATTTGAGCTTGTAATCAGACTGGGCTTTCTGTTTCAGAAGTCAGAATTCAAAGCAATTATGGACTAGACGGCTTATATTTTCATCAGTGAACATAATTTATTAGCAGAAATTAACGATTCACGTTTGAGTTAATTTCGAACTAAATTTGATTTGCGAACCTATTTCGAACGAACTAGGTCCAGTTTGAGTTTGGTTTGAATTAATTTCGAACTAAGTTTGGTTTGAAATAATTTCGAACGAACTCAATTTCGAATCGAATTTTTTCCGAACTTTTTCGAATCAAACTCGAATCGAATTACGAATTTTTTGTGCAGCCCTAATTTAGATATAGGGAGTCTATTTTGAGATTAATGTAAAGGTAAAACTGATGACTCAGATTCAAATGTACTCAGATATTACAGTGTATGTGAATTCTCTATAATTGGCCCCTAAAAAACATCGCTGTACTGGAATTCAATCTCAAAATTTGAATTACTTCAGGGGTCAACTGTAAAAATTAAATAGCGACTCTCAGGGAGGTGGTAAAATTTTTATTGCGAGCCACGCTGCCGGAAGAAGAGAAGCCATGGCCGTAGAGATGCTTCCTCTCTCTAATTTCAAGCTTCAGCTCCTCTCTCTCATCTCCAATTCGCACGACCTCCAAGTACTTTCTCTCTATCTCTATCTGTATTCAGTTTCCTCCATTTTGAATTTAATCACTCGATTTTTACTTCACCCTAGGAGAGAGAAGGAAGCGTCAGGAAAGAACTCGAGGATTACAAGCAGGTCTCTTTTTCTCCATATATTCTCGCAAAATTTGTTTTTTTTATATTGTTTACTGAGAGATTGCCGATACTGATTTTTCTCTCTTTTGGAACACAGAAGTTCAAGCACACAGAGACCGAGTACTTGAAGCACTTGCAAGAATTAAGAGCTGAGTTGGATTCCAGAGATGACTTGAAAAAGAAGCTCGAATCCAAGGTACTGTTGTGTATTATTTCTCATACTTTTTTAATTGGTTATTCAATTTGATTGACCTGCATATGCATTGGTTTATCAATTGATAGATTGAGTACCTAGAAAACGAGAATGAGTTACTGCAGACTAAGGAGAAGGATTTGAAAGACGCAATTAATGGATTGCTACAGTCAAGAGAGAGCTTCGTTCATCGCTATGAGGTCTGTTCAATTTACACTTAATCACTTGAAGTGTTGAATTGTTCTAATTTTGCTAAACTTTTGTGTAATTTTATTTATTTCTAGAACTCTGATAAAACCTGACCAATAGTAGTAGTGAAAAATAAGCTCTCAAAGGAAACAGAAACAGCTTTAAAATATAACTTTTTCTTACATAACTCAACAAAATGTAAGAAAAATATTTTTGACAGAACATTCATACACAAAATCATATTCATCTTGGACCTCATGTACCTTTTTCAAAGTTATTTTGTTAGCCTAGTCTCTTGTAATTTCAATTTGGAAGGGTGTTCTTCAATAAAAGAAAAAAAATATATATATAACTAGTTCATTGTATCTGAAATACAGGAACTATAGGGTACAAAATGCGATTTTAACCTGAATATATATGCAGGATTCTACTTGTACTCTGCAACGCACTGTTCAGACAAAAGATAGAGAGCTCACTTTGTTTACAGAGAAATTAAGTGCCCACATTTCTCTATTTAACTCGGTTCAAAAGGAAGCAAATTCGGCGAAGAGGGCCTTTGATGTTATTAAACGGACATTAAATGAGAAGGAACAAGTAGGTAAATTGTTTGTTTTTTGTTACTGTTCAAATTGCAATTTGACCTTACTTTTTCTCTGCTTTTATTATTTTGATTTAACATTTAAACCATCTTTAGTTTTTGTTTTTACAGTTGCTGGCCTAAATGATAAGATTAACAGGATTTGTACAATTGAGATAGACTTTGTTGGTATGAAAAACACTCTTCTTTCTCTAATATTGTTTTATAATCCAATACAATAGATCACTAAATTCTGCTATTGTTGGTAGCAAGGCAAGGCCTTGGTTTTTAGTAACTGGTATTTAACTGCTTAGGCTTAATGCCAAGATGTGCAGCTGTTGTACCAGTATATAAAACTCACTGTTTTTCACGCTTTGACATTTTGAGGTTCATCTCGTTAAAATCCCACAGTAGCCAAATCCAATTTTGGTAACAGTATGCCTCGTGACTTAAATTATACATGCTAATAATTTAATATTTTTGCTAACACTGTTGATATGTTTTGTGTTCTATAATAGAGACAATCAAGTTACTCGAAGGTAAGTTGAATGATTGTAAGCTTGAGCTTAGGAGAAAAGACATGAAAATTTTAGAGTTGCAAGAAAAGATCGAATCTGATAGACTAAACAACAATTATAGACTGCAATTTGAAGAAATATCCTTTTTCAATTTCCAATGAAGGATTAGTCATAGATAATTTCATCTTTAAAGCTTATTTTGCTGTGCACCACCTATTTAAGGGTCATTGGGAGTCGTTTTCCCTGGTTATGAAGAACATATATAAAGAAGGGGTAATGCGTGCCCTTGCAAAATATCAAAAATTATCCTCCAAAGGAGACCTTAAAACATGGAAAAAGTCATATGCACCATTACCACAACATAAAAAATCCTTTTGGACTCCTCCAGACTCATTTATTACGGCAGATAAGCCCTATTATCCTCCTTTGTAAGTGTTTATCTCTAAGAAAAGGATCTAAGAGGGAATAATCTGGATATATTTGGATATATTTGGATAGTGTAGGAAAGGGGGTTATGTGATAAGAAACTTTTAGAGCAGTATAATTGTTGTACCACTGGTATTTCTTGTTTTCTAGGGGTGTACATGATATTGCAATGTTTTGTGCGGGAGAACATGGAAGCTTTCAAATAACAGTGCTAGAAGTTATCTTTAAGATGAACTGCGTGCAAAATACTATTATGTTTATCTTTAACAATGTTACCTTAGAAAAGCGCTAGAGGTGAAAGATGAAACAATACAAAGGCTAATTTCAGAGAAACAGGTTTGTCTTTTTACCATTTGTTATACTATCTTTTCAGTAGTATCCCTTGTTTTCCAATCCTTCTGATTTTCATACTATTTTCTTCAGGAAATGCAGCATGAACTGCACAGCATGGAAGTTATATTACAGAAATTTCAAGAGACCTTTAATATTCTTAAAACTGAGGTATGCTGTGCAATTATATTTTATCAACTATGCTGATTTTTTTTCAACTCACGTTTGCTATTTTAATTTGTCAGGAAAAGAAAGATGCATCATCTTGGAGTCGAGAGATGGAATGCAATGATTGGTGAGACCTTGGGAAATAGATAATATATTTTCAAGAGGAGGGATCGGATTACACTCTTTTTTTTGACACACTTTGATACCTACCATTTTCAAAGTCCAAATAGTCGATCCAAACCGTTCAACATGATAGATATATTAAAATGTGCTTGGAGATCAAATTTTACATTTTTTTGAATTTTTTTAGTATTTATTAAGATGGTTACAAAATCGTTGTTTTCAGACCATTGAAAAACAGTGATTTTGTAACCATCTTAATAAATAGTAAAAAAATTTAAAAAAATGTAAAATTTGATCTCCAAACACATTTTAATATGGTGATCATGTTGAACGGTTCGGATCGACTGTTTGGATTTTGAAATCTCAAAATTGGCCTATAAAAAAACAATGTCAAGATGTGTCAAAAAAAAAGGTGTAATTGGATCCCTCCTCATTTTTCAATTACACGTGCTACTGTTTAAATTTCCAAACTTCTGTTACGTTATGTTCGTTTTTTTTTATATATGGTGCTAGTAATTTGGAGAATGTGGCGATCAACTCAAAATTGGATAACAAGGAAGATAATATTGAACTGATTGGAGATGTTAGTGCTCAGACTGATACGCCTAACTTACCAGAGTTGAAGCATCATGGTAATTACAAATTTCAAACAGTAGTTCTATACATGCATTTTTTTTTTTTTTTTTGAAGCCTTTGAAGACATAAATTATGGTCCTACTACTGAAGATTAATTCTTATATTTTAATACATTTAGTTGATCTTTCTTTAGCAGGTGCAACTGGAGAAGGTAATTCTTAACAGGTTTGAAAATAATGTTTCAAGGCCGGTTTCACCAATTGAAAGCTGAAGTTACTAATCTTGACACTAGTTTTTGTTATTTTTTTGTTTAACTTTTTTCTTGTCACGGTGGTGATTAACAAATAGTAAATGTATTATGTATAGGGAGATTATAGTATAATCATGGATTTTTTGGGCCCTCAATATACAATTGTGCTTAGTTACAGATAGAAAATGATGGTGTTAACCTTTACAACTGTGCTTAGTTACAGATAGAAAATGATGGTGTTAACCTTTTTCTTGAATACATAGGAATTTTAGTTTATGTACAAGTACTCTGCTTTAGTTATAAGATGACTAGGAAAATGCAATTTTGTTATTCAGGTAGTGTCTAGAAATTTTATTTTTGGATCAACTCTTTTATCAAAATGTTATTATTCAACCTGTACTATTTTAGAATGCCAAAATGTTGGACTGAATAAACATTTATTTTAATTGGTCCTTGGAACCTTTTCATGTATAGTCAAAGAACCCAGTTTTAGTAGTTCTAAAATAAGCGTAAATCCGTATGGTTCCAATTTTATCGGATGTCTCTGAAGAGACCTAAAATTAGCGTAGTTAAAAGATCCCACTTTGAACGTGTGCAATCTTACCGTGCCACGAACTCTTGTATTTCTGAAGTTAGCGTAGTTCAGTTTTGTGAGAAAATGTGTTTGCTGCTGTTTGTTATCTCGTACCAAATAAAGAAGCAGCCTCAAGTATATTAATTTAATGAAAAATGATTTTGCTTGTCACAGAAACTTTATTTAAGATTAGTCAGTACCAATGTTTAGCAATGTTAGTAACTGATTATTATTGCAATTTTTAATCATGAACAAGTAAATAAAATAATAAACTATTAGTAATGCTAGAGCTTGGTGAAGTGGGAATTAATTGCTAGTAATATTAAAAGTTGGTTTAGTTTATCAAAGAAATTTTGTATTACAAAAACAACAGATGGAAAAAATATTTATGATGATTATGCAGGTTTTATTATGATCAATATTACTCGCTTAGTTTTTCGACAACAATTACCCGCTTTATGTAACTACGCACTTTTTCTTTAAACTTGAGCTATTTTTCAGACATCGTCTAAAAATATATTTATGGAAGAAAATCTTCTAAAAACAATTACCGTTTGATTTGTTTTAAGATTCGTGCCAACGTATTTAAAACCTAATAACTTTGAATGGCTTTGTAAATCTAAACTATCCGTGTAAATTTTAACAAAGATCGGATGGTTTACAACTAATTTTGGATGAGGTTTTGTCCAAAGCCCTTTGGATAAAAACTCTACCCTTTTAAAATAATAAGACAATCGGCTTCCTGGGCCAAGCACGTTTGATTGTAAATTGGTTTCCTTATATATTCATTCACAATTTGTCAATTGGGCCTGACGGGCTTGTCTCAATTCTTCCGAGCTATTTTTCTTTGGTTGGGCCAATCACGATTGATTGTCTATGCAAAAGCCTGTGGTATGATCCAAGGCTATGCAAAAGCATAAACTGTACAAAAAAGGGATAGCCTGGTTCACCACTTTCAAAACGTGGCTAATTGGAAATCGTGGGATGATCTTGCACGAAGTATATTTCAATGGTCTCGGTGCACCAAGTATGATTCCTACGCCGTCGCGGAAAAACTTCCCTCCTTTTTTTTGGCGGCAGTGATGATACTTATATAAACCCCTGCACATTTGATGGACGATCGATTTTTTCTCCCTTATAAAAACCCTGCGCACTGCCAAAGTGGAAGTTATTTCCAAGTTACAGTTCTCAGGCGCCATTAGCATTCAGCAATACATACAACCTGAAACCACAACAAATTCAAGCAAGCAAGCGACACCAACAGTAAGAGGATGCGAATGATGAACAGAGGAAGAGGAATTGCAGGGATGCGTAAGGGCCCTTGGACGCCTGAGGAAGATACGATACTGCTCGAGCATGTGCGCAACAATGGGGCACGGAATTGGAGCTTGATCTCATTTCTAGGGCTCCTACCACGCACCGGCAAGTCGTGCCGTCTACGATGGGTCAACAAACTCCGTCCCGGTCTCAAGAGGTAACTCCACTGTCTTTACTTCATATCTTTTCATATTATTACTAATCGTACGTACATATAATTGATAGGTTTTCGGTTGCTCTTTTACTAATAAGTATTAAGTATATTATTTGTTTTGATTTTTTTTTATCAAAATATGTTACATACACTGAATAACGTAGCTTCATCTATTTGAATTCCTTTGCAAAGCTTAAATTAGACATATTACAATGAATAATTAAGATTTTTGTATTGCATGCAATCAATAGTTTAGTGAGAATTTTTTTTTGTATTGTATTGATAGAAGTCTCTGCTACATATATAGGGTTTCCAATGGCCAGGATAAGAGATCTCGCATCTTGATTTAGAACTTCTCCAATTGGGAACATTTCTATGAATTTCAGACTATTGCTTTGTGACTTGTGAGTACATACATAAATTGGTTATGAATGTCAAAACTGCCAGTAGTGTCAAAGTACTATTTAAGATGATGTTTATCATAGTTAAATGATTATAACTTTTCTTCCTCTTAATAACTAATGTTATTGTGATATAAACAAATGCTGAATCAAAAGAGGTCGCAAGTTCACGCCTGAAGAAGAACAAAGGATCATCCAACTTCAATCTCAATTTGGCAACAAGTGGGCTACAATTGCTAAAAACTTCACCGGCCGAACCGACAACGACGTGAAAAACTTCTGGAGTATACACCGGAAACGGTTGGCCCGGGCCCAGAATGGTGAGCGGATCCCGCTTCTTGGCATCTCTAATCAAATTGTAAACCTTGAGACAAAAGGAGGAACAATTGCTTCTCTTCAGCAGTTGCATGCCTCGGAGGTATGAGCTCGGGCTTTTGTAATATATTTTACTAAATATATCACTTGAAATTTCTGTTTAGTATCAGTGTACAGATATTCTATCAGTTTTTACTTTGTTTCTCGAATAATTTATGTTATGGAATATTTTATTCCAAATCATTTATTTAACTATATTTTGGAGATATATTTACCAGTTAATGCCTTGTAATATTACATGTCATTTATTAAGTCTTTTGTTATATATGTAATTTTAATATGCTACAATGAACCGTACAGGAGGAGGCACAAGGATCAAATAGCAATGGCAACAGCAGCGGCGCCACATCATCAGACATTGTGGAACCACAACCTGATGTAAATCCAATCTGGAGCAACCCTAACCCAGATCCGCTTCCCCAACCTGACTCTTTCGATTCTATCTTTGACCTTTCTCCCTTACCTGAGTCATTCCATATTCTCCAACCCACACTCGGATCTGTCAACCTCACGCAAGATCAATCCGGGCAATTGACTCAGTTCATTGATGGCGCAACAATAGTTGGGTCCACAGACTTGGGTCCGGCACAATACACAGACCCAAACAACCAATGCAAATGTGAACCCAGGTCTATGGATATGGGGTTCAATACGTGCATATTTAGAGACACAGAACCGTTGTTTTCACCTCAACCAACAGAGTTCGACGACTTGTCTGACATACTCGACCCCTTCGAGCTGCCGCCTTTCAATTTGTTTCCTCCTTGAGGAGCCTACTGATGATACAACATACTTTTTAGTATTGTCGTAGCATTTTATGTGTAGGCTATTTTCTGGTCATAAATTGTAGTCTGTTTTGCTTGCATGTGTTGTTATACAAGGTTATTATTTTTAGAGACAGAAAGTGATGAAATTATTTTTATTGTATTGAATCTTCTGTACAATGGTTACAGGTGAATATATAGACTACTTGGCCAATTAGCCGTTATACATTCTTAATAGCAAACTTTCCTAATAGTTACAAGATCTACAGCTGTATGAGCTAATTTAGCTATAATCTAATCACATATAATGGCATCCTAAATTACAGAATCTACAGAGATCTTTCTATTCTTATTGGGTCTGATCTTGATCTTCTTATTGGGTCGGATCCTCTTTCATTAATATTTTCAATAAAGGTCTTTATTCATGTTGCTCAGGTTGCTATACGGAGTCTTACATGTAAGTCTTTTGAGTTTTGAATAGTGAATTTTTTATGTTAGCATTATATATATTGACTTTCCTTAATTTTGTTCGTTTAGTTGTAATTTGAACCATTCAAATTCATAAATATATATATATATATCTTCTCATTTGCTCTCGGGAAAAAAAAAATAAAGTCGGAGAGATAATATAATCCGCGAATAATTACAAGGATAATAATGTAACAACTAATTTCATTTATTTGTAAAACGATGTTTTTTTCACCTGAGTTTACAAATTAAGGCATTTTAATTTATATACACAATTATTGTCAGATATTTTTAAAACAGTGTTTTGTTTTTCACCCCAATGCTTAAATCGTAGAATCACCAGAAAAACGCAAATTTCCCTTCTTTATTTAAAAAGCATTTCCGTTAAAAAAAAAGAATTTTTATGTCAGTACACGAATTGGATTTCACAAAAGGACTTATTCGGTATTTTTTTTAGAGACCATGCAATGGGTAAGCGTATTAACACTTTTTTTTTTGTTAACACAACATTAAAAAAAATAAACAAATTTATAATTTCAACGTGTCTTTTCGGTTGTCAATTCTTTAAAATTTGTAAAGATGTGAAGACATATAAATACGAATATAGGCATAGCAGAATATTTTTTTGCTTGAAAATCAAATTTTTAAGGAAAAAAACATATAACAATATATGAAAGAGAAGCCTATTTAAAAAAAAAAATGTATGCACAAGACTTAACAAAAGAAGATTATGTGATAATATGAATGATAAAAATGTCTATACATTAGAATAATGTTATGTTAATAAAAAAAGATGAGTAGGTTAATATCATCATGCCCGTACAATACGAGTTTATATCTGAGATAATTTCAATTTATCTAAAGCCTGACCCATATTTAATTTAATTCAGTGTTTGAAATATACGGGACAATTTTATTGTTGTTTTGAGATTCGTGCATAAAGGATTTAAAAAGACTGGATTTTTCACGTATCAATCGAATTCATGCAAATATTGGATCTAATTTGAGATATTATTGAACTACCTAAAATCAATACTGGGCCTAATTAAGCAAAACAATAATAGGCCTCAATCTCTATTTCTAAAATAGGCCTTCTAAATTTAATCTCTACCAGCCTTCCAGGTCTTCGGTGCTCTCATTATCTTACCTCCGCTATATTGTCTCTATTTTGTGAGCCTTCATCATCCCTCCATTTTCAAAAACTTTAATAATTCAAATTTTAAATTTTAAAGTCAAAATAAAACCATTAGATATGATCAACATAATTTTATCTATGCATGTGTAAAAAATTATGATATTTCAACTTTGTTTTGGTTGTCATCAAGAGCTTGTAAAAACGTACTAATATGAATAATTTTTAGATGTTGGTTTTTTAATTTATTTGATTCACGTAAAAACAAAACCAAAATGTGATAATTTTTTATGAGTACATAGAGAAAATAATATAGATCACATCTAGCGGTTTTATTTTGACGTTTATGATTTAAATTTTGAGTTATTAACGTTTTAAAAATGAAATCATGGTGGTGGCACAAAAAATGGAGGCATTTGAACCTTCCTCTGTATATTTACGCACACACACGTGTTCACTCATCGAATAGGTTTTGTTCTTCAACCTCATTGTCGCCTCCAGTTGATTCGTGCCTCTTCGAGCAAAGCGATGAGATCAGCGCTCTTCTTCCAGAGCAAAGCGGCGAGTTTCTCTTCAAACCCTAGTTTTCTTAAATAACAATAATTTTGTTTATGCTATATTACCTAGAGCTGATTTTTTTAGATTATGTTGTATTGTGAATTATTGTGTTTAAATATAAATGTTTATTTTCATTAAAAAATATATAATCATTACACATACTTTGGTTTCTCTTTTTTCGTACTTATTTTGTTTGGTGTAATAGTCTTGCCGAATCGTAAGCACCATTACAAAAGAGGACAAATGGAGCACTCTCTATTCACACACACAATTCGTAAACCTCGGAAAACAATATCAGATGTGTTTGATCACAATCGGCATATTCACATTCTCACTTTCCATTTCCAAATGGCCTTCTTAGCAGTAACATCAGTCATGGCTGAGGCGAGCTGGAACCAGTAAAAGAGCACTAACTGTTACATGTTATTGCTCGAAACTGCTACAGAAGATACGAATGCATCCGAAGAGCAATGTCACAGTGACGAACACAAAATCCTTTATTTTGCAGCGTGGTTGTTATCGTGACGACCATTGTCAGCTCATTGGCCGCCATCACCCACACAATCTCTAGCTTTCCTAGCGCATTGGCCACCATCTCCAGCATTGTTGTTATTGTGACGACCATTGTCAGCTCATCCTCGAATGCACCTTCACCGGTGCTGTTCAGTTGGTCAGTGATGTGAATTATTACATCCGCTGAGCAGGAAGAAGATTGCATTTGTATCATTTGAGTCAGTTATTACATCAACCAATCCAATTTTAGTTTTTATAGCATGAGATATGCTAGCTTGTAAGTAATTAGTTATTGAAATTTGATATTTTCCTTCTTAAATATTTGATATTTTTTATGGAAGGTGCTATTTTAAGCACTAAATTTACAATATAGAGCGCAAGATTCTACATGTTTTTCCTTGTACCAAAAACTGTATATGAAAACAATTCTTACAAAACTAATATTTATATGAAAACAATTTATATGAAAGCATTAATTTACAACATAGATAAACAACATAACAAAAACTGTACATATCAGGCAAATATTAGTTTACCTATGAAACAAAAACTATACATTAAACTTCTTGAACAATTACAACTCCTGCAGCCTGCAGCAAAGCTTCCCTACACAATCAACGAAACATGTTATTGCTCTTCACAAACAAATATTAGAATATGCATTTCAAATCTCACACTTCACACATGGATCCTTAAAACATACTTCACAATTGGAGCTATTAAGAGATGAATGCATTCTTACTTGAAAAGTCAATTAACTGAAGAGAGCTAAATTGAACAAAATGGAACCAACCCAATCACATGCATAATCTAATTAAACCAAAAGAATATGAAACAAAAGAAAATAAAGAGGAACTGAAGTTGAAAATTTTATACAAAGATCTCATACTAACAATGTACTTTATTCTCTACAGTTGATTAAATTCAAATGAAGTTAGCTCTGTCATTCCAGTCATGTAGTGGATGAGAATAAAGAGAAAGGGCTCATATTTCTCAAATTTGTAAAAACAAAGGCCAATTGAGAATCTACTGAGCTTAGCCAGATAATTTAACAATTCTTGAAATTATTGTAAACAAAGAACATTGATGCACATTTCAAATATAAGGGATCCAATTACACCATTTTATGGTGACACACCTTCACACCATATGCTTATAAGTCATTTTTGTGATTTCAAAGTCTAAACCATCGATCCGAACTGTTCAACATGATCTCCATATTAAAATGTGCTTGGAGACCAAATTTTACATTTTTGGAATTTTTTTACTATTTATTAAGATGTGTCCAAAATTGCTGTTCTTAGACAATTCTAGACCATTGAAAAATGACAATTTTAAAAAATTCTAAAAAAATAGTAAACAATTTTTTTAATATGGAGATCATGTTGAACAGTTCGGATCGATTGTTTGAATTTTTAAATCGCAAAAATGACTTGTAAACATATGGTGTCAAGATGTGTCATCAAAAAATATTGTAATTGGATCCCTCTTCAAATATTTATGCTCTAAAAGCTAAATTAGAAGATGAAATAATATGGTACCTTCCAATCTCTTGTTTATGAGTTGTGACAAAGTTGTTTCGAGTTGATGCTGAAGGTAGCAGCTCCTGAAACATAAATATTGCTCATATTAGAAGAAAACAGTCGAAATCTGGGAGTATTATCACAACTTATTTATTTTTCTTCTTTTATTGAAACAAAAAGAATGTGTTAATCATAGAGTTTATAAAGTTTATAAATTTCCTCTTTTTAATTTGTTCCAAGTCATCTCTTTTATCTATGGAGCTACCAAACCTCAATACTAAAAACAAAAAGAATGAAAGAATTTCTAGCTCTTTTTAGCTTTTGGACAAACAGATAAATAAATTAAAAAGAACAGCAAATGTAGAAGCCTATTGAAGTGAATAGCAAAGCATGCACTTGTGTAACATTATTAATGATATTTTCATATGAGAAATTTAGATATATTACCCATCAAAATTTTAAAATTAGTTATTTCCTCATCCAAACCCATATATTTTATTAGAGTAAATTTCGCTAGAGGTCACTAAACTCTGTTCTTTGTCACGAATTGGTCACTCAAGTTTAATTTGTTCCTCCATAGCCACTAAACTTTTAATTTGTCCAAATCAAGTTATCCTATAACTTTTCCATCCAAAAAAATAATAAAATCTAACTTTTCCGTTAGTATTTTGGATGGAATAAGCATATTCCGTTAAAATTTTGGACGGAATGAGCATATTCGGTTATATTTTGGACAGTATGAGAAAGCTAATGTTTTGGACGGAAAGTTATAGGATGACTTGATTGAGATAAATTAAAAGTTCAGTTGCTATAGAGGAACAAATCAAACTAGAATGACCAATTCGTGACAAAGAACGAAGTTTAGTGACCTCCATTGAAATTTACCCATTTTATTAATATCCCCATTTCTTGATTTAACCCATTATAATACTGATTAATATTAAAAAAAAAAGGAAAAATGGCATTTTTGTCCTTACCTATGTTGCCCCCTTCCTGTTCCTTCGCTGATTAGATATATTCCTCAAAAGTGGGTCTGGACTCAGGACGTCAGGTACTTGATCTTAATTCTGAAACCTGACAAATTAATGAAGAGGGACAAAACTATTGGCCTTCAAGAAATCTCTCGTCTTCTGTCATTCTCGTGTTCTTCTTCTTCACGCTCGTAACATCCTTTCACATATTCCACCTCAGCCTCTCAATCAAACAAATCAAAACTAAGAACCAGGAATACACAGGATATATAGAGTACTTTAATTTGCACTTTCATTAATAACCATCATCAATAACCACCAGACCTTGAACTTAATCCAAACATACAATGGAAAATGGTGCCCAAAATTTCAGATTGCACTAAGAACAGTGAAAGGAAATTGCCTATAATAAAACTGTAAGAAATATCAGGATTTATAGAAAATGAGAAATAAAATTTTGCTTACACACTGCCATTTTTTTTCCCAATTTACAACATAAAACTGTGCACAATAAGTCTTTGTTAAAGTTTCAATCTGCATTTAGACATCAAGTTTGCCTTGCTTTGCCACTGTTAACCCTGATATTCGAAAGTAAAAAAAAAATAACATGACAAATTAATGAAGAGGGACAAAACTATTGGCCTTCATGAAATCTCTTGTCTTCTATGTCATTCTCGTGTTCTTCTTCTTCACGCTCGTAACATCCTTTCACATATTCCACCTCAGCCTCTCAATCAAACAAATCAAAACTAAGAACCAGGAATACACAGGATATATAGAGTACTTTAATTTGCACTTTCATTAATAACCATCATTCAATAACCACCAGACCTTGAACTTAATCTAAACATACAATAATAAAACGGTGCCCAAAATTTCAGGATTGCACTAAGAACAGTGAAAGGAAATTGCCTATAATAAAACTGTAAGAAATATCAGGATTTATAGAAAATGAGAAATAAAATTTTGCTTACACACTGCCATTTTTTTTCCCAATTTACAACATAAAACTGTGCACAATAAGTCTTTGTTAAAGTTTCAATCTGCATTTAGACATCAAGTTTGCCTTGCTTTGCCACTGTTAACCCTGATATTCGAAAGTAAAAAAAAAATAACATGCAAAAATAAGAAAGGTAAATTAAAGTTGCAACACCCTATTTACAAGGGTCAAATATGCTGATGGAGCATTTGGTCCTTGGTTGTTGTAGAATTTTTGCTTGTATAGAAACATGTATAGATGTACTTGTAAAAAGTGGATCCAGAAAAATTGAATACTAAAGCTAAGTCATTAGAAATTGAATACTGAGTCAATTCTTAAAAATCATAAATAATTAATTTATGTAGAAGTTGAATAAGGTTCAACGCTTATTCATACTGGTGTTGCATATCGTGGCAGTATCATCAGTTTTTGGATTGTTATGGTTTCTTTTGACCCTACAGCTCAACAAAGAAAAAATAAATTAAATTTGATTTGAAAAAAATACACGTAATACAAATAGGATGAACATGGTTGGTACAATGCACGGGTTATGGATCTAACTAATGCATAGGTCAGAATCTAATAACCAGCATAGAAACACCGGTCAAAATACTCACAATTGGAAAAAACTTCACCTTTGCTTGTTAGAGATAGAAGCTCTTCTGCAAAAACCCCATGGAACAACGTTGTTTTAGGGCACAGGGAGAAGGAATGTGAAGGGGCACTGGAAGAAATTGATACCAGAGACCAGTGATCAGCGAAGGAAAGAGAAAGAAAGTAAAGGGCAAACATGTCATTTATTTTTTTATTAATATTAATCACTATTTTTAATTGATTAAATGAAAAAATGGGGATATTAATAAATTAAATGAGTTTGGATGGGGAAATAACTAATTTTAAAGTTTTGATGGGTAAATATCTAATTTATGAAGTTATGATGGACATATATCTAAATTTCTCTTTTCATATTTCAGGCATGCATCAAAAAGACCCAATGGTAGTGCTCATCTTGGATGTGAGATGTTTTGATACTTTGAAGCAAGCAGCAGTACATGCTACCTAAATAAATTTCCTATTGCTGAATTATGATAAGGTGCAAATTCTTGGACACCCAGGTAAAATCTATAAATGTATACCAGTTGTACTCCTGTTCGAAATAAATAGATAATCATATTGATTATGATGAACATATACAGCCTGAAGTTAAACAAATAATATGAATCAAACAAAAGCCAATTGAGAGTCTACTGAGCTTAGGCAGAAAATTTAATAATTCTTACATTTACTGTAAACAAAGAGCATTGATGCATATTTGAAAGTTTTATGCTCTAAGACATGAAATTAGGAGATGAAATAATTTTGTACCTTGAAATCTCTTGATTGTGAGTTGACAAAGTTGTTTCAAGTTGTTGCTGATGGTAGCAGTTCCTCAAACATAAATATTCAGATAATAGAAGAAAACAGTCGGTAACAATGCATGATTGTATATCCCTGTAAATCATAAATATCATTAACAATCCTGCAAGAAGCCGCTATTGATAGCACTATCTTTTATCACTATGATAGTAACTACTTTGTACAGTGGAATGTTGGCTTTGAACTTTCCACAGAAAAAAAATATGTAAAAAAATTAGAAACAAAGAAACTATAATTATGCATAAGATTTAATCATACGATTTTTTACCTTAAAGAATGTATATACCATGATGTACATTGGACTTGTACAATTGATAGTATACATCTAAGGCTTTTATTATAATGGAAGACTTCTGAGATGTTGCGGTATTGTCTAAGTATACTAATATAACCCCATTTATCTCCTACAGACGTCACAAAAGATAATTTTGATCAAATCATCAAAATTCATGGAATTAACAGCAATACAACAAAAGTGTCAAATCAGATAATCATTCCTATTTTATCCCCATTAGCAAAAATTGCAAATTATGAAAATTGCGCGAAAAGTGAGAGGCGGAGAAGGAACCGTTTCGCTGAAAATTGGGTCCCGGATGTGGGTCAAACTGTAGATACTAGATAGTACTGTTAATTTTATTGGGCTTAGGCTGCTTAGCCCAATTAAAGTTTTGAGTTTCTTTGTTTTGGGCCTACCTTGTTATATACTACGCTATATATATACTCTCATGGAGGTAGGTTTTTTCTCGTTTTATACCTCGCCGCCTCCATCAGCGATTTCTTCCAGAGATCAGCGCCTTGTGAGTTTCTCTTCAAACTAGGGTTTGATCTCTCGTGTTATATTTGCTTTTACGTAGATTAGATTAATTTCTGTTCCGTAGTCTAGTAATCGCAGGTCCGTGCTTGCGCTTTTATGTTCTGTCATAGTCTGACCTGAAAGAAATTCATATAGTTCATAGATGTGTTCTCTTTTCTCAAGTTATGTGAGTTTATATCGTATGTTGGTCTCTTATTGTTAAATTTGTTTTATTCTGGCTAGTAATAGATGCCAATTAAAAGAACTACATGCTCAATTAGCTGTTTTATAGTAACCTTCATAATTCAGATGCCAGAAAATTACCTTTGCCATATTAGTGCCATTATGACCCTTTTTCATATGATAACTTGAATGTAATTGGGTGTCTAGATTTTCCATTATGCATACATGTATCAGTAGTCTGAGATATTTGCCTATAGCATTGCTTATTGATTTTATCCTGTGCACAGAGAAGTTGAAATTTTGTAACACTAATAAACACATAATTTAATAATTAACCTATGTGAATCCTTTTTCTCTAAGGATTTTCAACAGGATTATCATGTATTGCCCTTACAAACAGAAGAATTTTACATAGACCCTGCAAAACATGAAAATCTCATGTTTTCCCTATAAAGCTCAATGAGTTTGCATTATACCCCCCGACCAAAAAAGGTTCACAAAATCATATTATTCACCAGAATACCAAAACTGCTTTTAGCAGTGATAGCGATGGTGCTTTGGGTATCTAATTGACAAATTCAGGTAATGTTGTTTCTAGAGAGATAATTTCTAGTTCTTGAGAGCCACACACAGAATAAAGATAGCTAATTATTTATGCTAAATTTTTATGGATGGTGATTGTGATATAACATGCCTTGCAGGGCTATACTTGATAATTTTTATACTGGTAATTTTATCTTAACAAAGGTGCTCACTTATTAATTAAACTTGTATGAATTAGCAGCATAATGGATACACAAGTGAAGCTTGCAGTGGTGGTGAAGGTTATGGGTCGTACCGGTTCTCGTGGTCAGGTTACACAGGTCAGAGTGAAGTTTTTGGATGATCAGAACCGTCTGATCATGCGAAATGTGAAGGGACCTGTCAGAGAGGGAGACATCCTTACCCTTCTCGAGTCTGAGAGAGAGGCAAGGAGACTTCGCTGAAGTTTGTTTTCTCTTTTTATTTCAAGTATTGAATGTGCCTCAACCTTTATGTTGGTTGAGTTTATGTTGGTTGAGTTCCATGTTATTTCTAAGATTAGGTGCTTTTTTGTGTTGAAATGAGAACCTTCTAGTTTTGTTTCCCTGGTGATACATGTTGTCTTTTGGATATGATTGAGTGCTTAAATTCTTAGATAATGTGTTGTGCTTGATATGATATTAAATTAATTTAGCTTGTTGTTGTTGAACAATTCTGCGATATTTAGTTCATAGATGTTATTTTTTGTCGAGACAAGTTAAACAACCAAACAGTTATGTTCTTAGAAACTACCAAACAATCATATAATATTATGAGGTTTTGTATCATTTCTTGATGAGTTCAATTTTTGGTTCATCTTATTTTTATACCATCTCATTGGCTTGCATTTTTTGTGTGCAAAAGCTGCATTTGTCTGAGCAAGTAAAATGAAGGGAAATTTTTTTGTACCCATCTAAACTTTTGAAATAGCCATTTTTTCATTAAACCCCGATATCCAATATCCTTGCAAAAACGTTTTTTTTTTCTATCCCTTTTTAATCATTTAACTTTTTTTTTTTATTAGTTTAAATATTGAATTATCAATATGCTCTTTAATTTTAAATGGATCTTCTTTCTTCCCTCCCTACCCGTACTTGATCGATTAGGCTTGTGTCATTTGGTAAGAAATTTTGTCAGACCACGCTTCATGAATTTTACTACTTGACTTGCTCATCTCAAATTTACAAGTTATAACAAAATAAAGCCAATAAAATCAAGTATATACGGCTTCCATCCCCACTGCAGTGAATTTTGCTATATGAATTATGTACTGTTGAAAAGGAGATGCAAAGCACCATCTCCTTAGATATAATAATGTCAGTCTCGCTACTCTGCATCCTCCACCGACTCCGAATCATCGCGAAGTTCAGCATCCTTCGTTGACTCGGGTACCTTGTGAGACAGTTAAAGTTAAATTGCAACCATCGACTCAAATGAAAGACTGAGATTTTGTAATTCTATTATGGTCGGTATGTGGGAAGAAGAAATAATTTGAAGTATATGGGAGAGAGGAAGATGATAATTAGGAGAAAATGACACATTACTTTAAAAATCATAGGGCATATTGGTCAATTTATTTATTTTAAATAAGTAAATAAAATGTTAAATAATTAAAAGAGAATTGCAAAAAGGAATGTTAAGTTTTTGGAAGCTGATAACAGTACCCGTGCTACAGTATTCGCACTGTACTCATACCATAACTACCATAATTATCTAGGGGATCGCAAAAACTCTAGCAAATAATTTTTTTCTAAAGTATTAATACCTATGCAATGAAGTATTTATACCTATGAGGTAAACAATTTTTATGTAAATAATTCTTCCTAACCAAATCTCCCAAATGTACTCGCACTATAAATATTTGTGGATGACCACTCAAACTACATGGGGGACCATACAAGTTTTTGGAGGTGAATTTTTTTCTCTCCGTTCAATCTCGTCCATATTTTTGACGATCTGTGAGAAATTTTGTGAATCTAAAACCAGAAATGTCTTCTACGTAATTTTCTTTTTCAAATGAGATCCATGATGATGTACTTTCGGGCTCATCGCCACACAAGTATTTATACCTCGGCGTGCAAGTATTTATTCCTATACTTGCAAGTATTTTTTATATATGACACTAGATGACGTCATAAAGTATTAATGTCAAGTACTGCAAGTATTTATAACCTCTGCACTGAAGTATTTATACTTATGTAGTCAACTATTTTTGTTAGAGGAAGGTTGACGCGGGACGATTGGGGGACTGAAAAATAGATGAGCATAACAAGTTACGCATCAAAGTATTAATATCTTATTTTTCAAATGTTAAAATCTTATCTTCCAAATATTTATATCTATGAAAGTTGACGCGGGGACGAGTACGGAGACTGAGAAAGGGGACCATATAATTAGTAGAAATCATAGAGGAAGAGTGTTACAAGAATTTTAGAATAATAATTAGTGGGACCATATAATTAGTGGGGACCATAGTACATAATTTCTCTAAATGGGGTGCGGGAATTTTAAAAGTACAGGAGTGAGAGTACTCAAATAATTATTCTAAGTCTTTATGGAGATATTGGACATTATGCTATTTTCATCATAGAAAAAAATTAATAGAAAAAAATTAAAAAATAAATCAGAATAGAACGAGAATATCTCACTTTATTAACAAAACGCTATAAACTATCCACCATTTAAAAAAAAAATTCTGGGCGTCCAGTTCTTCAATAAACCAACCAATCTAATATTATTGGTACGTACTACGTACCCGAGAACTACATATTAACCAAATCTCTATCTACATAAAGAATGATCTTATAATAATATCATTATAAAATTAAAAGTATGAAAGCAATTATGTTGGTATCATGCGCATCAGTGTATAGATGTATGAGCCTGCAGTTTCACATATGTCCATCAGTATAAAAAAATAACCAAAATGAATGAAACCTGCAGTACATAGTGGTCGTCAAAGCACTTGTTAAGCGCACACACAAACTTACCTGTCTTAGTTCCATGGTCCAATCTCACACAACAAAGATCATCAAGTGACCAATGACTGGAAAGTGAAGTCTGACCAAGTTACAAGTATTTTCATCTAAAATGGCAATCTCACGCAACAAAGATCATCAAGTTACTGAATATTCTAAAAACTGGAATAGATCATAAACCTGAGTCAGAATTTTTTTTTCAAAATCCTGACTGCTCTTATGTTACAAAAAATGAACTAAGTGTTGTAATTTTTGTCAACAAATGAATGGTATACTCTAAAAACCTATACAGTAAATTCATCTATCCAAGTAAAAAGAAACAAAAAATAGTAACTACATAATAAACTGCTTCCTACATTCAAAAGACAAAAATGGAATAAAAATTGTCCCCAACTTAAGAGAATTCCTTATTTCTTGGACTTGCCACACTTGGTGGTGGAGAAAAGTACCTAGAGACACCAGCACTTCTAGGAGAAAGACTCACCTCCTCCAGTGCGCGTAACTGCAATTCTGACGGGTAGTCCCTCACAACCCCTATCCTAGGCCCAGCTCCTGTGCTCCACTTACATGAGAGCTGTTTTCCTAACTGATATGATTTCAAGCCTTTTTTTGAGTTTATTCTCTGTAGAATTATCTCTTTTGGCACTGCCACTTGCTCCAGTTCTTGGTTTTCTTCTTCTAGTTCACTGACTGAGGATGATAATTTTTGGGGTATATTTTCTTCAAAACTCTTTTGGGCCTTTTCTGTTGGAGCAGTAACTACTGAACTGGTACTATGGGAAGGTTGCATTTCATTTTCTTCCTCTTCTTCTCTAGCTATGCTGAGTTCAGATCTAATGCTTTTTAGCTTATTTGAGAATTCTTCATCCTCTTCTGGACTTAACTGCAACAAGGAAAATTGAAAAAAATATAAGATCTTAGAAGCACTAAAAGTTTGTCTCAATGAATTTAATTTGAAATTCCTGAACATTTCGAGTTCTATAATCTGATTGTGGTTAATTCCCTGTAGTACCCTTTAGTGTCAGGTAAATGACGGGACATCTCGTACCAGCCAAATACCGTACGGTATCCTCACATTAACCAATTACAAGTATCAGAGCATCGCAAAACAGTTCATATCATTTTTTTTTTTTTTGATGAAAAACCCCTAGGTGAAGTTCATATCAATTTCACCCCACAGATGAGGTGGTGCTTTTTTCAGCATAATTATATGTTTTTCAGTAAAATTTCTCACCTTAACATCTGTAAGATCCACACTGTTATCCTTTAGAAAGTTCATGAACTCCTGAAAGTTTTCCTCTGTGGGACGGTAATGACCACTATGCGGCCACACAGCCTACATGAAAAGGAAAACAAAACTATGTAAATAAGACGCTCTTCAGAGCAACTACTTGAACTAGTTAATAGTTTCTACTGGCTCAGAGAATTATATGCACACCTTTAAAAGCCCGTCTTCAGCTACCAATCTCCCGGCTGCAGATGTAGCTCCACCGGCAAGAAAACTCGAGTGCTGAAATTTCCCTTTTTTCTTCTGCATAACGAAGAAGGTACATAATTAGCATCAGAGTAAAAGGGGCAGTTTCTAGCATAACCCTGCAAAACCTCAAAGTGTCATGCATATACCTGAAAAACTAAAGGAGGGAGGGTAATTTGGCATTTGAGGACATTATTATTAAATTTTTTGCTGCCCCCCCCCCCCCCCCCAATGATAATATCGTGGCTCCGTCCCTGCGTTCCATGTTTACTTGAAAAGGATACACAAAGTGCTCCTTCCTTGCATTTTATCTCAACAAAAACAAGGAAGAAAGGAGAGTGCTTTGGGCATCTTAAAGAAAAATCAAAGACAGAACATGTGATATTTTCATCTTCAAGAGGGGCATATGCGATTTTTTTTTTATTAATAGGGTTAAGTATAGCAGCTTTTATATTTCTTAAGGGCATAAAATTTATGTTTTGGTCCAACAATATAAGTATACTTTATATGAAAAAAAAATTAAGCATACAAGAAAGAAAAAAAATGAAAACGTACCTTGCCAACATACAAAGACTTTGAAGTGCTTAAAACAAAGATCCATTTGTCACTTTTCAGCCCCTCTGATGTATCTATCAATTGTTGACTTTGCTTGTACATGAGCTTCCCTTCTTCAATTATCACTTCATAGGCCTCTCTTTCTTTCTGTAGAAGAAGTCATATAAACAGTAAATAATCATTCAATAAGCATTTTCATAGAATATTAACTTTCCCTCTCCTCTTGTACTTACTGGGCCAAGGTACTTGATGCACTGTTGTTGGAGCTTTGATCGAGGACAGTTTTCGTCTAGGTTTTCTTCCTTCCCCTCTCCTACATCCAACCTGGCATATATTGTATATACATAGTTTGGTTAACTCTACAATGATAAATCTATTTAAAGTAACAAACAAAACTTTGTGAGATTAAAACCATCTGACTTACCAGTAGAAGAAAGGTTGTTTGCTTTCACAACGTAGCCAGCAGTCGTAATAGTAGTGAAGGTTATGACCATACCTGTGTCGAGGGTCAATCTATACAAATAATAAATTGTTAATTCAAAGTTTATATGCAGCTAAATAGCAGTAGAAAGCAACTATCAAACTTTCAAATTTGACAAAATTTAAATTACTTACAGCCTCGAGCCAATGTTGCAATGCTAATTTCCGTGCTTTTTCATCCCTCGATAGACCTTTACCAACCTAAAGCAAACAAAATAAAGATGTTGAGACTAGGCCAATTCACAATAATTATGCACAATCTGTTACTAAAATTAGCATAATTTAATAAAAGACTACCTTGGCAGCCCTGGTCCGTGCCCTTGACCATTTTGAAACAACCGACTCAGGCTTGTCTATGTCGAAAAATGATACAGAACTCCTCTTTAGCAAAGCAAAGTCTAATAGTTTCCACCTAAAAAAATAAAAAGGAAAAGAAATGAGTTAGTGTCAACAGCTCTTTTTTAAGGTTCTTAGTGTCAACAAAATTTGCTTCACAAAATTCTGCACAGGGTATTATTCCATACCAGTGTTGTTCTACCAAGACGGCACAATCAGCGAGCTGGCGCCTGGTACGGAAGCTCTTGTAAACCTTTTGTAATTTAACAGCAGCTTCGTGCTTTGGGCTTTCTGGGTCGATGAATTTCTCTTCTTGGGGAGTAAATCTTGATTTAGAAAATGCTAATGGTGGCGTAATTGGGTTGTCCTATCTCGGGCTCTTAATAGAGATCTCTGTTTCGACATGAAATGAGTCGGCCTCTTGTTTTCTCTTGAAACTGAGAGATCCTTCTATAACAAATTTCCCCGAGCCAAGAGATTTTGTGAGGAGAGTATCAACACAGTCTTCCATAGGAGAGGGATTTTGTGATGCGTATGAAAGAAATAACCCCATGTCGTCGATTGCAATTGAACTTGTTTATCTTTAAATTTTACTTGAATAACCTCTACAAAACAAAAAAATAAAACAAGAGGATTATAATTGAGCTAATATTAGGGATCGCTACTCAATTAAAGGAAACCTACAATGAACAATGGCTCAATGTAGTTCGTTGCTTTTAAACAAATCTAGAAACCAAAACAAATATCAGCAAAATTATTTCAAAACAATTTTCAAATTTCACCAGAAATCCCCAAATCCTATCTCCATAACAGAAGTAGGTCCCAAAACCTCACCTCAGTTACAACTAATAGAGAAGGACAGCAGCGGATGAGCTAGAGAGGGAAAGAGAGAGAAGTTAGTTCGTCTCTGACAACAATGGGCGCTTATATAAAATTATAGGTGGAGAAAGAACGCGGCACCTTCTTTGGCGCTAGAATAGTAAAACACAGGGTTGGTCAGAGTTAAATCCGAGAAATGTATTGCGTGAGGTGGATCGAGAGGGTACATTCGATGCCTCGTTTAAATAAGAGAGATAGAGAGAGACGAGGGAGACCGGGAAGAGGGACAGAGAGGTTGTCAAATTCGCATCCTCTGAGATATCTCAAACTTTGCGTGACTTTATGGAAAATCGCAACCATTCAAATAAGTTCTGCACGAATCTCGAAGCACAAATAATACTGGCCCCTGCGCTATCCCCAAATAAGCACCGGACACGTCGGTCACGCAAAAATTGAGATATCTCAGAGGATACGCACTCGAGGTTGTCGGGGTACACAGATGTACGGAACGATATAGTGGATCGGGTTCAACACTTCAATACGGGTTAGATTTTGTTCGAAATGGTGGTGTGGTGTCGGACGGATCCGTATCCTCTGCATTAACTCAAAAAGAATCTTTTGAATTTGAGTCAATGAATTTCAACCGTTTGATTTTAAACTGGGTCAATTCGACTCGTGTCTATAACACATGACCCTTTAATATTAGTGCAGATCTAGTTCGCACAAATTTTGAAACAATTAGATGGTCGAGATGCATTAACTCAAAAGAGAATCTTTTGAGTTAATACAGAGGATACGAATCATGTCGGACCATGTCGAAATTTGTTAGTTACCATCTTAATAAATCAAAATTAAACAATCACCATCTATATCTTCAAAAATAAAAAAAACTACTACCACACTAGCTGTTTCGCACACCAATACAGACCCGTGCGCCAACTGAAGAAGCGCACCACATTTGTGCGTAGACTGCGGAAGAGCATCAAGTGATGCTCAGACCGGAGAAGAGCATCACTTGATGCGCTGACTGTTAAAATGTTAAGTTATTTCTAATTAGTATTTTAATAATATGAGTGTTTCAAACTCACATGTCCGGTGTATGGTGATCCACATTTCTAACGGTAGTACTTTATTGCATATGACACACTAATATTATAATAATATATCAATAATAAAAACATAATATGATTCATACGATAAAATTAGAATAAAAAAAGAATATGATGAGGGTTTCAATACCTCATGTTTTTCATACCTCAATTTTATATCTTCGTTTTCAAAATTTAAACTGTCAATCCAAACCGCTCAACATAATATTCATACTAAAATATGCATGGGATGAAATTTTATAATTTATGGAGAAAATTTACTATTTTTTAAGGTAGGTACAAAATCACTATTTCTAGACCATTCAAAAACAATTATTTTTTACCCATTTTAAAAAATAGTAAAAATTTTCCAAAAATTATAAAGTTTTATCCCCAAGCATATTTTAGTATGGATATCATGTTGAGCGATTCAGATCAGCAGTTTGGACTATGAAAATGAAGATATAAAATATGAGGTATGATGAGGTATGAAAGGTATGAAGTATTGGAGCCCTCATCTATCAAAATATAAGTCCCTAAAACATAATATCAAAATATAAGTCCAACATACGAAATAAAAAACATGTTCGAAAAAATTAGCAATTAGCTATCTTAATTTAGATAATATTAAAGCTTATTAGATAAAAACACATGTACCACTGCAAAATCTATTAAAACTAATCAGAAAAAACTATTACATTTTACAAAAAAAAATCTATAAAAAAAAATTTGCGGAAAAAAAAATATATCGTGCTCTTCCTCGGTCAGAGCATCAAGTGGTGCTCTTGCCCAGTCCGCGTACGGATGTGGTGCGCTTTCCCAGCTGACGCACGGATCTGTATTGGTGCTCAAACTCAGCTAGCGTGGGTGATAAGTTTTAAATTGTGAAAATATGAATGATATTTAATTAATTTTGAATTATTAGAGTGGTAACTAAAAAATTTCGGCGGACAATGTAATATCAACCTCTGTTTTATTGAAATTTATTGCCGGATCGGGTGTAGATAATAGAATCCGACCCGACTTGACATCTTGATTGACAGCTTTCTGTTTGACTGTGGTGGCATCAAAGGTATGGAACTACGGATCTTGTTTGACTGGATTAGTTTACCACTTTACCTGGTGTTTATATTTTGAAAGTGATATTAGTCTATTTTAAGAAATTAATCTGGAAGTTCCCCTGAAGAGATGATGCATTTCCATTATAGATAGACTTGGACTCAAATTATCAAAATTTCCGGTCTAGGTCAAGCGTAAAGCACGTATTTGAAATAAACAAATCATTATCAAAAATTTTTTTTTTATCAAAAATAAACAAATCATTATCAAAAAAAATATTTAATCAAAATAAACAAATCATTATAAAAAAAAAAAATTATCAAATTTTTTTTTATCAAAAATAAACAAATCATTATCAAAATTTTTTTTTATCAAAATAAACAAATCACTATCAAAAAAAAAATTTTCAAGCGTAAAGCACGTATTTGAAATAAACAAATCATTATCCAGTATACATTGTTAAATTCTTATATATCTCACATTGATTAAGATTCATTCGTGCAAATAAAATTGTCGAATTTTCCATTACTAAAAAAAAAAAAATTGTCGAATTGATTTTATATTATTACTAATAATAATAAATCTCATGAAAACTTATCAAAGTAATGTTGAATTATTATAGTTGATCATAAGAATGTAGGCAAAGAAATTAGATTGTAATTAGTATTCGTAGAATAAATAGATTAACAATGAAAACAATATATTACTGGTATGTTGTGTGAAAAATCAAATAACCCGAATTTTTTATTTATATCCAAAAAATAAATCAAATTACAAAAAATACCCATGTTATCTCGAAAATTTGAAAAATACCCAAACCGGAAAAAAAAATTCCGGATTTGGCCTCTAAATCCGGAAAAAAAATTTCCGGAAATTGAACTCCAAATCCGGAAAAAAAATTTCCGGATTTAACATTTTTTTTTTTTTTTTTTTTTAGAGTTTCCGGAAAATTTTTTTCCGGATTTAACATTTTTTTTTTTTTTTTTTTAGAGATTCCGGATAAAAAAATTTAACTTAACAAATTTTTTTTTTTTTTTTTTTTTTTTTAGAGATTCCGGAAATTTTTTTCCGAACTAAATAAAATTTTTTTTTTAAGAGAAAAATAGCTAAAATACTGAAATCTAACGCTACAAAATCGAATTGTTTTTTTAAATATTTGTTTCATTAATTTAAAAAATTTCAAAATGGTGTAAAATAATTTAGAAATTATCAAAATAGCTAAAATACTGAAATCTAACACTAAAAAATCAAATTATTTTTTTAAATATTTGCTAGATTACATTTTTTTATATATAATTAGCATATTTATACTAAAACAAGCCAAATTACTTGATTTATGCTGAATTACACTAAATTACAATAATTATGTAGAATTATGCTAGAATACGGTAAAGTACGCTAAATTACGTACGAATAGGGATAATATCTTGATAAGCCTCAATTGTATACACTTTCGGTTAAGGTTTTACCACTAAATTGTACCAAACTCCTTGTGTTTTACCCTAGTTTAATAGAGAATTCATTCAAGAACCAAGTTACTGCTGTTGCCTTGTCTAATTTGTAGGAATCAAGCAAAAAGGAGCAATTCTGCGAGTTTGTGCGGGCCGCATGAATCTTATGCGGGCCGCACAAAATTAAATTCATCCGAAATTAAAAAGTCGGAAATCCACAAGTTTTGCCCAGCCAAGTCAGAGACTATTGCGGCCAGTCGTGCGGCCTTAAGGAATTCTGTGCGGGCCGCACAAACGGAAAATGCGGGCCGCACGAAATCTATGTGGGCCGCACGAACCCCTTTTTCCTCCGCGCAGTTTCCGGCCAAATCTCCATTTTGTGCGGGCCGCACGGATTTTGTGAAGGCCGCACAAAGGCCGCACCAGCGCCAATTCAGCCTGATTTTGAGGGATCTCCTCATAACTGCTGCCAGATTTCGGGATTGATGAGGGGGAGTGACGAAATTGGCTATTAAAGAGCAGAGAGGCAGCAGGAGAGGGGATCTCATCTTCCACCTTGCTCCTAAGTTCTTATTTTCAAAAACCTCTCCATTCTTATTCTCTACTCTCCACAAGATCAAGAGCTTTTGGATTGACGGTTGAAGGCTTGATTCGAGCAAGCAGAAATTGAAGGCAAGGGCAGCAAACTTGGAGATTGGTGTATTCTCATCTCTATTTGTTTATCTAAGTTTTTAGTCATGTTTACTTTATTCTATCTCTTGGATGTTATTGCACCCATGAGAGGCTAGATTCCTCTCTAGGAGCTTAGGCTAAAATCATGAACTTGTATTAGATTCTAGTTTATTTGGATAATATTTCTATGTGATGATTGTTTGTTAATTGTTTGTTCTTGGTGATTTTATAATTCATGTGCTTAAGTAATTTGTGGATTATTAATTAGTGTCCCGCTTGGGTTTAACCAACTTAAGGTGTTAGGATCAAAGAATTGATAAAACCGAATTACTTGCATGAATAATTTTAGGATTAAGATTAGAAATGACCAAATCTATTTCTTAGTCCGGAACCACAAGAACAATGGTTGAATTGAGGCGAAGAACTTAATCGTGAAGCCTCATATTCAATTGGGACACCTAAGTTTGAACCGAATTTTGGTATGAAGAACTTAATCGTGAAGTGTCGAAATTTGGGAATAAATTAGGCTAAACATAAGGTTATGGTCTAGATAATTAGGATGAGGGACTTAATCGTGAAATCCGAACTATCTAGACATGTCATTAATTCATGAAAGTGACCCTTTTTGACATATTAGGTTTAGAAACCCCAAAATAACAAAACATGAATTTAGAAGTCAAGTAAATGTGAATTTAATCAAGGGATTGAGAGCCGATAGCCCTTAGATTCCATCTCTTTGATTACAAACTCCTTTTTATTATTTATTTAAAATTGTTTTGTTTTGTTTCAACTCAAATTCGGGTATTGAACCCACCATTTCAGTTTTCAACAAAACCCCCCCTTTTACTTTAATTGCATTATTTAGAATTAATTATTTAAGTAAAAAGTAATTTCTCCCGTTATCTTTGGATCGATACCTATTTTACTACAAGGATAGGTTGTATGCTTGCAACCAATCTATCATTGTGTATTGAGGTTTATAAATTTAAAGCATAGAGTGTATTCCAAAAATTGACCACATATTCCAATACCAAAAATACACATCAAGCTTTTGGCGCCGTTGCCGGGGATAACGGATAGACATTAATTTTTGCTTTTAAAATTAGTTCTAGAAATTTTTCTTTTATTTTATTCTATTTTATTTTTTTAATTTTCATTACTCATATTTTCTTTCTTTCTTTCCACAGCTGTGAACGCTGGCACCTGTCACTAGAAGTCAGAAGAACGCGGCAAGTACTTCGTCTACAATGTCAAGAAACCCTCAACTCGGAATGCCTGAGGAACCAGAAGAGGTGGATGCTAGAGCTCAACAAGCTTTTGTAGCTCAACAAGCACAACAAGCTCAACTCAACAATGATCAACCTCTTCAAAATCATTTCCAAGCCGAAAATGGCAGAAATGAACCTCCGCCACTTAATCCGAATGACCGCCGACCTATGAGGGAGTTCTTGAACCATCAAGATCCAGACCAACGCTTTGGCTATGTTGCACATGGGGGAACAAACCCCGATTTAAAGCCAACTCTTATTCATTTGTTAGGTCAAAACTTGTTTGGTGGTACTTTGAATGAGGATCCTCATTCACACTTGGCAATGTTTGAAGAACATTGCGGCACATTTGCACCAAGGGGTCCGCAACTTGATGCTTTGAAATTGAACTGTTTTCACCTTTCTCTCAGAGATGAGGCTAGGACTTGGTTAAGGTTGTTGAACCCTAGGGTAACTCAAAGTTGGCCCGATGTGCAAAGATTGTTTTTAGGAAAGTATTTTCCGCCCTCAAAAACTCAACATTTTAGGGCAAAAATAACTACTTTCAAACAAGGTGATGATGAGTCTTTGAGTGAGGCTTGGGATAGATGGCAAGAACTTTTGCGTTTATGTCCTAATCATGGTATTGATGTATGGCTTTTGTTTCAGTTTTTCTATGCAGGTTGCACATACGCGACCAAAAATCATCTCAATTCGGCTGCTGGAGGAAACTTAGCCAACAAAGATGCAGTAGAAGCTATGGAAATGATTGAGGACATGGCGGTAAGCCAACGCGAGTGGACAGCTGGAAGAGATACGAGAAGGAGCAACACACCTGCTGGTATGATAAAGTTGGATGAGGTAACTTCCCTACAAGCAAAGGTAGAATCTCTCCAAAATCAGATGAAAAAAATGCAGCAGGTAAAAGCTGTAGTTAAGTCCTCTCCTTGTGGTATTTGTGGAGATTTGAATCATGACACAGTTGGGTGTCAATATTCCACAGAGGGTAATGATGAGGTAGAACAAGTTAATGGGTTGTTTTATAATGAGGGTGACAAGAGAAACAACCAATACAACACAAACAACTCTAACACCTACAACCCTAACGCAAGGTATAACCACCCAAACTTTAGGTGGAGAAATGACAATGAGAATTCGAACCAAACTCCGAACCAAAACCAAGGCAATGCAGGCCAATACCAGAACCAAGGTAATGGTAATCAGTACCAAAACCGTCAAGGCCAAGGACCATCTCAATTGTCTAGATTAGAGAAAATGGTTGAGGGATTGGTAGTTTCCCAAAAAGATAGTGCTCATGTTCAGAATGTACAAAATAAAAAGATTGATGAGTTGTCTGATTCTGTTAGAACAGTGAATAGTAGGTTGGACCTTGTGCAAACTCAAGCCAGATTGCTTGAGACTCAAATGGCACAACAAGCTGCTTCCGCTTCACGCCCTCTAGGCACGCTTCCCGGAAAGCCGGAACACAACCCGAGGGAACATGTACATGCCGTGACACTTCGAAATGGTAAGCAGTATGATGGACCAGAGATGCCTACTGAAGAAGGGGCGAAACAACCAATCATTGCACCAGAAACAGCAGAAACAGAGGTTTCTGCGGCCTCTCCTGCGGCCAGTACAACAATTCCTGCGGCCTGCCCAGATTTTCCTGCGGATCCACCAGTGCTCACAGAAAATCAAAAATCTGGTAAAACTGATCCAAAAAAGGTAAAATCTTCTGAATACGTGCCTCCTCTCAGGTTTGTACCTTTCCCTCAACGGTTGGTGAAAACCAAAATGGACCAACAATTTGCTAAATTCATGGACCACTTAAAGAAAATGAATATTACCATTCCTTTTACGGAAGTCATAACTCAAATGCCGTCATATGCGAAATTTTTGAAAGAATTGTTGTCCAACAAAAGGAAACTCGAAGAGGTAGAAACAGTGGCTTTAAATGCAGAATGTAGTGCACTTGTTTCTCAACATATTAAACTGCCCCCTAAACTCAAAGATCCCGACAGTTTCACAATTCCGTGCAAAATCAGAGAAACCATTTTTAATCGATGTCTGCTAGACCTTGGTGCTAGTGTTTGTTTAATGCCAAAATCAGTCTATGATAGGCTAGGTTTGGGTGAATTGAAACAAACCAGAATGTCTCTTCAATTGGCAGATAGATCCGTTCGATATCCATCTGGGATTGCAGAAGATGTGATAGTCCAAATTGGTAAGTTTTACGTACCTGTGGACTTTGTGGTAGTAGAAATGGAAGAAGATTCTCACACCCCCCTCTTATTTGGGCGTGATTTTCTAACTACAGCAGGTACAAATATTGATGTTTCAGGAGGAAGGATTTCCTTTTCGATTTGTAATGAGAAGGTGGAATTTAATGTTTTCAAATCTATGCAATACCCTTCTAATGATAATGACACAATTTGTAGGATTGATGTCTTGGATACCATTATTGCTGCCCAAACTGATGCGGTGACAAATGGTGAACAGCTGAACGAAAATCTAGACGAGATCTTGGGCGAAAAAGGAGCTAAAACAGAACAAACTCCTGACAGCGAGGTTTTGTGCGGGCCGCACGAAATTTTGTGCGGGCCGCAAGAAAGTCCCAAATTGTGTAACAACTCCCATGAACCTGAAACAGATTTGTGCGGGCCGCACCAACCCGCAGAAAACCCTGACAGCTCCAATTCTCCCAAACCACCCAAACTTGAACTGAAACCCTTACCTCCCACTCTTAGATACGAATACCTCGGGCCCAATGAGACCTATCCAGTCATTGTCAACTCCGCCCTAACCCAAGATGAAACAAACCGACTTCTCCATGAACTTAAGTTACACAAAAAAGCCATAGGGTACACCATAGATGACTTGACCGGAATTAATCCTAACCTATGCATGCATCGCATCTTGATGGAAGATGATCACAAACCCTCGATTGAAGCCCAAAGAAGGCTCAACCCGAATCTCAAGGAGGTGGTCAAGAAGGAAATTCTCAAACTCCTCGATGCTGGCATCATTTACCCGATTTCTGACTCAAAATGGGTAAGTCCGGTCCATGTGGTCCCGAAAAAGAGTGGCACGACAGTTACAAAAGGTGCGAATGGTGAGTTGATTCCAACAAGGGTAGTAACCGGATGGAGGATGTGTATCGATTATCGCAAGCTCAACAACGCGACACGAAAAGATCATTTCCCATTACCCTTCATTGATCAAATGCTTGAAAGACTCGCTACTCATTCTCATTTTTGCTATTTAGATGGTTATAGTGGTTTTTTCCAAATACCAATACACCCTGATGACCAAGAGAAAACCACTTTTACTTGCCCTTACGGTACTTTTGCGTACCGAAGGATGCCATTCGGTTTGTGTAATGCCCCCGCCACCTTCCAAAGAGCCATGATGGCTATCTTTTCTGATTTGATTGAAAATTCAATGGAAGTTTTTATGGATGATTTTTCGGTTTATGGTACTAGCTTTGATGAATGTTTGATTAACTTGTCTAAAGTTTTAGAAAGATGCGAACGAGTCAATTTGGTGCTAAATTGGGAAAAATGTCACTTTATGGTGCAGCAAGGGGTAGTGTTGGGACACGTGGTCTCATCAAGAGGTTTAGAGGTAGACAAAGCGAAGGTGGAAGTCATTGAAAAATTGTCAAATCCGACAAATGTGAAGGATGTGCGAAGCTTCTTAGGGCATGCGGGATTTTATCGCCGTTTCATTAAAGATTTTTCAAAAATTTGCAAACCTTTAACAAATTTGACAATGAAGGATGCTGAATTTATTTTTGATGAAAGTTGTGTTGATGCTTTTTGTAGGATCAAAAAGGCCCTTGTTTCGGCTCCCATTCTTCAACCACCAAATTGGGATTTGCCGTTTGAAATCATGTGCGATGCTAGCGATTATGCAGTCGGAGCCGTGTTGGGACAAAGAACCGGCACCAAACCTCACGCCATATCCTATGCAAGCAAGGTCTTAGATGAGGCTCAATTAAACTACACAACCACCGAGAAAGAGCTTCTAGCAGTAATATTCGCCATCAATAAATTTCGACCTTACTTGGTGGGATTCAAGGTGATTGTTTACACAGATCATGCTGCAATTCGATATCTCCTCACTAAAAAGGACGCCAAACCCCGCCTCATCCGATGGATTTTGCTAATCCAAGAGTTTGATTTGGAGATTAAAGACAAGAAGGGTACCGAAAATTCTGTGGCGGACCATTTATCCCGACTCAAACCTGAACCAATAGAAGGCGAACTCCCGATCGATGACTCATTTGCAGACGAACACCTTTGTGCAATTTCAATCTCCGAATTACCATGGTATGCCGACTTTGTAAATTTTCTTGCATGCGGGGTCACACCGCCGGAACTTACTTATCAACAAAAGAAAAAGTTCTTATCGGATGTGAAACATTATTATTGGGATGAGCCTTTACTATTTAAATTGGGGATCGATGGGATTCATCGGCGTTGTGTGCCGAAAGAAGAGTTTTCACAAATTCTATCATGTTGCCACTCTTCCGCCTATGGTGGACATGCATCGACTAATAAAACTGCGGCAAAGGTGCTTCAAGCCGGGTTTTATTGGCCGACCCTTTTCAAAGATGCGAGAGATTTTGTCTTAAAATGTGATAAATGCCAACGAACCGGCAACATTTCTCGAAAACATGAGATGCCTCTTAATGGAATCCTTGAGGTAGAGCTATTTGATGTTTGGGGAATAGATTTCATGGGACCCTTTCCTAGCTCTTGCAACAACAAATACATTCTTGTCGCGGTCGATTATGTCTCCAAGTGGGTTGAAGCCGTGGCAAGTCCAACCGCCGATTCTGCCGTGGTAAGGAAACTTTTTCAAAAAATCATTTTTCCTAGGTTTGGGGTGCCTCGAGTGGTGATTAGCGATGGTGGCTCTCACTTCATCAACCGCCAATTCGACAATCTTTTACTCAAATACGGTGTCCAGCACAAGGTGGCCACACCTTATCACCCTCAAACAAGCGGCCAAGTCGAAGTTTCCAATCGGGAGATTAAAAGTATTTTGCAAAAGGTGGTGAATGGAACACGGAAAGATTGGTCTCTCAAACTCGATGAAGCACTTTGGGCCTACCGAACGGCCTACAAAACTCCCATAGGTATGACTCCTTTTAAATTTGTTTATGGTAAACCTTGCCATTTGCCAGTTGAATTGGAACACAAAGCCTATTGGGCCATCAAGGCGCTGAATTTGGACATGAAAGCCGCCGGAGAAAAACGAACCCTTGATCTTCACGAGTTGGAGGAGTTACGCCTAAATGCCTACGAAAATGCCAAATTATACAAGGAGAAAACCAAGCGTTGGCATGACAAACACATTGCGAGAAGGCACTTCCAGGTAGGTGACACTGTTCTCTTATTCAATTCCCGTCTTCGATTATTTCCTGGTAAATTGAAATCTAGGTGGAACGGGCCATATCAAGTTCAAAGAGTCTATGATCATGGAGCCGTTGAAATTTGGAGCGAGAAAACCGGATCATTTAAGGTGAACGGCCAGCGACTCAAGCATTTCTATCGACACGAAGCAATCGGCGAAAAAGAAATCATGACCCTTGCCGATCCCCCATCTCCGATTTAGGCGTCACTGAGTCGAGCTCTCGACTTAAAACCGAGCGCTTCTTGGGAGGCAACCCAAGTTTTTCTACTTTATTTGTTTTTACCTTTGACACTTTTTCTATTTTCCTGCTACGAAACAGAGAGTTCTGCGGGTGCTTATGCGGGGTTCAATGTTTTTGTGCGGGTTGTATGTGGATAAAAAAAAAAAAAATGGTATCAGGGCCAGAGAGTTTTGCGGCCCACTGTGCGGGGTGCACAATGATTTATGCGGACCGCACGACTCTTCTATGACACCAAAAAAAAAAAAAAAAAAAAAAAAAAATTTGTGCGGGCCGCACGAGATGAACAGTTGGCACATTGAATGGGCGCGATTTTTGGAAACCCCCGTTTTTCCTCTTTTAAACCCGACCCCCTCCCTTCCTTTCTCTCCCACCTCTTTCTATTTTCGTTTCTTCCTCTCTACAAACCCTAACTCTCTCCCTCTAACTCTCTCCCTCCCCTTGTAGCCACCCTCTCTCCCTTCTTCTCCATTCCTTTGCAGATCTCCACTACTGCCCTGCCGCCGGACTCACTACTCCTCTCTCTCACGGTGCCGCTCTCCTTCTCTCCCTCTTAGAGCCGGTGTCTCTTCGCCTCTACACCGAGTTCTTCGCAACCCCTCTTCGTTTTTCGCTTCCAAACGGTTAGATATCTCTCTTTTCCTTCTCTCTTGCTTAGTCTCAACCGATCTACACCACATCTTTGTCAAAAACGCACCAATATTTGGTAACTTCTACTCAAACCCTAAGTTCGGCCAAAACAGAGCATTTTCAGAAATTTTCTCGATTTGTGCGGGTGCCGTGCGGGTACCATTGGCCGCACGAAATTTTCAGCCGTTTTTCTCCCCATTACTGTACTTTTTGGTTTTGTGCGGGCCGCACGAAATTTTCAACTGCCCGCACGAGAGACCGCACAAGTCTCTGTTGCCCAATTTTTGTTTCCGGGTTAACCAAATTAATTCCTGCGGGCCGCATAAAAATTTGAACTGCCCGCACGACAGGCCGCAGAAGTCTCTGATTGCCACCAAAAATTTGAAATTTGAACTTTTCATTTTTTCATTGTGTCACTACACCTTGGTACCGTGTAGCTACACCACCCTTTCTCTCTCATCTATTTTTGCAGATGCCTCCACGGAGAAACCCGAAGCGACAAAAGGGGATTGAAGGGCCCGGCGAAGCAAGCGGGCTAAATGAACCATACATACCACCTTACCCCTTGCAATCCTACTTCGAGGGTTTCGAAGCCGAACCTTTGGCATTGAAGTACCGCGAGCGTCTCGAACACCTTCTCAACAACCGAGTGCTCCACTCCTCTCGATGGATTGACATCCCTACCCTCTGGGAACTCGGTCTTCTCGACTCTGTCAAGATGCTAACCGAACGCATCGGCCTATGGAATTTTCTATCCTCTCCATGCCAAACTTTCCGTGGCATCACTCTCGAGTTTCTCTCCACATTCGACTTTGACAGGGCTCAGAGTCTCCTCACCTTCCGAATTGGCGGCCAATTCTTCACAATGACCGCAACCGACCTTATGGAACATCTCCAATTACCCACCGCCGATGCTTACGCTATGAACGAGACATGCACTTTCCAATCCGACATGTCCGAACCCAGTTTCCGAGCCGAACTCATTGATCGGCATTGCGCACTCAATGCTCAACGGGTTCGCCTCATTAAGCATCCGGCACTCCGCTACATTCAACGTGTTTTGGCACTTACCCTTTTTGGGCGAGGTGAGACTAGCTCTTGCTTTAAAAAGCCCGAAAATTTCTATCTCTATTGTATGTTGCGCAGGAACAACGAAGAGATGTACTTTCAACCACATTTCGGGTACTACCTCGCCAAGCATCTCCACTCTGTAGCCACCGAACACCGGACCAAATTGTACCAAACTCCTTGTGTTTTACCCTAGTTTAATAGAGAATTCATTCAAGAACCAAGTTACTGCTGTTGCCTTGTCTAATTTGTAGGAATCAAGCAAAAAGGAGCAATTCTGCGAGTTTGTGCGGGCCGCATGAATTTTATGCGGGCCGCACAAAATTAAATTCATCCGAAATTAAAAAGTCGGAAATCCACAAGTTTTGCCCAGCCAAGTCAGAGACTATTGCGGCCAGTCGTGCGGCCTTAAGGAATTCTGTGCGGGCCGCACAAACGGAAAATGCGGGCCGCACGAACCCCTTTTTCCTCCGCGCAGTTTCCGGCCAAATCTCCATTTTGTGCGGGCCGCACAGATTTTGTGAAGGCCGCACAAAGGCCGCACCAGCGCCAATTCAGCCTGATTTTGAGGGATCTCCTCATAACTGCTGCCAGATTTCGGGATTGATGAGGGGGAGTGACGAAATTGGCTATTAAAGAGCAGAGAGGCAGCAGGAGAGGGGATCTCATCTTCCACCTTGCTCCTAAGTTCTTATTTTCAAAAACCTCTCCATTCTTATTCTCTACTCTTCACAAGATCAAGAGCTTTTGGATTGACGGTTGAAGGCTTGATTCGAGCAAGCAGAAATTGAAGGCAAGGGCAGCAAACTTGGAGATTGGTGTATTCTCATCTCTATTTGTTTATCTAAGTTTTTAGTCATGTTTACTTTATTCTATCTCTTGGATGTTATTGCACCCATGAGAGGCTAGATTCCTCTCTAGGGGCTTAGGCTAAAATCATGAACTTGTATTAGATTCTAGTTTATTTGGATAATATTTCTATGTGATGATTGTTTGTTAATTGTTTGTTCTTGGTGATTTTATAATTCATGTGCTTAAGTAATTTGTGGATTATTAATTAGTGTCCCGCTTGGGTTTAACCAACTTAAGGTGTTAGGATCAAAGAATTGATAAAACCGAATTACTTGCATGAATAATTTTAGGATTAAGATTAGAAATGACCAAATCTATTTCTTAGTCCGGAACCACAAGAACAATGGTTGAATTGAGGCGAAGAACTTAATCGTGAAGCCTCATATTCAATTGGGACACCTAAGTTTGAACCGAATTTTGGTATGAAGAACTTAATCGTGAAGTGTCGAAATTTGGGAATAAATTAGGCTAAACATAAGGTTATGGTCTAGATAATTAGGATGAGGGACTTAATCGTGAAATCCGAACTATCTAGACATGTCATTAATTCATGAAAGTGACCCTTTTTGACATATTAGGTTTAGAAACCCCAAAATAACAAAACATGAATTTAGAAGTCAAGTAAATGTGAATTTAATCAAGGGATTGAGAGCCGATAGCCCTTAGATTCCATCTCTTTGATTACAAACTCCTTTTTATTATTTATTTAAAATTGTTTTGTTTTGTTTCAACTCAAATTCGGGTATTGAACCCACCATTTCAGTTTTCAACAAAACCCCCCCTTTTACTTTAATTGCATTATTTAGAATTAATTATTTAAGTAAAAAGTAATTTCTCCCGTTATCTTTGGATCGATACCTATTTTACTACAAGGATAGGTTGTATGCTTGCAACCAATCTATCATTGTGTATTGAGGTTTATAAATTTAAAGCATAGAGTGTATTCCAAAAATTGACCACATATTCCAATACCAAAAATACACATCATATCTTCACTGAGAAGGCGAAAAACGACGACGAAACTTCAAACGGCCATAAAACGGCGCTCGAGTGTCCGATTTCAGCAAATGACCACTTTTCGGAAAGCTTGCGAAAATGCGCATGCGTCCGGACTCGCTTTGCCAATTTTCTAAATTCAGAATCGCCAAAAAACAAATAGAAGAGCCTCAAAACTTCAGTTGAAGTTTCCGATTAAGATTTTCATTTCTATTATTCAATCTACGTAGCTCAGTAAATTAGTTATGTAATAAACTTTTAGAACACCAAATTTTATTATTTTTGGAATTTTTTTTACTATTTTTTATGATTTATGAAAGATGCCACAAAATAAGCCCCATTTATACGTAATTTAGCGTAATTTATCGTATTTTAGTAAATTTACCGTATTTTAGCACAAAATCGGCCCTATTCGTAGTAAAAAAACAATTCGATTTTTTAGTGTTAGATTTCAGTATTTTAGCTATTTTGATAATTTCTAAATTATTCTACACCATTTTGAAATTTTTTAAATTAATGAAACAAATATTTAAAAAAACAATTCGATTTTTAGCGTTAGATTTCAGTATTTTAGCTATTTTTCTCTTAAAAAAAAATTTATTTAGTTCGGAAAAAAATTTCCGGAATCTCTAAAAAAAAAAAAAAAAAAAAAATTTGTTAAGTTAAATTTTTTTATCCGGAATCTCTAAAAAAAAAAAAAAAAAAAAAAAAAAATGTTAAATCCGGAAAAAAAATTTCCGGAAACTCTAAAAAAAAAAAAAAAAAAAAAATGTTAAATCCGGAAAAATTTTTTCCGTATTTGGAGTTCAATTTCCGGAAAAAATTTTTCCGGATTTAGAGGCCAAATCCGGAAAATTTTTTTCCGGTTTGGGTATTTTTCAAATTTTCGAGATAATATGGGTATTTTTTGTAATTTGATTTATTTTTTGGATATAAATAAAAAATTCGGTCAAATAACTATGGCAATATTTTTATCCGTGTTTCGATATGATGCTATGGCGTTTTAGAATTTTGGAGCGGGTAAAGATCTTTCGATAGCAACCGGTTAGTAGAGTAATGAAATTCATGCAGGTGCGGATTTAGGATTTTCGTCGGGGGTAAAAAAATATAGAATCAGGTTTAAATTAATTAACTAATTGGGTACTCGATAAAAAAACAATACTTTAACTTATATTTTTCAATATTTTGACTTGTAATTTCTGATGCTCTGACTTATAATTCTAATTACCAATCAAAATTTAACAAATTTATTTCAATTTTAACTCTAAATTTAATCCAAATTATAAATCAAATGTCTAGAGGAGGGCAAAAAAATTTTCAGAGAGAAGCAAAGTCGGTCGGAACCAATAAATCTCCACTAAAACTCAAAATTCAGGAAAGGGCAGCTGGCCCCCCTGGAACCACCTAGGTCCGCCCCTGAATTTATTTATATTATTATTATATGTATTACATTCGAAATATATCTTTGATAATCTCTTCAAATTACTTTCAACTTTAATAAATTGTACAAGCAATATAAAAGTTATATCATAATATGCACCAAATTTATGAAGATTTTTATTTATGTTGTATAAATATTAACATTTTGATATATTATTTGAAATATAAAATAATATACTATTTTCATAATAATATCACTGTTGTGTCTGAATTATGAATTTCAAACCACACCGAATACTTCTTCTTGAGAAAAATTTAAAAATAAATGTCTTCTTGAGAATTATTGGACTGCTCACTGAAATTTCAGCTTTTCTGAATTCTGACCTCTGTCAATTAATCGCTAAAACTGTACCAATCTGTAATATTTTTGTATAGATAAATTATATTATCTAGAAACTAGACTTTCATACCTTTATTTTGATATAAAGAACACAAAAATTTATGTAGCCATGTTCTCTAAATTGAATTTTGAATATAGTCAAAATTATAAGACTGCTCATTGGAATTTCAGCTTTTCTGAATTCTGACCTCTGTCAATTAATCGCTAAAACTGTACCAATCTGTAATATTTTTGTATAGAGAAATTATATTATCTGAAAACTAGACTTTCATACCTTTATTTTTAGAACAGAAAAATCCATGTAGCCATTTTCTCTAAAATGAATTTTGATCTGATCAAATTATTGGATTTCTGATTGAAACAGCAAGAAAAAAAATTTGATTTTTTATTTTTTTTTAGGGCCGAAGTCTGGGATGGTGTCCCGTTTTTGTTTTTTTTTTTTTAACGTTTTTTCCGCGGGCCGTAGTCTAGGATGGCGTCCCACAGGAACGCCATGCCGCATGGCGGCCTTTTTAGTTTTCAAAATCTGTTCAACAGTTTCTTATTTTTAATATTTTATTTATTTATTTCCTTGTATATAAAAATCTCGGTAGAATTCCCATCCTCTGAGATATCTCAAACTTTTGAGTTATTTTCTAGAAAATCTAAACCGTTCATATACGTTCGGCACGAGTCTCAAATCACAAATAATACTGGTCCCTGCGGTATCCCCGAGTAGGCACCGTACACGTCGGATACGCTCTCAGAAAAGTAAGCTTGAACAGAAATAAGACTCACAAAGCCGAACACAGTCAACTCTACTGAAAATGGTAAATATTTGTAAAATGCGAAAGCGTGTAACTGTAACATGCCTCCGACACCGGTCCACACTCCACAAAGAGGAATAACTGGGAAGACTTTTACCAATTAGTTACCTGCTTACACGGCATCAAGCTCTCATTCTGCCACATGGAACCGGGATCTCATTTCACGGTCAAGTACAACTGTACTGCACGGATCCCCGTGCAATGGTATCATTAAAAACCAGCAACCACTCCTAGCTAGCGGATTAGCAACGCGGCAACTGGTCGTACTCGTACATGGGACCTACTTATACGTGGCAACACCCGGGGTGGATCTAAGATTTTCGTCAGGGAGGTAAAAAAATATCGAATCGGGTTTAAATATCTAATCGGGTTTAAATTCATTAACCAATTGAATACTCGATAAAAAATAATACTTAACTTGTACTTTTCAATGCTTTGACTTGTAATTTCTGACACTTTGACTTATAATTCTAATTACCAATCAAAATTCAACAAATTTATTTCAATTTTAACCCTAAATTTAACCCGAATTACAAATCAAACGTCCAGAGGGGGGCAAAAAAAATTCCTGGAGGGGCAAAGTCGGTCAGAACCGATAAATTTCCACTAAAACTCGAAATCCAGGGGGGGCAGCTGCCCCCCCTGGAATACACTAGGTCCGCCCCTGGCAACACCGATTTCTTTTAAATTACTAATCTAATTATGTCTTAATTGATAATATAATTACTGAGATGTTCTACAGTTTTTAAATTAACAAGTTTACTTTAAAAATAATTCTACATAGCATCTACAACGGTGATTTCTTTTAAATTGCTAATATAATGTGTTAATTGCTAATATAATTGCTGGGATGTACCATAATTTTTAAATTAGCAAGTTTGCTTTAAAAACAACTCTAATTAAATTTCTTGGATGGAGTGATTTAGAAATTATAAATCTCTTTAATTGTTAAACTCAGTGACGTGGCTCAAATTAATTGCTAAATATTTACTGGATGAAGACGCTATAAGTCGTAATCACTTTTTTAGAGAAAATCCGATGTGAGAGAGAGTTATGATCGTTTGTGAATTGTGATATTGTTGAAAGTTGAAACCGCGGGGTGCTAGCTATCACTAATCAGCAATTCAGCATCAATAACGCACCCTATGTTACATGCTAAGTTTGTAATGGGAGCGACCTGTTAGTACTATGACGCACAAATCCTATACGAATAATGGACGATCAAATAGTTCACAATTGTCAATATCCACTCGATTCTCAATTCATATTGTTCAATTAAAATTGTCAAGCATAGTAACAAATTCATAATTGTAGAATATATTAGTGAAGTTTAAAATTTGTGATTCGAGTATAATTTACATTAGTATAAGTTTGAAAAAAAAATTTACTCTGTCTATAATAATGGTAAATTCACAAATTGTAACGTATCATACAAATTATACAACAATATCCGTGCAATTTCCTTTTTATATATAATGATACAAGAAAAAAAATAATAAAAATATCAATGGAAATCATGTTATTCTCAGATTTAAAATTCAGATATAGATCTCTCATAAAATAGATATTAAATAGTTAGTGACATGATAATTAACATCTAACCTTTACTAAAAATAAAAATAAAATAATAGACGGCCAGGCCTATTAATTAACCTGATATAGATCTGCCCTTAATTAAACTGGTTAGATATTAATAATTACACGCATACAGTAAAGCACTAGCCACTAGCCACTAGGGTTCAACTTCTCTACACCAGAATCACATGCAAGTATGTAACACGCTCTAATTAAAGAGCTGTCATTTACTGATAAGAGCGTACTAATCAGTATTTAAATGTGAAATGCAAAGATATAATTAAAGCCATTTAATTGGTTCTCGTGAAATACCCTGACTAATAGGATCTTTGTCGCCTTTTCATTGGTCCACGAATTGATCTCCTCAACAATAATTGATTATTTAATTGAGGAGGGATCGGATTACATCGTCAAGTTTTAAAGTTTTCAAAGTCCAAATAGTCGATCCAAACAGTTCAATATGATGGAGATATTAAAATGTGCTTGCAGATCAAATTTTACATTTTTTTGAATTTTTTACGTATTTATTAAGTACTTTACAAAATCGTTGTTTTCAGACCATTGAATTTTTGTATCCATCTTAATAAATAGTAAAAAAAAAATTCATAAAAAATGTAAAATTTGATTTGCAAGCATATTTTAATATATCTATCATATCGAACGGTTTGGATCGATTGTTTGAACTTTAAAAATAAATGATACCATGCGATGTCACCAAAAAACGGTGTAATCCGATCCCTTCTCTATTTAATTATGTGCTCGACCTCATTTCAGCTCGCAATTCATTATTTTTTTATTCATTATTCTTGCCCAAAAGTAGGGGGGAAATATTAATATTTTAATTTTTTATTGGTTCTGTATCGCCAAAAACTCAGCTTGGTCAGATATAATTGGATTTCAGTTAAAAAGGAACCGAGACAATCCAAAATCTTAGCTTGAAATTTTATTGTCAACGTTCATGAAGTAGGTACCAACCAGCTGTTTTATTGATTTTTTATTCATACCTGTAGCTATGACCTAAATTCAGATCCTCTGAAGTAACTCACAGTTTGTGTTTGAATGTCAACCGTCCGATTAAATTTGATACGAATTTAAAAAAGTCCCGTAATTCAAATCGGATTGGCTTGAATTCAGATCAAACTGTCCAAATACATATTTAATTCTCGAGTGATTTTTAGAAATGTATATGTTTTCTAGGATTTTTGTCTGGAGGCCAAAAAAATAGCGAATCAGATTTAAATAGCTAATAATGTTTAAACTCATTAGCTAATCGGATATTAGATAAAAAATAATATTCTAACTTATAATTTTTAATTCTCTGACTTCTAATTTCTAATGCTCTAACTTTTAATTCTAATTACCAATCATAATTCAAGAAAATTATTCTAATTTTAATTCTAAATTTAATTTCAATTACAAATTAAAATTTCAAAAGAGCAAATAATATTCCGGAGAAAACAAAATTAATCTGAGTCTATAAATCTCCATAGAAATTTAAAATTCTAAAAAAGACAACTCCTGACTCTTATTGGGTCCACCCTTTAATTTTCATGCCCGTTACACAAACAGAAATTTTGAGTTATTTAGATAATCCGGACCCGTAATGACCCTTGGCAAGTTAGGTTTAATGCATACTTCATGCCGAAATTTTTTTATTGGTAGAAATTTATAGAAAAGAGAGAGAAATAGAAAGAGTATATGAGTTGTAATATTAGTAGAAAAATCAGTAAAATTTTTACCGATCTAAAAATCAGTTTGTTTTTTTTCTTTTATTTTTTCTAGTAAAATATTTTTTTTTATTAAAATAGATATAGAATCTTAAAATTTAGATATAATAGAAATATTCTATCTATTTTTTGAAAAACTTTTCATATTTTACTAGAAATCTAATATAAGAATTCTCTCCATCTATACATCAGATTTGAAAAAAAATAAGTTTGAGTCGTTAGAATTCATACCGATCCAAACTTTTTAATTTTTTAAATCGGTAAGAATTTTACGAAACTTTCTACCAATATTACAACTCATGTACTATTTTTATTCTCTCTTCTTTTTTATTAATTTCTACCAATAAAAAAATTTCCTTCATGCCTGTTATACAACCGAGTAAAAGCGCATACTTCCAAGTTTGACTTGTGATATTTTGTTTTCCTCGGTGCGCACTTACACTTTACCAACCAGAACAAAAGCCAGGTCGGAAAAACGACTCGTTGCGTTGGTGTGAACGGAGATGCGACTTGGATCCTACTTGTCAAATTGTCAACACCAAAATCATCTTTTAGGTTGTCAACGCATGTTTTCATAGTACAACTACGTACTAACAAAATGACACAAAAACAATAATCAATGCACCGAAGAAATGGATGAGGTGTGGCAGCGGGAGCAATCAGCATCCAGCTCGGATACTGACAGTGGACCAGCTGTATTTACAATTTATTAATTGACACGAGTTTGTCTCTTTGTTATTTGGAATCAGAGTAGGTTCGATGCCCATCGGACCTACCTTGGTTCGATGGGTGTGATGACCATTCGATCTGCATCAAGATTCGTGTGCTCTGTATCAAAATTCGTGCAAGTCTATATTAATTCCGTGAACATAGATCTTGATGCTAATTGTACGGTCCTAGAGCTAATTGAACCTAAATGTAGGTCCGATGGGCATCGGACCTACTCCTATCTCTTGTTATTTAGCCTCTTGTTCAGTCCCTGCAATTCATTATTTGGACAGGAATATTTGGATAGATAGACTGAAAGAAGTTACCAAATTGTACCATTGGTGCAATTGATTGGATTGCAGAGGATGAGACGAACCGACCAGGCGCAGTTTGTTTGTGTTACAAACTTAGAATATCTACATCCCAGCAACTCAAATGAGTTTCTAAATAACTGTTAATCACTTTTTAGAAATTGAGGTCTCTAAAGTTTCTAACTCTTACATTTCTGAAATTAATTTTAGAGTTTCTATTAAGTCACGTCAGCAATAAATTAATAAGGAGAAATAATTTGAGCCAATTATTTGACCAGTGTGGAGTTTATAAACAGTTTTTTAATAAGAAATTTTCATGCATAGTTTCTAAATAAGAAACTCTCCTACATTCCTGAAACTGTATTAGAAACTGCCACATCAGATTAGAAACTCTCATAGTACCAGAGATGTAGATGCTCTTACAATCCAAGACGTGTTGTCTAGAAACCGCGCATGCAATTTGAAATTCTCCTTACTTTCTGCTTTTTGTTTTTAAGACACAATATGGATTTTTCTTGCTTATTTTAGTGCTCACGAGTTTCATTTTTGGGGAGTCTCCAGCTAGGAGGAAGACATGTACACTGTACAAATGTACAAATTATCATGGAAAATCGCACAATATAAGATTCTGTGTTGTGCAACCATAAAAAAAAAAAGATTCTGTGTTGTGGGTATATTTTGGTATTTGGATTCCTTTTTGCTACTACTATTAAAATTTTAGTTTTATTATGCCTTTGTAAATATTGCAGATCTGATTTAATAGTTTATTTTTTATATACGATTTCTCTAGTTGACTTGCGAATTTTAAAATAATAGATACAGAACTAGTCACATAACTATTTGTAAATAAATGATGGTATTATATGAGAACGTCATAAATTATCACAAGTTGCGCAGAGTATAAATCTTACAATTACTCCTATGGACATGTGAGTCAAAAACTGAGATATTTGTTTTTTTTTTCTGTTGTTTCTTCATAGAATACAGTTGAGAAAAAAAATTAATTTTATACTATTTTTTTTTTGGTTTACCTACAAAATAGTATAAGATTAAATTATCACATGTTATCACGTCACTACGGATAGATACAGGTTCAATTTTCAAAAATAGTATCTAAATGATGCTGGAGTGTATAAAAACTCTTTAAACAAAAAATAAAAATAAAATAAAAAGGAGTTTCGGGCTGGTATATCAAAAGATATGCATATGAATGATTATTATTAATTTTATCAGATGATTATTATATAATAAGAAGGCTTTCTGATAATAAATATAATTATGATTATATATCTATAAAGAGTTTGTAGTTTTGATTAAGAGAGAAAGAGAGAGATAAGGAGATGAAGCAAATGATTCACATTTATTCAATGATGATCTGAACATGAATTACATGAGCTTATAAAGGCCCTTGATACAGAGAGATAATCAGCTAGTTAACTGTCTAACAATATATTGTTAAGCTCACTAATAACAACCTTTGACTGAGTCAAAGTCTAACTAACTGCTAACAGAACTATATCAAACTGTATCTAATTGTTCTGACTTTAATACCCCAGCAAGCGAAACCTGGGGAAGCAATGTGTAGCTTGGAACAAAGCAAGTGGAGTCGCTATGATGGTAGGCCTTTCGTGAAGAGATCATCCAGTTGGTTCTTGGTGCAAATGAACCAAATCAACAAGTCATTAGATGCCACTTTCTCATGTACAAAGTGAAAATTGATCTCAATATGCTTTGTACATGCATGGAAAACAGAATTAGAAGCCAAGAATGTAGCTCCTAAGTTGTCACACCATAAGATATGTTTGGAAGACAGTGGCACATGAAGTTCTTTGAATAGTTGTTGTAGCCAAATCAACTCGGAGCAAGCTATGGCCATACTTCGATACTCGGCTTCAGTTGTGAATTGTGCGACTGTATGTTGTTTCTTAGAACCCAAGAGAGAAGGTTGGAGCCTAAAAACACACAAAAACCCGTTGTAGAGCGTCTATCGTCGGGACACCCCGCCCAATCGGAATCCGCATACGCAAGAAGCTTAAGATAAGACTTTGAGTTCAATTGAAGGCCATGAGTGAGAGTGCCCTTGAGATACCGCAAAATTCGTTTGACAACCTCCCAATGCTCAATGGTGAGAGAGTGCATGAATTGAGAGATTTTGTTCACGGCAAATGTGATATCGGGTCGAGTAATTGTGGCATATTGAAGAGCACCCACCATGCTTCGATAAAGGTGAGGATCGGCCATAGGAGTCCCTTTATGTTTTGAAAGGTGATCATTGGTCAAAATTGGGGTAGAGTAAGGCTTAACATCATCCATCTTTGATCGAATGAGGAGGTCATGAATGTAATTCGGTTGAGAAAGAAGAATCCCTTTAAATTTGGAGTGACCCTAATGCCTAAGAAATAATGCAAGGAGCTAAAATCCTTTAGAGAAAAGCGAGAAGCAAGAGAAGAAATAAGAGAAGAGACCTCTTGAGAGTTAGAACCCGTGACAATAATTTCTATTTGTGACATGGTTTCTATTTAATAAAAACCGATGACATCCTCACTTTAAAAAAAAGGGAAAATTTTCGGTATGCCCATGGAAACTTCCAAAATAGCCAATATCCCCATTAAAACAACAAAATAGCTAATATCCCCGTTAAAACTTAACTTTCTTATTTCTATCCCCTTTTATCTATTTTGCCTTTCATTTATTTATTTTAATATTCAAAAAGACATATATACCCTTTCATCAATCACCGTTAGAGCTCAAATCTCATCAAGATCTGTGCACACATTACCAATCTTGATGTTGGCTTTAATCAGGACCTAGGTTTTCTAATCTCTCATCCCATTTAGCGATTTTTCGACCACGGCCGACCTAGCTGTTGACAGGATTGGCATCGACGTGATCTCAGGAGTCGAATGACCCTCTTGTCGGTGGTTGACCTCGTCGGAACGGCCAAGTCAACGATGACTTAATTAATCAGGTCGTTTTGAGGCTGGAAGAGGATCTTCATGGATTTAGTATTGTGTTCCATTAAACTTGCTTTATTCCTCACATAAGAAGCATCGTTTCTACATTTCAAAGAGATTGTTGGCTCAAATTTGAAATTGAAATCAACAAATCAGATACTGTCATGAATGACATGAGACCAGTTCTTCTCATCTTTAGTGCTTTTTGGCAAATTGTGTTGATTTGTTCGAAATTTGTTCTTAGTTTACATGTATTTGATGTTCTTAAGTCTAGATGAAACTAATTTGTGCATTAAATACATGTATTTTAATGGTAATTAGTTTAGATGTATTATTTTGTGTGGTGACAGTACCCTTTGACAGTATCGTTTCTACATTTTTTCTATTAATGAAATTGTAAGATGACACTAAATTTCTATTAAATGAGTTGTATATATTGATATGAATTTAGATGTATTTGTTGGCACCAATTTTCTTTCAGTTTTTCCTTTCATTTATGATTTTTCTTATGTTCTTCCATTTTTACCCCTGACAGAGGAGTTTAACATTTTATTTGATTTTTCTACCTAAAATGTGTGTCTCTATTATAGAGCAATCTTTCTTAGAACTCATATTAGCAAATTAAGAAACAAATAAATCACAAAGAACATAAAAATTAATCAAGAACTTAACTAAAAACACATCATATCGACAATTCTCCTGAATAACATATTGCAAACTCAAAAGAAGAGATACTACTGAAAAAGTAAAATTTAAGAAATCTGTTAAAAAGTAGATTTAAGAATCTTTGTATCACATCAAATTAGCTAAAAAGTAAAGTTAAGGAAAATCAGTTAAGAGGAAACAAACTAACAAGAAAACCAGTAAAAGAATCCTTTTACTCTTTGTATACCAGCATCTCTCAAGAATTGATCGCAATTCTTTATTTTCATGGTATCAATTCGTGCATATTTGTTTGAAAAGTACAACCCATAAACCAAGCTAAAAAGCACAATTTGAACCAACTGAATTCAAAGTTAACTTCTAATCGCATAAATTAAGTACTACATTTTAATTGTTAAGCCAAGGATACGTATTTGAGAATCATTAGAATTATTTGATATACCTAAATTAGTTATTTTTCAGGGGAATACAATGTTGTATAGTTATTTTGCAATAGGATAAAATGTTGGATAGTTGACCAAACTGGGTAGTTTAATAGAAACCAAATTGAACACAATAAGTTTACATATAAATCCTTACACTTGGTTCGTTGGTTTCACAACTTGGCCACATGAATAGCTTACAGTACTTGTAAGTTGAATTTCTAGTCTCAACTCATTTTTGACTCTACTTTCAAATATAATTATATGAAATTGAGATTTTATTTTAGCAGTAAAAAATTGGATAAATCATTCGATCCTACAATCTGAAATCAAGAAATCATATGTATATCTTTTGCAAATTTTAATTTCAACAGTAAAAAATTGAGATTTAAATTAGCTGTATCCACTTAGATTGGAGATAAATATCTATACCTTTTGAAGCGAATAAGAAACAGCTTCAGCAATTTGGACTTTTGTGGTTAGGTGAGCAATGGAGATAAAAAGAAACAAGGAGGACGGGAGAGAGGTGGAACGAATAACACGATGAAGAAGGAAAGATGAAATTAGTCGATGAAATTTTGGCGCGAAAAACACTGGAAAGATGAAGCATCTCCTGAAAGAAAGTTCTTATTCAATCCTGTTAGAAATTCAATGGATACCTCCATTTTATTAAAAGGGTATATATGTCTTTTTGAATTTTAAAATAAATAAATGAAAGGTAAAATAGATAAAAGGGGATAGAAATAAGAAAGTTAAGTTTTGATGGGGATATTAGCTATTTTGTGGTTTTCATGGGGATATTGGCTATTTTGAAAGTTTCCATGGGCATACCGGAAATTTTCCCTAAAAAAAAAATGAAATTAGAAAAACTGTTAGAACACTACCGTGAGTAGGTGATATATTTTAATTATATAAAATTGAAATGTACCAACAACACAATTTATGGCTTATTATCACGTCTAATATAATTAATTAAGACGTTGTTCTCCGTTAAGAATACAAGAATTCAAAATGCAGTACCCATTATTAGAGGTGATTTAAGAACTTCCTAGGGAAAAAAAAGAAGCTAAAACAACTATTATTTTTCATTTGAGCAATTAATATGAGCTTACTGTCAGCAAATCAAGAAATAAGTTCACGGGTATAAAAGAAATAATAATGACAATAAAAAAAAACTCATGAATGTCATTTAATTTACATTATGTCAATCAATAGCGGCCCAAGTGAGGTTTATGAGCTCTTGAATTCCTTCGTTTATCTCTACGAACTGAACTGACCCAATTCGAAGTTTAATGAAATTTGAAGGCTTAAATAAACTTATTAAGACCAATAATAATGCAGGCCACATATGACCCAAATTTGGACCCTGGCATCTATTGAGCCTCCGTTAAAAATTGAACTTGTTTTTCAAGAGTTAATTCATCAGTCCTCGCAATTATTTCTTAAATAAAATAAAAAAAAATTTAAAATTAGGAAAAGTATTATAGAATTTTTTTTTCTTGGTTATGTATCAATTTTCATGTAATTGGATGTCTTCTGATAATTCATAAATGATTTTAAATTATTTGATGAAAGCAATAAAACTTGCATCAATTTTTTTTTTAACATTTTTCAGTGTATAAGATTCATAAATATATAGATTACATTCTAATGTCAGATTTTAAAATTATAAATATTATTTACAGTTTGGAGATTATCAAGTTAAAACCTGAAGTCCCCTCATTATTTTAGTAACTTTTAGAAATTAATCCAGAATTAGCATTCTAATGTCAGCTTTAGGACCGTACGATTAGCATCAAGATCTATGCGCACGGAAAATTGATACAGACTTGCACGTATTTTGATACAGATCACACGAATCTTGATGTAGATTGAATGGTCATCACACCCATCGAACCAAGTAGGTCCGATGGGCATCGGACCGACTCTGACCATACCATCATAGTTGTTCTTTTCAATGAGGGATTGATTTTTCTTGTACCCAACTTTTGAAAGAAGGATTTGACAGAGGCTTAACCAACAGCCGAGTAACAAGTAATCATTTAAGCCTTTTTGTCTCTTAAATTTTACTCATTGCCTTTAAAATGACATCTCCACATCATTTTCCTAGCTATTTCTTTCATCTTTCTCCCTTCTCACCAAATTTTTGTCATGTTTCTCACAGATCAGACATCAGAATAGTTTATTCCTACAAGCTTTTCAATGAACGGCTTGTATCATCCTTTAATTATCCCCTTGAGCGACCTCTGTCATGTGTTGTGACCTAACTTTATTATTTAAAAAAAAAATGTGATGAACGACATTTCAATCCGTCACGAAGCACTTTTTACTTCTTCTAATTTTTTTTTTTTGATTAATTTCTTCTAATTTTAAAAAAGAGCAATGTGGTTGTACTTTGGCCCGAGGAAAAAAAATGTGTATTCATTAAAAAATACCACCTTAGCATGTCCGTGTTCGTTTCCTTGATACATAGTTGTACATTTTATACAGCATACCTATTTGTTTTGGCAAAGATGCAACATATAATATTTCTCAAATCTCAAGGTCTATTTCAGAAACCTAAACCATGTTTGCTGGTAGAGTTGGAAAAACGTGCTGTGCCGTGCTATGACTAACACACCGTGACTTTGGTCTCGTGCCGTGATCAAGTTAATTTTTCACGTGCCGTACCATGCCGTGACTAAAATGTCAAGGGGTGGTCACGGCACGCGAATAGTCACGCCGTGCCTAACGTGCCGTGACCATACGTGACTCGCGTGACCATTTAATCATAATTTAGGTTAGTTTATTCAAGATTCACCATTAAATTAATATCTAATGGTCATAATTACACGTGACTCGCGTGATTACGTGTCGTGCCGTGCCGTGCCAAAGTTTCAAAAGATGAGGCACGGCACGTGAATGGTCACGGCACGGGACACACGAGTCACGGCACGTGAATAACACGCGTGTCGTGCCGTACCCGTGCCGTTCCGTGACGGAGCCAGCTCCACCGTGCCATTTTTCCAACTCTATTTGCTGGTGATCGAATCCTGCATTCACCTCAGAACAGACAAGTAATAAGCGCAACAAAATCAACAGTAATTACATCACCAAAACTTAAAAAAAAAAATACATGAAAACAAATGAAATAATAAGGGGTGACAACATCCGACTTGTACCCTGACACCTCAGAAACACAACTGCCATCCCACTACTGCCTGGATTTAGACCTCTTACCATACCCTCAACCTCAAATTGCCTTTGCCTCCCTTAAAAGCCCCCTTCGTATCTACCACTCCATGCCTCCACCATACCCCAAGAAAAATGTTGACCTTGCTTTTCATTTTTCTTTCTTTTATTATTATTTTTTTTTTTTTTGTCTGTACTGCCGATGGTTTTGTGTATTTGCAGAATATCATTCTAAGTTTGTCAAATTTGCTAATTAAAATCTCGACTCTGGAAAACCCTTGTTTTTTGCTCTAAAATCGAACGATTAAAGCTTGTAATAATTTAGTTCAACTTTACATTATCTTGATAACAATAGCTTGTAATAATTTTAGTTATCTTTTAGCTGACAAATCTTGATTTATTGTTGGGAATTATTTCGATAATTTCTGCCACTATAGTTTATTAATAACATACAGAATTTGTGAATCAACATTTTGAAAGATTAAACGAATGAGTTGTTAAATAAATAAATAAAGTTTCGCAAAACATAATTAAATTATATGTGTGCAGTGCGATCAAGTCAACAACTGCTCTAATGATATAGTGACGCTCTGTATGTCAGAGTTGATCATTTATCTACTCCCAAGATTTAAATTTATTTTCTCTGGTCATAAATTGGAAGACGTTTCTTTTTAAAAAAGAAATGAAGCTATACACTAAATTTTTCAGTCAAAATTAGTAGAATATTTTATATGTATATGAACGAGATTACGAGAGTATATACTTTTCGTTGGAGAGTTTCTACTTACATCCAATTGAAGTCTTCCAAACTTACAGATTATATTTTTAATAAATGATACAACATTAATATTACTCCAAAGAAATATGCATGGAGTGCGATGCAATTGCAAAAGAATCGGGGTTCTCCTTGCAAAAGAATCCTATGTCTTAAAGGGATTTGCTTCAGTGGACATAAGGACCTATTTGTAAAATGAACATATTTTTATTTTCAAAATTCAAACAGTCGATCCGACCGTTCAACATTATCTCCATATTAAAATATACTTGGAGGTCAAATTTTACATTTTTTTGAATTTTTTTTACTATTTATTAGATGGTTACAAAATCGTTGTTTTCAGAACATTGAAAAACAGCAATTTTGTAACCATCTTAATAAATAGTAAAAAAAATCAAAAAAATATAAAATTTGACATCCAAGTACATTTTAAAATAGAAATAATGTTGAACGGTCGGATCGACTCTTTGAACATTGAAAATGAAAATATATTCATTTTACAAATGAGTCCTTATGTCCACCGAAGCATCCCTCATGTTTAAAACCTCGCCATACTTCTAATACACAGACACACCCATTGCCTAAAAAATACAAGTATAACAATATAAAAACCCCCATAACCGAATCATAAACAAAAGCAAAAAACTGCAAAAGGCCCCAAATGTAGCCAAATCACTACCCAACGATCGATCAACTCAGAACATTCTTTTAACAATCTGTTGCTTCTCTCTCTCTTTCACCCCCTCTCTTCCCTCCTTTCTTTCTCTCTCTCATGGCCCCTCTAGCTCCTCTCTCAGAGGAGCCTATAAGTGAAGTTGACCCCAAATCCATCACAAATCTCTCAAAAAGAACTCATTCTTTCCGGGCATGGATCACAAACCATCTCATTTCACACAACAAGGCCGATCTACGCATTTTGTTAAGCGTCATTGGTTGCCCCCTCTCTCCTGTACCAGTGCTTCCATCGCCACCTCGAAATGTAAGTATATATATATGGACTTGTGTTTAGGGGTTAATTTATTGATGAATTTTGCAGAATGTGCCATTTTTATTGTTTGTATAACTTCTTGAAATTGCAGAATGGTTGCAAGCCCTCTTTCATTGTGATAATGTGAAACTTAATTGTGTTTCATTTAGGTGGCGTCAACAGCTCAGTATATTATTCAGCAATTCAGAGCGACAACCGGCTGTGCGAAAATAGAAGGGGGAGTGAAGAGCATGTATGCAGCTGGCCGTGTGCAACTGGCAAAATGGGGCCCGGGAAACAGGACTACAGAAAGGCGTCATGCCGGATGCTTCGTGGTGTGGCAGCTAGTGCCTAACAAGTGGCTAGTTGAGCTGGCAGTGTCGGGACACAAAATTATGGCCGGCAGCGATGGCCATGTGGCATGGCGACGGACACCTTGGGTAGGAGCTCATGCGGCCCGTGGTGGGGTCCGCCCTCTCCGGCGCGCTCTTCAGGCAAGTCATTATCACATATTAATCAAGAAATTGTTAATCAAAATTGACACTTGGAATAGCATAATATACATATATAATTTTTTAATTTTGGTTGTTTTTATAAATAATTCATCTGTAGTGCATTCATAGTACCACTGAGAAAAGGATTGACTTCATAAACGACATAATAGAGAGCTGCAAATTCACTCAAATTCTCCTTTTATATTTCTTTTCAGAGGAAAAATAAAGTTCCCAGTTTGACACTTTTTGTTTCATGCTTGTTTCGCACTTGGTGCATTAGGGGTGTCAATGGGTACGATACGGATAGGGTGGAAGTATTTCCATATCAATACCCACTAAGAATTGTCTTTATCCTTTTAGTATCAAGAGTAAAGCTAAGGTGCTCTTAAGTGTACCGTACTCCTAAATGTAGGCCGTTGGATTTCTTTAAAAGTCGTGCTACCACGCCTTTTAAAGAATCTACACGACTTTTAAAGAAATCCAACGGCCTACATTTAGGAGTACGGTACACTTAAGAGCACCTTAGCTTTACTCTAGTATCAATATATCTGTTGGTGGCAAATACCGCCAACTATAAAAAAAAAATTGTCTTTATTCATATCCTGCCCTTACTCATTAAGAATTGATCTTATTCTACTCTATCCTTATCTATTAAAATTATCGGATAATGAAACAGTAGCGTGGTGAATAACGTATAATACTATTATAATAATTAATTTATTATATTTTACAAATAGAACACATCACAACTTATTCATTTCACACATATACAATTACATTACTAATAATAAAATAAAAATAAACAAAGTGTAATCAATTCCAACTAAATTGTTTTTTATAAATCAAGAAAGTTTAAAAACACGAATATTTTTTGGAAAAATTCAATTATTTAACTAAATAACAAAACATGTAACTAAAAGTAATATGATTAACATTTTTCATATAGCAAAAAACATATACTAAATAACAAAAGTACATAACTAATTATTACTCAAACATTATCATATAAAATATCACACAAATAAATTTTACAATCGTTAATTATTGCTCAAACATTATTTAATTTAATTTTATATAATTATCCTATAGAGTAACGTGTACGAAATAGCCTTTACCCGTACCCTCACCTGCTTAGCTAATGAAAAAAATTCTTATCCATACTCATACCCGACAAGCTAACGAAAAAAAACTATACTCGTACCCATCTATCAAATACTGTACCGCTAGGATAAACAGGTAAAAAGGTGTCATTGACACCCCTATGGTGCATGCTCTCATTGTTTTCACACAGTCGTCTCCTTTCTCAACTTTGGGTCCTTGTTGCTTTATTTGCTAGCTTTCTTAGCTAGGTGTTTCCTTTTTGGAGCTTTTATTTGAAAGAGCTTTTTGTGTGAAAAAAAAGTAAACTTTGGCATGTGCTCTGACATTCGGCGTCTAATGACACATTGTAATTTGTAAACAATGGTCAAGCAGTTAAATGGGCTAATATTTCTTTAATTAGATTAGATGATATCATGACAGCAATGCTGGCGAACTGGAGTCTTCTGTGGCGCTATTTCTGTGTCCAAGTGTGCTTCCGTCGCTGCTCACGTGTCGCATTTATCATAGTGACAACTTAATTGTTCAGGAAAGATTCGGCGAGGTCAAAAATTTGTGATTCGGGAATAATTCGGGTATAATTCGGGAATGATTCGGAATAATCCGGATCAGAGATCTCAGTCCTACAAGGAAGCAAAAAAACCAAAAAACCAAAAAAAAATGTTATGAGAAAAATTCTGAAAAAATTCGCAAATAATTCGTAAAATTCAGGAAAAATTCGTAAAATTAGTAAATTATTCGGGTATAATTCGATCAGAGTTGGTCAACCGAATAATTCGGCGTTCGGTTCGGGATCACCAAAAAAACGAATAATTCGGATATAATTCACGAATCTTGTTACTGTAGCATTTATAGGGTAGTTAATTTTGAAAGATCCTCTCTTAAATTGAAATTGTTTAGGAAATGTACCCTCTAGAAAATTAGTTTGAATTTCCATTAACTAATTCTCAAATGTCTTTGTTTAATTGGATTGACAAATACGGACACTTTCAATTTCAAATTTTACAACTTTTATCATTGGTTTTAAATTCTTACCCATGATCAAAGTTGTAAAGAAAAAAAGGAAAGAATAAAAAAAAAATCTTATCTGAATACAATCAAGTTAAAAAAGAAATTAAGGCGGAAACTTTATGTTCTGCATTTGTGCACCATCTAGAAGATTAAACCTTTCAGAAACAAAAATGAAACGAAAAATTTCGTTAATCTTAAAAATGATGAATATCATTTTATTTGTGCAACAACTGGGGAGGGTAATAAATTGTTAGAATATATAAATATTATCAGATTAAGATTAAGAATTTTTATTGCAATACACCACTTCTAACAAGATTTTTTTTTTTTTTTTTAAATTGATCAAGTACAAATCATCTTACATAAGGAGGAACAAATGGAAATAAATCTGCTGCGATCCTCTGGGGTCGCAGGGTCCTAGCGATTCCAATTTCAACCGTTCAAATATTTTGAGATTCGTGCACAAAAACTGATTTCTCAAAAAGATCCTGAATTTTATCATTTGAATGGTTGGATTTAGAATCGCAGGATCCTGCGATCCCTTAGAATCGCAGCAGATTCGGACCCGGAACAAATAGACTAAAGAATATAATTCACCACTTGGTAGCTGCTACCGAGTTTATATATAAAATATATATATATAATCACCATATTGTTTGGTAAAGTATGGATTCGCCATCGAATATTTTAAATTTTGTTACATATACAATGAGGCGATTCTTAAATAATTATCATTTCTAATTTTAGGTCTGTCATTGCTTTCCTGTTTTGACTCAGCAGATGTTTCACATATGAGATGCATGAAAAATGTTAATTTAATCCCACTTGGATAATGATAAGTATTGATTTTAATATAGTACCTTTACACTGTTTTATTTGCTTTATCAAATTATTTTCTGTCAAACTCCTGTTACTCGGTACAACAATCATTGCACTAATTCAATAAAATTTTCATTCAATAATCAGCCTCAATGTGCATGGCTCATGCATCATTATTTGAGTAGCAAACCTAATATGCTTAACTCTTATGGAAAATTGCCTCACTCTATATCTGTAGACTATAATTGTACTAAATATATATTTAATCACCATTTTGATCTTCTAGGGCTTAGACCCTGTAACCATCGCCGCGGTCTTTTCACCGGCACAACACATCGGAGAGAAATTCATCGGAGAAGAAGACTGCTTCGTCTTAAAACTTGACGTAGACAAGTCAACGCTCTCAAATTGGGGCGACAGCACGGCTGAGGTTATCAAGCATAACATGTTCGGTTTTTTCAGCCAACGTAGCGGACTACTTGTCAAACTAGAGGATACACAGCTGACGCGGATCCAGTCTCCGGGCGCTGAGGCCATGTATTGGGAAACCACGATTTCATCTTCGATTGAGGATTATCGAATGGTGGATGGTGTTGCGATTGCACATTCGGGTCGGTCAACGGTGAGTCTTGTTCGGTTTGGATTCGGGATCAAGACGAACCGGGTATTGACCCAAATGGAGGAGGTGTGGTCCATTGATGATGTGGTGTTTAATGTACCTGGACTCTCTGTTGATTCTTTCATCCCCCCTGAGGAGGTACAGAGGAGCAATATTTATGACATGTCTGATGAACCTAGATAATATTAGCACATGTATGTGAAGTTGTGATAAATATGTACATGGATGCTCTCCATTTTGTAGTAAAATGGAGATGGCTCTTGTCTGTTCAAAAGAGAATATGAGGTATTCAGTGTTACCAGTACTCTCTTGTAGCAATTCTGTTTTCATTTTCCTAGTAGTCCAAATAATAATCAAAATCTTGCTTCTGTAATCTGAGGGCATTTCTATAAAAATCAGTTCTTATCATGTCAAGAAAAAGAAAAAAAAAAGGAACTGACTTTTTTTTTTTTTTTTTTTGGCAAGTAGCCCGTAGGCCTAAAGGAACTGACTATTAATAGTTGGTAGTATACCAGTATGTACATATAGTGAGATTATAAATGTAATAAAGTATCTAAGCAATTTGGGATCTTTCTGGTATTTATTTGTCGTGTAGTGTGCAGCCAAAGGGACATTATTTTTTTTTTTTGGAATTATGGATTGCTAAATGTACATTTGTGGTATGAAAGGTTTGTTTTGAGGTATATTTGGCATTAAATTGGGTAGAAATATCATTAAATTATGAAAAAAAAAAATTATGCTGCACATGGGTGTCCTTTGATATCTCAGTTGGTGCAACATGGCTAAAACCAGGACCAGATTAGACTATTAACATGGCCCCCATGTTATATATATATAGAGGTTGTCTAAGATCAAAATGATAGTTCCTAAGTTTTTGTGCTACTAATTCATTTTTGCAGTTTTAAAGTTCAAATAGTTAATCTGAAGTGCTCAAGATGTTCTCCATATTAAAATGTGCTTGGAGACCAAATTTTATATTTTTTTGAATTTTTTTACTATTTTTTAAGAATTTTTTAAAATCAGTGTTTTGAATAATAAAAATAAATAAAAGAAATCTGAAAAACAATGTTTTTTAAAAATCCATAAAAATAGTAAAAAAATTTCAAAAAATGTAAAATTTGATCTCCAAGCATATTTTAATATGGAGAACACGTTGAGCACTTCAAATTAACTATTTGAACTTTGAAACTGCAAAAACGAATTGGTAGCACCAAAACTTAGAAACTACCATTTTGATCTTAGCCAACCTCTATATAATATGAGGAGGGTTCAAATGCCTCCATTTTTCATGCCTCCACCATGCCTCCATTTTTAAAAACTTTAATAACTCAAAATTTAAAACTTAAAAGTCAAAATAAAACCGTTGGATATGATCTACATCATTTTATCTATGTGCTCATAAAAAATTATCACATTTTGATTTTGTTTTTATGTGAATCAATAAGTTGAAAAATCAACGTCTAGAAATTATCCACATTAGTACATTTTTTTCCAAGCTCTTGATGATAACCAAAACAAAATTGAAATGTCATAATTTTTTACACATATATAGATAAAATGATGTAGATTATATCCAACGGTTTTATTTTGACTTTTAAGTTTTAAATTTTGAGTTATTAAAGTTTTTAAAAATGGAGGCATGGTGGAGGCATGAAAAATGGAGGCATTTGAACCCTCCTCATATAATATATAGAGATGGGCTATTGTGCTTTGCAAAGTAAAGCGAACGTTTTACTTCGGGCTCGTTTTCGGATTTTTAAAGTCCAAATAGTCGATCCAATTTATTAGATGTTCAATCTATATTAAAATCTGCTTGCATACCAAATTTTACATTTTTTGAAATTTTTTTACTATTTATTAAGCCACTTTTAAAATTGCTGATCACATGGTCCAAAATTTTGTTGCACTGTTTTTACTGTTCACCCGGATCAACAATTTTCAAAGTGGCTTAATAAATAGTAAAAAAATTCAAAAAAATGTAAAATTTGATATGCAAGCAGATTTTAATATAGATTGAACATCTAGCGGTTTGGATCGACTGTTTGAACTTTGAAAATCCAAAAACGAGCCCGAAGTAAAACGTTCGCTTTACTTTGCAAAGCACAATAGCCCATCTCATAATACACACACACACACACATGTTCTTAAGCTCACCAAGTCCCTTTGTGAGCTTAATTCAAAAACCTATTGAATTGGCTTCAAACGATGCATCCAAACCGTTGAAACCGATCTACTTCACGAGTGATGCATTTACATGTCAAATTTATAAACTTTCGAACTAATTTAGTATAAAGTCAATCGGTAAAAAAAAATAGTTTATAAGTTAATTTTAATGTGTTCATTTTTCATCATTTTTTGACCAGTTGATTTTATATTAAATTAGTTCGAAAATTTAAAAACTTGACATGTAAACTCATAACTCGTGAAGTAGATCGGTTTCAACGGTTTGGATGCGTCGCTTGAAACCAATTTGATGGGTTTTTGAATTAAGCTCACAAAGAGGCTTGGTGAGCTTAAGAACACCCTAGTTCTACTCTATATATATATATATCTAAAAGATATTTAATTCATGCATCTTGCACAGTGACTATATTGTTTTTAAATGTAAAAGTTTAAGAAGAAAAAAAATATATTTTGATATATCTTTCCAAGAATTATATTTGGTGAATGCTATTATACACTTTCTTCTGGTCATAATGTACACATTGCTCCATTTTTACTAGAATTTTATTGGTTTCAAGTTTTTATGCATTTTGTGCCAGGCAGGATGTTACATTTTTTTTCATGTATACTTGTCACTTGTGTAATATATCAACTAATCGAATTGTGAACCATTTGTTGTTGTGAGGATGATATTTGCATATATTCATTCTGAGTCCGACTAGGCTAAGCCATGGTGTAAAACAACTTGGTACTCCACGCCATATCTTCATTTTCAAAGTTCAAATAGTCGATTCGAACCTTCCAATATGTTCTTCATATTGAAATGTACTTGGAGACCAAATTTTACATTTTTTGGAATTTTTTTACTATTTATTAAGCCACTTTGAAAATCTGAAAATCCTTATGAACAGTAAAAAACAGTAAAAATTTCTGGACCGCCGGATCAGTGATTTTCAAAGTGGCTTAATAAATAGTAAACAAATTCCAAAAAATGTAAAATTTGGTCTCCAAGCACATTTCAATATGGAGAACAACTTGAGCGGTTCGGATCGGTAGTTTGGATTTTCAAAATGGAAATAATGAGGCGTGGAGCACCAAGTCGTTTTACACCATGGCTTAGCTAAGCCCAGCACTATTCATTCTTTAGTTTGCTTGATTCAAATTTTTAGCCTCGTAAAAGAATTGCCTAAAGCAAGTTGATGTGGAAATTTGATTTTTATGGTCATATTTGCTACTTAAATTTAATTTAAATTTAATGAGGATTAAATTGTTTACTACATATATATAATACATCGCTCGTGTTTTATATTTCGTTTGACAGCTTAAGTCATAATTTAAATTAATCTGTTTGGAGGAGTAAGATGTTGAAAAATTAATCTTTGTCTATAATAGTGCGCCTTACAAACAAAAAATGAAAGATGTTAATCAGCCTAAAATGATGATTTAATTTACTCTACCATTATTCCATATATATTCTCCTATTTTACATTTTATTTGACAATTTAAATGCAGAGAAAGAAGTTTACTTCACCCAATTGCATATACAGGTTGACATGACATTCTCTTTGTGTCTATTTTCATGTGTTAATAATTATGATATATGAAAATATCTTTTTATTTAGGTAGTAGACAAGACTTTATAATTGTAGCACTCAATTGCTACAACTGGGATTAAGAAAACTAATATGGGATCAAATTTTAAGTAAGGCAAAGAAACTGGATTAAGAAAAGTAGCTTCTTTGAAAATTAAGGAGGCTTAATCTAAAATAAATGATGCCTTAAAAATGAAGATAAGTAGGATTTTAAACTTAAAAATTCATATAAAATGAGTAAAAATTAATTCTCACTAAGAAAATATTGTTAGGAGAAATTAAACTTCCAAAGAGTAAAACAAAAACTTGAGGAATATTAAATAGGGTCCGGATCCCCTAAAGTAATTCAATTTTTGGGTTTTTGATCGGGTCAGTCCGAATCCGAATCGAATTCATCGCTCGAGATTGTCTCGGAATTCGAACCTATCTCTTGGGATGCGTGCGCTCCTCTTTAGTTGGATGTTCGCAAATTCGAATCGGATGGTCCCGATCCAAAACCCATTTTTTGGGTTACTTCACTGGATCTGAAACCCATTAAATAGGGGTTGCTGAACAACCTCGTAGATTTTGCAGAAGCATATAAAAGGCCTTACAAGTTGAAATGTTCCAAAATTTACTAATTTAAAATGCCAGAGTCTCTTAATTGTAAATTGGGCCTATTAAAGCCCAAAAGGCCCTCATGTAACCTCTCTTATTTCACTTGACCCAAAACAATAAAAATCCAGAAAATATAATGGAAGACGTGGGTTCAAGGCTTACCATGTCTCACCTTACATCCAGTGTAGTAAAATACGGTTCTATTCGGTGAATATTCAGCCGTATATTCTTATTCAGTGTCCGGTCGAATAGAAAATAGGTATTCAAACCGAATATTGAATCCATACTTTAAAAAAATTAAAAAACATTCAAAACCCATTAAAAGAGCTCCGGATCCGGATCCATAACCCATTAAATGAGTTCCAGACCCGCCATATAGGTGTTCTTTTCAAGCGTCACACTCATAAGTCTTTTATAACCTCTCTACGTCCACTCAGAAGTCTTTTATAATCTCTCTACATGCTGCCTTGTTATATTTAAGTACTGTGGAATTAAATATTTAATAAAAAATATGCATATATAAATCCGAATAAGAATTTGTATATTCAGCCGCATACCATGTATACGGTATGCGGCGGCCTTCCGAATACCGCATGAGAACCTAATATTAATATACTGCTTACACCTATCGAATGTTGATTTTCTTCCCTATGCAATAGTACAAGGAAATACTAGTAAGGGAAGTATCAACTACTTGTTGGTGCGCGTTAGGGTTTTTCTCTATTGGGCTGGTACATTGCTCCAGTTTTAATCTATTGTGGGCTTCGACATCCCCTGTAAGTTGTAAAGATGCTTCCCCGATTCAAGTGAGAGATTAATAAGGGTCTGATTGAATTGAACGCATCATTAATGGAGTTCAATTGATTTCAGTAGAGATGAATTTCAATTGAACTTTGTTGATCATAACTAAAATAGAAAAGAATTAAATTCTTCTCCATTTATTAATTGGAAAGTACGTATAATAGAAGAGAAATGATTTTATTTAAAAAAAGTAACATTTGAGCCCTTAACAATTAACGAACTCTCGTCAAATCTCTTCGTTTTTTATCGGAATTCATCGGAGGAAAGTTTTCTCGCCAAATCGCCCCAAATGAAATCATCTCCGGCAGTAGCGTGCTATCCAATCACAAAATTTCTTAATTGATCAATTCTGTTTCTCGTTTTAAAGAGGAGTTGGTTCCTATCAGACCCTAAAGCAATGTGCAAATCTCTGTAGTCACGAATAAAGCAATGTAAAAGGAGATCTTCAATTTTCCTTACTTTATACATCTAAAATTGTACATTTTGTAATTATATATAAACCTTAAGATATACAAAAAAATAGGCACTACAGATTGCATCAGAAACCTTGAACTTGAAATAAATAAAATTCCCGTGGGTCCTCTGCGTTGATAAACTCCAACCTAGACCATTTTTTGCTAAGCATTCCACATAAGAAAAAGGAAAAAACAATACAAAAGAAAATAAAATAAAATAAGAAAAGTAAACCTATTTAGGAAATAACTTGTCAGTTATTTATGGTGCAATCCACCTTGCCAGCACTTCAGATTTATCCCACAGTAGGGGTGAAAACGGATGAGATACGAATCAGATAGTAGTAAAATCATATCTGTATCTGTATTTATTTTTCGAATACGGATAATGATCAAATATTAGACGGATATAGATTGAATATTAAATGAATACGAAATCGGATATAGATTAGATATTTATTAAAACAATATATAAATATTATTAAAAAAATATCAAAGTTCATAATATTTATCTAATTATAATGGTGAATAATACAATTTTTTTCATAATATATATTAAATTATCTAGTATATATCTACTATTTAGATACAAATAATTAAAATTTAAAACTATATCCATATTATTTATAAACACACACATTCACACATTCCGATATTAAATATTCGTATCTAATTTTTAAATATAAATCAGATATTATCCGTTCCGTTTTCACCTTTAATCCCATAAAGAATCTCCTTTTTTCAGTACCAACATCCAGAATTTTTTTTAAAAACCATAATTAAAAAAATTAAAATTAGCAAACCAACATGATTACCTTGCTATTTCGAAAAACCATAAGAACCGAACAGCCTATTCGGTCCCCATTTTTTTTTTCCTGGGACCGAATTGGCATTTCGGTCCCCCCATTTCACAGTTTTTTTGCAAAAAAATTGTGCGGCCTTCCGTGTAGCACCCTGGAATCGAGATCCCAATTCGGTCCAGGGTATTTTCAGTGGGGACCGAATTGGCATTTCGGTCCCCAATTTTTTTTTTTTTTTTTTTTTTTAGAGACAAAATGATAAAATATAACACTAAAAAAATCGAATTTTTTTTCTCTTTGTCAAATTACTTTTTTTATATCATATTTATATGAAAATACGCTAAATTATTTGAAATTATGTTAATTTGTTTTTAAGAGACAAATAGGTAAAATGCTGAAATATACTAAAAAATTGAATTTTTTTTTTAATATTTGTTAGATTACTTTTTTTATTACAATTAGCATAGTTATACTAAAATAATTAGTGTAGAATTACACTAAATTACAATAATTATAATGAATTACACTAAATTACTTGAAATTACAATAATTATGTAGAATTATGGTAAAATGCGGAAAAGTACGCTAAATTACTTATGAATAGAGATGATATCTTCACTGAGAAGGCGAAAAACAATGACGAAACTTCAAATGGTCATAAAACGGCGCTCGAGTGTCCGATTTCAGCAAATGACCACTTTTCGGAAAGCTTGTGAAAATGCGCATGCGTCCAGACTGGCTATGCCAGTTTTCCAAATTCAGAATCGCCAAAAAACAAAGGGAAGAGCCTCAAAACTTCAGTTGAAGTTTCCGATTAAGATTTTCATTTCTATTCTCCAATCTACGTAGCTCAGTAAATTAGTTATATAATGAACTTGTAGAATACCAATTTTTTGAAATTTTTTGAAATTTTTTTACTATTTTTTATGATTTATGAAATATGACACAAAATCGGTCCTATTCATACGTAATTTAACGTAATTTACCGTATTTTAGCATAATTCTATATAATTATTGTAATTTCAAATAATTTAGTGTAAATCAACATAAATTAACATAATTTGAAGTAATTTAGCGTATTTTAATATAAATATGCTATCAAAAAAATAATTTGACAAAGGAAAAAAAATTCAATTTTTTAGTATTATATTTCATTATTTTAGCTATTTGTCTAAAAAAAAAAAAGGGGGACTGAAATCCCAATTCGGTTCCCCATCCCATTTCGATTTTCTGTGGCGGCTCTGCCAAAAAATTGTGAAATTAGGGGGGACCGAAATGCCTATTCGGTCCCAAGGAAAAAAAATTTTGGGGACCGAATAGGTTGTTCGGTTCTTATGGTTTTTCGAAATAGCAAGGCAATCATGTTGGTTTGCTAATTTTAATTTTTTTAATTATGGTTTTTAAAAAAAATCCCAACATCCAACCCTTTCACTATCATTGTTTCCCCAGTGGTATATGTGCATGCATCTCATTGTACAGCCCCCCATAATGTCTTGATCGATACTTTGTATCCATTAATCCATGTGCCTCAACACAAAGAGCCAAGATGTCATGCAATCATTGATTTATTATCCGGCCAAGTTGCGTCCGAAATATGGGTCCGACTGCTTTTCTCTTGATACTTTGTATCCATGTGCCTCAACACAAAGAGCCAAGATGTCATGCAATCATTGATTCATTATCCGGCCAAGTTGCGTCCGAAATATGGGTCCGATTCTGTTGCTTTTCTAAGAGAAAAACAGCAATTAGCTTTTTTAGATTCAACTATTCAAATTTGTTGAAATTTGTGCATAAAAAAATTTCTTTATCGAGATGCGCAAAATAAATTTTTTGAATAGTTGGATCTAGAAAAGCAGGACCTTGCTTTTCTGTCGGAAAAACAGTAAGAGTTCATCCCCCGAAATATGGTCCACTAAAAACTTGAGTGCGTATTCTCTGAGATATCTCAACTTTTGCGTGACCAACGTGTCAGGTGCCTATTTGGGAATTGCGCGGGGACCAGTATTATTTGTGCCTCGAGATTCGTGTAGAACTTATTTGAATGGTTGCGATTTTCCATAAAGTCACGCAAAGTTGGAGATATCTCAGAGGATGCGAATTTTAAAAGCTCTCTGCAATTGGGAGGGCTTGCAGTGTTATCTCGACATCATATAAAATTCTTACAATTTATTTTCCTGGCTGAAAGTCGAAGAGCACTGTAGTCAATATATTTTTTTTTTTTTTGCAGCTAAATTTAATTATATTTGCATATATTTTATCTTCTGCGTTGTTAATGTTCGGATTATTCGAACGGATTGGACCATAGTGACAAATAAATTATTTGAGTTCGGTTCGGTGGGATTAAAATTTCGTGATTCGAAAATAATTCGGGTATAATTCGGAAATAGTTCGGAATTATCTGGATTTGAGATCTCTAGGAGTAGAGGTACTTCAAGTGAATGGGGGTCAATTGACCTCCATTTTTTTTTTAAAAACCAGTGATAAAAATATAGTTTTGTTATATTAATTATACTAAAATGTTACAGGTACTTGAAATTTGACCCCCATAATTTTTGTGAAATTTTTACACTAGTGACCCCCATAATTTTTTAAAAGAAATTATGTTATTGAATTTTTTTTATATATGTTTGACACCCATTTAATAAATATCTGGCTCTGCTCCTGGAGATCTCAGTCTCACAAGAGAGCAAAAAAAAAAGTTTGGAGAAAATTTGCAAATAATTCGCAAAATTAGGAAAAAGTTTTCGTAAAATTCACGAAAATTAGCTTGTTATCACGGAAAAGTAAAAAAACAAAGCTATCGTGAATAACATAGCTATAGCAAAAGCTATCCTACGTAGTATTTTTTTTTTCAAAAATTATATTCTATATTTTTACTAATAATCAATATTATCCAAAGTCTCATAGAGAAATAAGTAGCACCAAATTGATTAAGGATTAATTATAATATTCATAATGAACAAGAACAAAGTCTAAATTGTTATTCAAAATATCCTTAGTAATATCATAAGAGTGAGACTATGGTATTATGCATAACGCAGATCGGTGCGTACTACGGATTCATATTTTTGTTTTTAAAATCCTAATGGTTGATCGAATAGTTCAACATGGTCTCCGTATGAATATGTACTTGTAAACTAAATCTTACATTTCTTAGAATTTCTTTACTATTTTTTTAGATGAATAGAAAATCATTATTTTTAAATGGTCCAGAAAATTCAGATCAAGAGATTTTCTATTCATCTAAACAAATAGTAAATTTTTTCCGAAAGATCTAAAATTTAGCTTACAAGTACATATTCACATGGAGACAATGTTGAATGGTTTAGATCGACTGTTATGACTTTCAAACTAAAAGTTTGAGTCCACAGGGCGAGCCAGTATGCGCTATGTATAGTATCAATAAATTTGATCTTTAAAAGAAATTTTCAATTTACATTTAAATAAAAACTTATGTAGCATATCATATGCTATTTGTGCTACAAGCTGCGCGCTATTGCAGACCGCTATTACCATTATAGTGGTCATAGCTGAATTAGCGCTCTTATCTCATAACTTAGCGTATGAGGTCTGAAAACGTCATAGCGCGCTATTTATAACACTGATTTTTATTATCACAAATATTAAAGGTGCTATATGTAAAAAGAAGGAATTAAATGCACATAATTAATTGCAAACAATATCTAGGCAGATAGAAATGCTCAGTTTTAGTCTGGCCCGCTAATTAGGTGACAACAATAATATCCGTAAGCATTTGCATTTGTAATGTCATTTCAATTTTTAATTTTATGTTGCAAATTTATTTGTAACAGGAATATATGTTAAATTTTACATTTTTTTAGAATTTTTTTACTATTTTATTAGAATTTTTGAAATTAAAGATTTTTTTAGAAAAATAATGCATTAAGATGCACAATAAACATTCATTTTTCTTACTAAATAAGTTCGAAAAAAATTTATATATAAACGAAACTCTCATGAAGGAAATCGGTTTAGGCCGTTTAGATTTGTCATTTAGACTTTAAATACAGATAAACAACTTATAAGTATATATCTTAGAGTGAGGCTATGGTACTTCGGCTAGTGTACTATGGCTCAATATGGTACTTTTTAAAATCATAACGGTCGATCCGAACCGTTCAATGTGATATCCATATGAATATGTACTTGCAAACTAAATTTTATATTTTTTCGAATTTTTTTACTATTTTTTTAGATAGGTAGAATTTTGATGGTCCAGAATTTGTATAAAACACTGAAAATTCTACCTATCTAAAAAAATAGTAAAAAAATTCGAAAAAAATATAAAATTTAGTTTGTAAGAACATATTCATATGGATATCATATTGAACGGTTCGGATCGACCGTTAGAATTTTAAAAAGTACCATATTGAGCCGTAGTACACTAGCCGAAGTACCATAGCCTCACTCTATATCTTATACTTATATAAGTAGGTAGCCGGATTCTATTATTGTTATTATTATTATTATTATTATTATTTAATTTATGTTATGCATTGTAATAAATCAAACATTGGAATTGACCGACCCCAAGCCCGCTTTGCCTTTTTCCTCGAATGCAACTATGCAAGTGACGCTTGGATTCATCTGAGTGAAATTTAGAACATTTTGCTGGAATATTCAGCGGAGGTATGCAAGTTGTGTTTCTCACTTTCTCCCCAAAATGAAGTGGGCCCAGGGGCGGAGTCAGCAAGTCGTCAAGGCACTTGTTTATCTTTTAGTAATTAAATCCCATATGACACTAGAATCTCATTTAGCTTCTTTAAAAGTAAACGTAGAAGAGTCAATACTTCTAATTAAAGGAACGTAGAATAATCTCTAACCATAAAAATAAGGTCCCACAATTGGAAACTGAGGATGAGAGACTAAAGCGTAAAGACTTGGAAAATGATCATGTTTTGATTAGTCACAAAGATTTTTCGTAGAGAAGTGTCTAGATGTTGACTTAAATTCGGATTTGCTGTGTCTTAGTGCATGAGGTATTTTTATAAATTTTATTTTGAAATTAATAGTAATTTTGGTGCAATAAAATTGCTAATTTTTTTTGTTCTTATTATAACCATTTTAACAGTTATATTTTTCATAGATCTTTCAAATAGTTTTCGGCACTGATTTTCTTTTCATACAATTTGAACAAAATTCTCATTATTGTTCACAAAAAAAATATTATTCCATTGAAAAAATGTCACATGGAAATTATATTTTCTTGAAAAATTATTCATGGGTTCTAGAATTCTTAGAGGTTTCATGTTTATAAAATCATTTATCAATGAAATATTTTATTCCATTCTGCACATTAAAAATAATGAAAGCAAAACAAATATTTTTATTATAAAATGGATAAAAGCTAAATAACTTGACTTATTTTAATGACTCATATTTACATTGCACTATATAAAACATTGTGTACTGCGAGTATACTTTCTTACTGGAGACCTGATAACACTGGTTTGTAAGTTAGAATCTGTTTCTTATATGAAACGGGCCTTTGTGCCTTTTTAAAAAAAAAACATTGTGAAACCATGAGAGAGAACTTTGTTATTTTTTTTTTTATACTAAATGTTTATTATGTTGATTTTATTATAAATAAAGGGTTTGTCTTAATAATGAAAGATGAACTAATAATTAGCAGTATAAAAAAAATACAATCATAGTAATAAGTTTGAAATTCAGTAATAATTCAGCGAGTACTGAATTCATAATTAGCATATAATATGAGTATAATTCCGAAATAATTGATTCTTTTTAATATGCATATAACTAATATTAAAATTTTGAAGTTTAGGAAAAAAAAAATATGAATTTAATTCACGAATAATTAAACAATTCGGACCACAAAGGATCAAAACCGTATGAAATTATTGAATTTTTAATCTTTTAACAAATTTGGCATCTTAATTTGACCTGGTTTAGTTGAATTAAGTGCAGTCCGTATCAATCACATTCAAACTTCTCATCACAACAGAAAAAAAAAACAAATTACTGTTAAAAAATCCCAAAGTCCAATGATCCAAACCTGATATAAATTTCAGAAATCTGTTTCCGAAATCTGCTATTAGAACAGAAGCTAGCATCTACTATTAAGGAATTTTCTTTTATCTGGACCGTTCAATTTAAATATACACATTTGATAACTATACTAGTATCGTGCCCGTGCGTTGCAGAGGAATATACGATAAGATAACAAAAATAAATTCTCATACAAAATGACAAATTTTCATAAAAAAACAAAATTAGAAATATATTCTAGATTTATCACAGTAATATGTATAGAAATAAGAAAGTAGATAAATAAAAAAGTGAACAAAAAATTGATTTGTATTGTGATCCGCCGTATAAAAAATTTCAATTGGAGAGGGAGAAATAAGGAAATAAATAAATAAGGAAACGGAGAATTATATCGCTAAATTTTAGAGTTTATTTAATTTTAATTGTAACGCATCGTGTGGCGGTATGTGTAGCGAGTATGTTTGTAGCTAAATTTAAACTTCTACAAATAAAACAGATGCATTTAATTAAAAGAAGATAGATTATGTGATTGGAGAGCTGAGATTAAATTCAAAAATTAATCTTTCAATTGTAACCGTTGACGGATCGGACATCCAACGTGCTTAATAATAGAATGGAGATAATTTGATAGAAGGATTTTTGGTGTAAAATCGAAAATAAATCCTCTTATATTATTTAAGCAAATTAATAGCGTAAAATTGACGCCATTTGAACAGAGCATGCTTATCCAAACTAGGTAATTAATACAACAATAGGGATGGCTATCTAGACATTCAGATCACATTAAACCAAATGAATAGGCAGTGGGCACATTAGTACTATTCAATATCGATCTTGTGGTGCAAAATTAAAAGACCAATTCAACACAATTTGCTCTCTTTGATATAAATTTGACAAAAACTTTGCATTCAATGCCCACCAGAAAAGGTAAGCTCTCAATTCTCTGTCTCATCTCATCTTTATTGAGAGTCTCTGGCTCTGCTACTATTAAAAGAGACTTCAGGTTGCATGCTCTGTTGATCTCAAAGGAAAAACAAAAAAGAGAAACATAGAGAGCTTTAACCTTGGAAATCTTAGACGACAAACATTATATTAAACAAAACTCAGAGCTTGATTGAGTTCAACCATGGCGGGTGAAAGCAGTGACAGCAGAGACCTGGATATGACTCCGACTTGGGCGGTGGCGGGAGTATGTGCTGTGATGATTATCATTTCTCTTTTGCTTGAGCATGGTCTCCACCATATCGGCGAGGTATGATCGAGTTGATATCAAAATTTAGAAATTAGAAAAAATATTTGAGAAAGCTTTTTTGAGAAAGATTTGTTACCATATATGATAAGAATCGTTATTTATCACTACTATTTGAGAAAGCTTTTTTGATAAGAATATTTGTATAATTATACATCTATCACAATATCTGAAAAGAATCAAACACTTTTAAACATGAAATATTCTATTTATTTCATTCTGTTTTACTGTCAAAATAAAGATTTCAACAATATCTTAATTCTCACAATTCAACTTCTAAGATTTGTTACCGAAAAATGTATAATTGATAATATTTAGTTTTCCGGTATTGCCTTTGGTTTATTGGATGGTCAAAATTAAGTTCACAACTTTCATCTCTAAAAAGCTATGTTGCATGGATACGGAATACGGGTACGAGTATGGGTATCGTGTTGAATACGATACGGAATATGACGATACAGTAATTTTCAACATGATACGGGTATCGACCGTATATGAAGTATCAGGATAACATAGATAAAAAGTGATGTTCTTGATGAATTACTATAATCATTTATTTATTTTATTGAGCTGGAGCTTTAGTGCATGGGGTTTTGGTTATCAAGGTTAGCATCCAAATTAATTGGGATCAGAACAACTTTTTGGATCTGTTAGAGTGAGTTTATATGTCAGTGTCACCTTGTTTTAGTAAAGATGCAATCTTTAGTACAAATACATCATATATTTATACAGTATTTATGGAGAGAGAATGGAATTATATTTTATTGATTCAATCTTTAGTACATACACATCATGTATTTATAGCCACGGTTTACAAGTATAACAAATTAACCTATAACAAACTAAATTATCTAACTAACTATTGTTAAGAGTCCTAATCAATCTTGCTTGCTTCAGTTTGACTTAGTCAAATCTTATTTGCTCTTGTTGACTTGTTCAACACTGTGATTACTCTATCAGGAAATAAAATTACTATGCTTTTTTCTCCACTTCACTTCAGTTATTTTTGTATAGGGGCAGAACTTTGTGTTTCCTTTATTTTTACTACATCTAAACTTGGCTTCTATTTTCAGTGGTTGAAGAAGAAGAGCAAGAATGCCTTAGTCGAAGCTCTTGAGAAGGTTAAAGCTGGTGAGTTCCTTTACCCCTTTTGTTCAAATTTCTGTGTCATTTCTCCTTGAAAAGAAGAAAAAAGAAAAAGAAACAAAAGTACTAATATTTTTCCAACTTGTTGTATCCCTTCATTACTGAACAACCTGCTTAGAAATAATTGCGTGCAATTTAACCTCGATTATTCATGGAAATTGCAGAGTTGATGATCCTCGGCTTCATCTCCTTGTTGCTCACATTTTTCCAGGATTTCATCGCTAAAATATGCATACCAGAATCAGTTGGCAACACCATGTTGCCATGCCGTCTCGATCAAAAGAATGACGGAAATTCTAAAAGACGGCTTTTGTCGATTGAAATTATGGATTTTGGTTCGAATCGTAGGAGCCTTGCTTCATACTCAGATTTCAAGTGCCCTAATGTGAGTCTGCAATCAATTTACTATTCAAAATTACTACTTTTGAATAGTCTATGATCTTTTAGATCAAGTGATTTTCTACCTATTTAAAAAAAACATTAAAAAAATTCTAAAAAATGTAAAATTTAATCTGCAAGTACATTTTTATACGAAGATCATGTTGAACGGTTCAAATTGACTGTTTGAACTTTGAAAATGAAGATATTGATCCAAAGTATGGATCAATGTGCCCTATGCATAGTACCATAGCCTCAGTCCTGTTATAACTTATAAAATAAAAGGGTGTTTCTCCAGTTATTTGGGTTGTAAATTTTCATTCTAACTGAATGTCTTGACAGGGTAAAGTGCCTCTTATGTCAACAAAAAGTTTACATGAGTTGCACCTTTTCATATTTTTCCTGGCTGTTGTTCATGTTGTGTATAGTGCTTCAGTAATGGCTCTTGGAAGATTAAAGGTATGTACAGTAACTCAAAAATTATCTTTAATTTTGTGGATAATCATGTTTTATTCATTGCTTTAATTAGTTGTGATTTCATGCAGATACGGTCCTGGAAACAATGGGAAGAGGAGACTATGTCAATTAGTTACGAGTTTTCAACTGGTAATTCTTGTTCAAAATAGGAATTTATATTCTTAAATTATATATAGCTCTGGATTTGAATATAGTTAATTTCTTGGAAACAGCTGTTTTGTTCATTAGTTGTTGTAAGGCAATCACCTCCAATCAAGCAAATCAATCTCTCAAAATTAATACACAAGATGACACTCTTGGAAATCTCTTTATGAAGATAACTTTTTTATTAATGATTAATTAGATATTGTGTGTATTGTTTCTAATATTATCAGAGATAGTATTATTTTTTTTATTACGATCTACAAATATCGTACAAACTATATATCATTAAATAGAATACTTACACCACATTATTAGTGTATGGGTATATCATTTCAAACAAATTCGTAGAACTACAAATGGAGATTGAATTTTATTGTATAACTATATTTTAATATTTTGTTTTTTTAGATCCTTCGAGGTTCAGGTTCACTCGCGATACGTCCTTTGTGCAGAACCATGCAAGCTTTGGAAACAAGCAAATGATTCTTATTTACATTGTAAGTATTTTTAATTTGAGAATAAATTGATTTTCTGTGCTTCAACTTAAATTTGTTCATATTTGAATGAACAATTTTTTTTCATTTTGATCTTATTTTTACTGGTATTTTATACTGTCATTCAAGGTTGATAAACAAACAGTCCGAGAACCATGCTCTGGCTAATCATGTCCAAAGCATAATCTAATGTAAATGCAACCTTAAAATTAAACTTTTTACAAAATTAAAATAGTCGGCGTGTGTCTATTGGCCCCACTATTATCTCAAATATATTATAAGAAACAAGTCAATTACTATAAATTTCTATGTCTATATTACAACAAAAGACTCAGTAATTTCTTTGGTACAGAGGTACGTAGGTAACAAACAACGAGGAAAAACCAAACGGGTGATATCAAATACTTGGTATATACTCAGCCAAATGGGGGAAATTAAAGAAAAATAAAAATTAGACTGGTCATGCCAGTAATTTAATTCTTGTTTTTTGTATTATTATTAAACATCTTTCTTTGCCCCATCTCTTATCAGTCTGTTATAAATGATTGTTTCTTCTTTATTTTTGATAGGTAAGTTTTTTCAGGCAATTTATAAGGTCTATTCGAAGGACTGATTACTTAACATTGCGCCATGGCTTCATAAATGTAAGATTCCTCTAATTCAAGCATCTTCTTTCAGATTTGTGTGTGTAAATATGTTTTTATTTGACATCATTTACATTTTTTTAGGCTCATTTAAATCCTGAAATGAAATTTAATTTTCAAAAGTACATAAAACGTTCACTAGATGATGATTTCAAAGTGGTGGTTGGAATCAGGTATGTATTAATCATTAATTTATTATTGTTACTTTCCTCCTTTTAGTTACATTTTGTAACACTTACGATTGCATTTTTTTTGTTGGTTTAATAGTCCAATTTTGTGGGCTTGTGGATGCATCATCCTGCTTATAAATGTATACAGTAAGTATATAATTTGTATTTTATTAGAAGCATTTATAGTAACAAATATATCATTAAACACTTTTGTTTGACATTATTTCCAATTTTTTTCATCCAGAGTTTCAAAATTTATTCTGGATCACCTTGCTGCCTCTAGTTGTAAGCTCCTGCTATATCATGAATTCTTTTTACACTACTTACTTCATGCCAAGATTAATGGATCATCTCATTACAATAATTTGGTTAATCACTTGTTAGTTTAATCCAATGAGCATTTCATTCAAACTTTGATTGTTTTGGCTTCAACTTAATGTTTGAATAGTTCTTATATTTTTTTCCCTCAAATTATATGCAATTTGAGTAATGTGTTGATAGTAAATGCTTCTGATTTTAGTTGATTCTGGCGATTGGAACAAAATTGCAAGCTATAATCGCATCAATGGCTCTAGAGATACAACAGAGGCATGCAGTTATTCAAGGAATGCCAATTGTGAAGTTAAGCGACCATCATTTCTGGTTTGGTCGGCCCCGTTTAATTCTGTTTCTGATTCACTTTACGTTATTCGTGGTACGCAAATTAACTTTCATAATTATATAACATTTTATAGTATATGCAAAACATAGCTTTAGTTAAATCTAAAGAAGCTTTTTTTTTTTTTTTCTTTTCTTGTAGAATGCTTTCCAGCTTACATATTTCCTTTGGGTTTGGGTAAGTACCTCAATTTTTATTTCAGAGAGCTAAAATGACACTGTCATTTTCATTTTGAATTTTAAAGGAGGCTTGCGCTAACTTTCTATATTGATGCAGTATAAATTTGGCCTAAAATCTTGCTTCCATAAACAATTTGGCTTCGTCATTGCGAGACTTTGTATTGGGTAAGTTCACACCTTGTATAATGTCCTAAAATTGAACTTCCCCTTTTTGAAAGGATATACTTACAACACTGGTAATTGTCTGATCCTTAATGTGACAGTTAACAGGGGGAAACAAAAAAAAAAATTCAGATGGGGGGAGGATCTGAATAAATAAGTGTTATGTAATTTTATTTTATGAGTGGACCTAATAGTATAATTCTTTGTAAAAATTAAAAATTTTAAAGGACAAAACTAACAGTTAATACCATTATAATATGATATAGTGCCTCTTCTCTTGCAACTTTATATACCAAACTAGTTTTTTATTAAGCTAAGTAAGCTGTAAGCCTGTAACCATCGATCAATAGTGCGTGAGACTCAATAAATTTTCATTTTTACAATTAGTTCTAATTCATTCGACTTTTAAATGATTAACCCAAAAAATTTGATTTTCCCTGATCAACATGTGGAATAATTTTTTGTATGGTGTAGTTACTTATTTTTTGCTGTTTTTTCTGACGTCTTGTAGAATTGCAGTCCATCTCCTTTGCAGCTACATCACACTTCCCCTTTATGCTCTTGTATCTCAGGTGATTTACACTTTACCATATCTATTTGATTTCTGAGACATGGCAACGTAAATATATTGACAGAGCTATTTTGGCTTCACGTGGCGCACCAGTCATATACTTTTTCATTTGTCTTTATTGATTATGCGCTGCATGAAGCCAAAATAGTTCTGTCAGTATCTTTACCAGCATGTATATAGGAACAACCAAACAGGTCTCCTCTCACTAAGTAAACTTATAATAAATCATTAAAACTTCTTATAATTCAGATGGGATCGCACATTAAGACGTCTATTTTTGATGAGAACACATCCAAGGCTCTCAAAAGATGGCGTGATGCAGCGAAGAAACGAAACAAAGATAGGAGCTCGCATCCATCATCTCTCGCTCCAAGTCCAATTCCAAGTCCTGGGCAAAGCCCAATGTCATCACCATCTCACCATCTGTACCAGTACAACACTGTAAGAAGGTCACATTTGGTTGACAATGAGTTCTCAGATGACCAAATTGAGATGGCAGGAGCAAGATCTCATGAGCTGAGCCAGAACAATGTGCCTCATGAAGTGCAGTTAAATATGGAAGAGGAAAGAGATGAAGATGGCTTCTCATTTGCGAAACCCGGTTCAAGGAAGCAACTAAGTAAATGAAGAGATTTCTTGTACTGTAATTGTTTTTGGTGTATTGTAATTATGTTACTTAGGTATAACCTTTAATTTCTATTTTTTTTTTTTAGTTAGTGGTTTGAATACCTACCAATGATTGTATTGATAATTAATTTTTTCTTTTTACAACTCGTCACTTGACCCTCTCTATTTTAATACATGTTTTTCTATTCTAGATCTACCTTCTTATTCTCTTCAATTCCTCTTAAAACCTAAAATAAATCACTCTATTTTCTTATTCCTACAGATTTATCTCCTCTATTTTAATATATGTTAATTCAGAGGACCGTCCGATCAAAATTCGGACCAATCCGGTCCAGCCTGTAGAACATGAGGACCTTTAATATTCGTGTGGATTTAAATTGGACGGTCCTGATCTTAACTCAAAATTTGAGTTAACTCAGATGATACAAATTCCTGCCTCCCCTTCCCCTCAACCTCCTCCTCTCCGTTTTGATCCAGTGTTGAATCTTCGAGGAGGAAAGAGGTCAGAGGAGGAGAGATTGCGGTGTTGAGATCTAGAGAGGCAGGAGGGACGTGTGGGGGCAAACGGGAAGTGGGGACGGCTTAAAGTACGTGTTCGGCAGGCTGGATTTAGCCTCCTTAGTCTTCCTTAAGATCTTAAGCAAGCCGAACGGTTGAGGCTTAGATGGGCTTAAGACTTTTAGCTTTAGCCTCCTTAGAACCGAAAAATAAGCTGCCTTTCTGAGCTCCTTAAGAAATTCACTTTCTCAGTGCCTCCTTAGCGCTGAAAAGAGCCATTTTCTTACTATATTACCCTCAATTTAAAGCCTCTCTTCATTTATTTATATTTTCTGTCATCTCTCTCCCACTCCAGCCTACACGCTTCCCTAGAGACATTAAAACGAAAATCCATCTCCTTACGACCTCCGCTGCAAGTTCGCTGACGACGAACCCATTGATTCGATGTCATAGAGAGCTTCACTTTAAGACGCTCTATCTATCAAGATCTAAATTGACAGGTTTCGTCACTTTATTTTGCTTAAAATTCTCACATCACCTTAGTCCATCACTCGTACGAGCTGTGAATCGAAATTTTTTTTGATGGCGCATTACATTTTAGAGGTTTCTCTGAACAGTAACAACTAAAATTAGAACTGTTGGGTTCCGGTTCGAGGTCAGATGTTATCTATTGCACTGGAGCAAGATTTTTTTGCTGGATTTCATTTTGCTGGGTTACGTTTGCTCTTTGTTAAAATGGTGAAAATTAAAGTGTGTTTCTACATGTTGAAATCCATCAAGCAAATTGTGAGATGGACCTTTATTTAAATATTTTTTTCCATTGTTAATAGTCTGAATTGATTTATACTATACATTTCATCAACGAAAGCTTTGAAAAAAAAAAGAATTCACCAAACACATAATTAAGTTATACATTTGATTGGTAAGAGTTTAATTGCTCTTAGATGCTGATTTCATAGTTTTTGTTATTTTGCTTCTTTTGTGGACCTTTATGGAAAAGTAGCATCTTTTGTTTGTCAGACTTATCTGCTTTAGTTTTTGGTCATATGTTGAATATTTGATCATTAGAATGATTATCTCAGTATTCGCGAAATCTAGATAATTTGTGTAAATGCAGGTCTGCTGACTTGTGGTTTGTAAGATTGAAAGTGGGTTGGTACCGGCTAGCTTGGTACCAATTCACTGCACTTGTTATAGTATCAAGCAATTTAGATGCATTTCAGTTGAAATATGTAATGTATACTGTTAAAGTATCAAGCAATATATAGATAAGTATTCATATCTGTAAAAAATTAGCTTTATTTTAGTTTCAGTTCTTACTTTATACTTTAATACTTTATTTGTGTGTTATGCAATAATACTTGTTTTGTGCTTACCGGCATGAGTTGTGTGTTGTTTAGAAAAGTTCTCTTTGACATCCAGTGGAAGCACAATTTTTAAGTTTTTTTGCAAGCAGTTTCTGACGCACAGGGTGAAATTTTTTTAGTACTGGAACATTAAAATCATTACAAATTAAGTTATTTCAATTTGTGTGTTTAGGTTAATAATTTGTAGCTCCTTTAATTTAATTATTGTATGAACTATTTATTATCATTTCGTTTATTTGTTATAATTTTTAATTGTATGAACTTTTTTATTATCATATTTATTTGTATAATTTATTAATTATCATCATGTTTGTATTAACTTTAGAGGTAAGTTTTATTTACATTGTTCTTGAGCTTGTTCTTCATTCTGTTCGTAAAAGTAAGTTGAATTAGTGTCGTGCAGTTGAATGATTGTAATATAGTTGACTGTAATTAGTTGAGCATGTTTGACAAAGGGTAGTTTGATCTTTAACATCTCATCTCATACAACAATACATATTTTATTGTATTTAAGCTTTCATTCTTAATCTTGTCTCTACCGAACAATCTCTCCTTAGCAAAACTTAAATCCTTAAGCTGCACTGTCTTAAGTCTCATTGCCGAACATGGCCAAAGAGATTTAGGATTTCGTTTTCATAGTAGCTTCTCTGTTTTTTTTTTTTGATGAGCCGGCTTCTTAAAATCTTTCTTTAAATTCTAATTAGACATGCTTAATTTTTGTAGTCTATTATTATTAGATATTGTAAATATTTTTATAAGCTTTGTTATTATTGTTGTTGTTATTGTTGTTGTTAAGTGTCAAATAATTATAATAGTGTAAAAAAATTATAATAATATAAAATTACTTAACAATACCAATCAAATGACCTAAACCTGACCTGTATTTCAAATATATTATCGTTCTTTTTTCCTGAAATATGTAGATAACTACGATAATGATTAATGAGCAAGCTTCTAAACAGTTTAGTGGCATTTAGTGGCAAGACGGCGGAATGAACTCCGCTGCTTTTCTGAGAGAAAAGGAGGAGTCTCATTTTCCGAATCCAACTATTCAAATTCGTTGAGATTTGTGCATGAAAAAGTTTTTTTGTCGAGATACGTGAATAGAAAATTTTGAATCGTTGGATTCGGAAAAGGAGGCTCATGTTTTTCTCTCAAAATAACAGCGGAGTCGGATCCCAAGACGGCGGGGACAGAGGTGCCGAGGTAGGGACAAGATGGACCAAAAATTTAGGATATGACGTAACTTTTTATGTACAGAAATATAGTTATAGAGACATATTTTACAAAATATTTTGTTCAATGAAGCATAACACTTGGAAATTTAAGTATATTTATACCAACTTTTATTTTCGGAAGTATAATTTTAGAGGTAAATTTTAAAAATATCGTGACTAGTCTCTATTGGCCCCTTCTCTAGTTACAAGTTTTTATAACATTATACTAGTATCGTACCCGTGCGTTGCAACGGGACATATTATAAGATTTAACATAGAGAGGCAAATAATAAATAATAATAAAATAAACAATAACAAATGACTGTTTTAATACAACAGCATTCTTTGCATGTCAGTGCATGCATAATTTTTGTGTTATAATTCAATTCAATTAAATGTGGAAAGTTGCTAGAGAATCAATAATATGTCTTTTTTATTATCTTCCAAAAATAAATAAGAGGTAGAAAATTCGGAAATGAGATATGCTATATGTCTAAATTGGAAATTAATCTTTTTATGCACCAATTAAAGCTAAAGAGAGATATGGTAATAAATATTTAATGTTAATTTCATTTGCTCAATTCTTGGTATTACTTGTAATGTATCGTGTGATAGTACGTGTGGTGAGTATGTTTTTAACTAACTTTAGATTTCTACACATAAAACATATGTATTTAATCAAAAGAAGACATATTATGTAATTGGAGGGCTGAGATTAAATCCGAAATTTCATCTTTCAATCGTAGCCGTTGACGGATCGGACACCCAACATGCTTAATAATAGAATGGAGATATTTTTTTGCTTTCACGAAGTCCTAACACATTTGTATACATAATAAATACATAACCCAATAATTACCTAACTGCCGAGAACAGATTTTTTTTTATTTTTCAGAAAACCTATGGACTTGCCAGTAGGGCTGTCAGCGAGCTGGTTTGTGCCGAGCTCGACCCTAGCTCAGCTTGTTAATTCTAGACCGAGCTCTTATCGAGCGAGCTGGACCTAGGGCATTCGAGCTAAAACCTCAGCTTGAAATCATGACGAGCCAGCCCGAGCTAGCTCGCGAGTTGACGAGCTGGGTTGCTGGGTCTAGCTAGATCTTGTTTTAACCGAGCTGAACCGAGCTAGACAGTATAAAATGCACACAAATTCATACAAATTCACAAATTGATGCCTAGCCGAGCTAGCTCGCGAGCTGGCTAGCAAGCTAGGCCCCAACTTGAACTCATTAATTCTAGACTGAACTAGTGGCGAGCTGACTCGTTAACAGCTTGATCCAGTAACGAGCGAGCTGTTAGCAAGTGAGTCAGATGCGAGTCACGATCAGAACCACAAGCTATGAGCTTTTTTGCCACCTCTACTTGCCTAGGAATCATGTTTCAATAATTTCAAATTCAAGGCCGAGTTTTTAAATTGATGTCAATTAGAGCCCAAAAGGCCCGATATATTAATATCTCCTAACAGGAGAAAAATCTCGCAGAAAACTTTGAAGACACGGCAAGTAAAAAGGATCCGTATCCTCTGCATTAACTCAAAAGATTCTCTTTTGAGTTAATAAGTTTCAACCGTCTGATTTTAAACGGAGCCAATCCGGCTCATGTCTATAACATAGGGGGCCCTTTAATATTAGTGCAGATCTAGTTCACACGATCTTGAAATAGATTGGACAGTCGAGATTCATTAACTCAAAAGATTCTCTTTTGAGTTAATGCAGAGGATATGAATTCAAGTAAAAATCTATTTCTTTACTCTCATTGATTCACCTGCTCATCATTTCTATTTGAAACTGTTCGCTTGTTTAGTTCAGTTTGGCGAAGGACAATGGTGATTACTTCCACAGAGCAGATTTTCTCTTTAAATCGCGTGAATTTCTCTACTAGATGTTCTTTAGTAAATGAATTTTCGAGGGTAAATTTGGGGTTTGGATTGTGGGAAAGAGTGAAAAGAAAGCAAAAGCGCTGTTCTCAACCGCGGTTGTTGTCAAAAAAGTCTCCATTTCAAGGTACTCGTCTGTTCTTCAGCTTTAGTTTCAACTTTCAAGGCTTTTAATTTTTGTTGGAGTAATTTTTCTGTGTTAGAATGTTGATTGATGGAAGAAGTTACAAGGGACAAATTTCCTTTTGCCACCTTTTCTCATTCCTTATCCCTGTCTAGCTAAAGCTTAGAACTAAGATTATAGGTATAGAGCAGAACCTGATTTCAGATGAACAATCTCTGTGTACAATTTACTTGATTTCAAGTAAATTTTGCTGTCTTGGGGCTGGGAAGTAAATGAGAAAAACTAGTTTATTTCCCAAAACCATCTGTTTGACTTGAACCAGAATTTGCCCTTTAAACTATAGGAATTGTTCCTAATTAGTAGCTAATCCTCTAAATAAATAGTTATGATTCAATCCTCCCTTCTAATTTATAGGAGGTGGGCTATTATGCTTTTACTTCCTGCCATATTTTACGGGTTCAAAGTCCAAACAGTCGATCCGAACCGTTCAACATGATTTTCATATTAAAATGTGCTTGGAGACCGAATTTTACTATTGTTTTTAGAATTTTTGAAAATCAATGTTTTTTTATGGTCTTGTGAACAACAGTGTTTTTAAAAAATTCTAAAAAATAAGTGAAATTTTTCCAAAAAAATGTAAAATTTGGTATTCAAGCACATTGAAATATGGAGATCATGTTGAATTGTTCGGATTGACTGTTTGAACTTTGAAAATGAAGATACGGGCAGGAATTACAACAACCTCTTTACTTCCCAAAGCACCGTAGCCCGCCTCTAGTTTATAGTATAAGCCTGATAATAAATGGTAAAAATTGTCAGATTTTCAGGCTTTCATCAAGCCAGCATGTCTTGTACCAGCTGAAGAGCCAAAGATACATTCCCAAAATGCTCCCAAGGAAAATTATTACCCCTCAAGATTGGCACAATCTAACTCATTTTACATAGTTGAGCTAAGTACCAGTAGAGATTTTGGGTCTGGCTTGAGTGACCTAAACGCTTCTATGGTGCTGTGCTTGGTTGATATTGAAGGAAACTCGATTTTGCAACGAATACCATCTATTCCTTATATGGACCACTTTGAGCAAGAAGGAGCTGATTTTGTGGAATGGGTACCCTTTCAGCGGGGTATGGTTGATACTGTCACCTTTGAGGGTGCCAAATTGGGGAAAATTGTGGCTCTTTGGATTGGCCTTGAATCAGGTACTGTTTATCCTATTTTAGTAAAATTGTATTTGTGCCCCTTGTAACCACAGACACTTTGGATACCACATGTAGCCTGCAAAAATGAGACATTCCAAAAAAACTCATTTGGGATATAATCCCTTCTTTTTTTAAAAATTGCTATAACTTCAAATGTGCCTCTCTCTTATAGTATGAAGACCAGTATCAGCTAAGAATGTGTGGATCAGGTAACAGATAAATCAACTGTGAAAAACAATTGATATGGCACGTATTATTTTTGTTGTATCATGTATATGTGATATTTCTTATTTTTCAAGGTTACACGTCATATTTGTTATTTTACAAGATATCTGTCATATTTTGAGGGTATGGAAGGGTACACATTTGCTGCTTCTTTATTTCCCTTGTGATGTTTTACTTGGCCTAATATAATATGTTTCTTTCAAATACTTGGAATTAATTAAACATCTCATTTCTGCCATAAAGGTCAGGCTCATGGAGACTAGATGGAGTTCAGCTAACTGTCCTTGACTCACTGTCAAAAGACCAAGCCCAATTAGAAAAACTGCAGTTTAACGGCGTACAGTACAAGTTTGATACAAGTTCAATATATCTCGGAGAGGGGGGTGTTTCTGTGGCCGAGTTAAGACCTGCTCTGACAACTGAATTGCTAGGAGAAGATCTATCTTCCTTGCTACCTGCAAGTCCAGTTACATCAAACCTAACACCAAACAAGGAATCAAAGGAGCAAAGTATGAGAGAGTATGCCGATCTCAAGTTCTCTCTGCTAAGCTATGATTTGGCCCTTGTTTTAACTGGTTTCACGGTGTTGACTTTATCATCTTATGAGAAGGAGGCATATGCATTTTTATTGGGTGGTTTTTGTGGGTTCCTTTATTTAGTTCTTTTACAGAGGTCGGTTGATGGAATACCTGGCCCCGAACTATACCCCGAAAGTGGTAATGTGCAAAATTCTGCGAGAAGGCCGTTGTTGGTTTTGGCATTGGTGATTGCCACAAGTGCAGTTTTGGTAAAATATGGAAGTGGAGATGCGAGTTTTGTGTTGACACCGGCTGAGTTATTTGTGGGTGCTGCCGGCTTTTGGGCCAGTAAAGTTTCTGTTCTTCTCGCAGCATTTAAGCCAATCAAAAGGGGATCGAAGGAGTGAATCGATGCGTTGTGGGATCGTTTGGTAGCAGAAAAGCGTTGAAAATTGTTAAAAACGTTGCCGAACAAAGCACTCTTCCAGTTTTAAATAGCAATAATTATTTAAGTATGTAATTAACATAATAGTTGTGCAAAATTGTATTATTCATCTAATTATGTAGTTTGTAACAAATTGTGATTATAAAATTCTTATTTTTTACATTTCTTTCATTGGTAAATATTACAAAAATGAAAATATGATTCAGAGTAATAGAAATGCGAATACTCTCAATTTAGTTTTCTTAGTTCAATAAATAAATCATTTATATTACTAATAAAAATGTTTTTTTTTTCTATTTTCTTTTGCATACACATTAAATTACTATCAAAAGATATTATCTTTGTCTTGCATATCAATGACTGAAAAAATTATTATATTAAAGATATGTGAATATTAGCCACTATCAGAGTTTAAAAAAGAAGAGGAAGAAAGACTAATGAATATTAGTCCTTCAATCAATATCAATACACCGATTAAGGCATAACTAGTGATTAAAAGTTATGCTGATGTGGCATTAGCGAGAGGCAATGAAGCTCAACTATTTTGGTATAGTATAGATTATTCTTTCAACTAATATTTTACAGTTTTATCCAATAACAATTCTAATCTGTTCCTAATAACATTATTTTACCACTTTTATAAGTTGTTCTCATAAATAGTACTAGTTTGGCACTATTATCAAATGGTAATAGCAGTGCTCAAATTTAGATATTTTTTTTGCATACCAGGAATTTATTAAACTTCAGTTCCGCGTAGAAGTACATGTATAAATCTTGCAAGATGATTGAATTTCCTTTTATATTTTTCTCTATTCTAAGCAATTCATACACTATACTTCAATTGAATGAATCTACACAGACGATTGGCATTCGAAATAGATATGAGCAGTTTGTGTATTGTTCTTCAATGAGTCATTTTAATTATGTCGTATCAGGTACTTACCACCAATTATCGCTCTCTGATCAGGCGTAGTTTCAACCATCTGATCTTATATAAAAGACCCAGATTTTGTGCGTGCTCTTTTCATTTCCCTTTAATTTATCAGGATCCAAAAACTTTCATTCTCTTTTTGCCACCCCAAACAGCCTTCAGGCTTCAGTCCTCTTATTAGCCACTGTAACGTGCATCTATGCCATGCTGTTTATCAATAATAACCAAATAATATTGAAAAGCTACACTATTTCCATCATGAAAATATAAAAAGGTTGGTGAATGCTATCCGCTTTCTACCTCGTTCTTGTGGAAAAATTCTGGCAGAGTGGCATCTACGTTTTATTATATAATTTTTGTATTTATGTTAGAATTTGGTGGTGGTCTTGTAATTTTGGGCCTTTTGTCTTTAATTTTTTCTGCAACTTCTATATAATTATAATGGTGACACTTATGGGCTTGCATGTAAGAAAAACAAATAGGCTTGCATTGTAAAAAAAATGCCATTTAATAACCTAAGAAAAAAGGAAACTTGAAAGAAAGTTTGTAACTTTGCATAAATCACGGGCTTACAGCCCAGTTTAATTAGGTTTCCTGTAAGAAGCGAGAGAGCCCATAAAAATGTCGGGTTTTGTGAGGCCGTAAATATCGGGTCGGGCGCCGAAGGATGGCGCCAATCACCACGATAGCTCTAATCCAATGCTCTCGGTCGCCTTTCGGCGCCAGTCGCCGCCGTATCTTCGCCGCATCCTCTGCTTTGAACTCTTCTCCACCACCACCTCTATTGGTCCCTCCAACAAATCGGATCTAATCAGACCCGACCCGCCTCCAATCCGGATCTCCCAGACCAGCTCTGCTGGGCGAGGCGTGTTTGCCACGCGTCCGATCACCGCCGGTGAAACGATCCACTCCGCCAAGCCTCTCGTCACTCATCCCCCTCTCTCTCTCCTTTACGAAGTAATGCACTTTTTTCATTACATTCTCGCCACCTGTTCGTTTTGGTCTCTTCTAATTTAGCTTGAATTTGGGGTTTAGGTTTGTTATTATTGCCTGAGGAGAAAGGAGGGAAAGCATGGTGTGGGCCCCGGCTTGTACTATTTCTGTAGCGACAGCTGCCGAGAGAAATCAATGGTGTGAACTTTTTGTATAATCATTAATCTCTATAAAAAATGTGTTCCCTTTTCTTTCTTTAATCTCACTTCTAGGTTATCTTTCTTCATACATTTATTTAGGCATTTCTTGAAGTTGAAAGCAGAGGAGATTGGTCGATGCTCAGCGAACACTGCAGGTTATCATATTGAATATTCATATTATTTTAGTTTATAATTCTTGTGGTTGTTGATCACGTTGATTGCTGCTGTTAACTTATGAAGGAATCGAGGATTGAAATATCCTTTGATGGTGAAGCGGCTGGCGTGCATGGTTATGTGTGGGGCAGTATCATCAGACTGCCTTGATATACTCCAGCCAGCCCTTTTACACAAGGAGATGCTACCTAAGGTGAGAATAAGTTACTACTCCTACAAATTTTTTGTTATTATATTCTACTATGATTGCAAACTTAGGTTAAATTTTCTGATAGCTTTCAAATTGAACTATGTAGATGGAGGATGAGTTTAAGTTGTTGAAAAATGCATTTAAAAAGGTTAACATTGCTGATGAGGTGATGGCTTGTATCCTTTCTACACATTACCATTATGAAATAACTGTGGTAAAGCCCCTCATCTCAGAATTTTACAATCTATTATTACAAGGAAATAATTATTGCCAAGTTCAGTGGGTAAACTATGGAGGTCAACAACCAGTTTTTAGCAAGGGTACTATCAGAATTTGATTTTACATTTATTGAATTTTCAATGATAAGTTAATGGTTAAATGCCAATTGCATGAAAAAGAAGAAAATTGTGAATGCAGTAATTTGCTGATAAGGGTTCAATTTCTACTATTCTATCACACTAAATGCAGAAAAATGACAAATATTATTTATACAATTATACAATTAAAATGTGTAGTGTACTAATACATGAGGGATCTGATGTGTATGATTTTTCGTGCCAAACGGTCCTAATGTATCAATTGGAGAATTTAGTTTATCATACAATGCCAATCGTGATGGTTGCCAAAATCAACATGCAGTCAAATTTCTTAGCTGCAACCGCTCCACCTTATTTTTCCTGGTGTTAAAAAGTTTTGCAATAGGTGAAATTATCTTTAACCACTCTAGTCCTCAGCAAAGAATGGTACATTAATGTGCTGGCAAGGATACGAATAAATGCATTCAGAATCGAGTTACCTTGTGGTTCATATGAAGATCTCCTCGCATCAGCAGTTGCATTGATTGGCGATGATGTGGCAGTTGGAAATGCTGTGTATATCGTTCCCTCTTTTTATAATCATGATTGCGGTACATTCTTTTTCATTGGTTAGATGGTTTGTGTTATTTGATAATATTTTTTAGAGTAAACATTTTTCTTTCTCTTTCTATCTCTCTCTAGATCCGAATACACACATAGTGTGGGTAGACAGCTCAGATGCCAAGGTAAAGGCTCTACGGGATATTGAAGAAGGTACATGCATATATGAATAAATATTCATCTATTCATATTTTTTTTCATGCACCTTAATTTGAGAATTTGTCACAGGTGAGGAGCTCAGAATCTGCTATATTGATGCAAGCATGGATACAGAAGCACGGCAAAAGATCCTTTCAGAAGGCTTTGGTTTTCATTGCAACTGTCCCCGTTGCTTGTCAGGCGAATAAGACTGTCTGTCTGTCTCTCTCTCTCTCTCTCTCTATTTTTATTCTACTTTTGTTTTCAAACATGGAGGAAGCTTGTTAGTTGTTTGTAATAATGAGTATGTATGGTCGATGCTTACAGTAGTGTAGATTTCAGTCACAACACTTTCCACAGAAGAGAAACTCTTCCATCGAAGAATGAATTGCCTAAAGGGGGAATGTAAGCAGATTCATGGAGAAATCAGATTGAGAAGAGTAGGGGAATGATATTCAGGGAAAATTCATAATATGTCATGCACGAGGAGAAAAGACATCAGAAAGGGAATGTTAAATTTGAAAATTCTATAGGGTTTCTATAAAGTCTCTTGTGTCCTTTTATTTTTCATGCTGACCCCAAAACTTATTTACACGCAGGCCCCTGCTTCCAATTCAAATTGCATGAACCCTTTTGACTTCTGAGAGGACTCCCATATCTGGTTTCAAAACCAGCAAGGATATATCGGGCATAATCAGTAGACATCAGTTTAGTATGGTACTGGTACATCAGTACAGCCGATTATAACCAAACTGTACCACATGAGACTTGGAATCAAATCTGCTACGATCCTCTTCTCATGAACAGTAACCCTGCTATCCCTCTTTTTCCAAATCTAACCGTTCAATTTTTTTGTCGAGAACGAATCTCGAAGCAACTTTTTTTGAGAACTATTATGTGCACGTATCTCGAAACTGTTCAATGGTTGGATTCGAAAAATGAGAGATAGCAAGGTTACTGTTCATATCTAATAATCGCAGCAGATTTGGATCACACGAGACCTACTTCTAGCTCAAACAATTAAGCTTCCACTTTTTTACAATACTTTTGTACACATGGCTTGATTGGTTAATATATAGATTCTCAACATCCCAAGTGAAAGATAAAACAACATGGGAAGGAAAAAGAAAGTGCTAATGTACCGTGAAAGAAGTCTAGAATAAAATGCAGCAAGCCATTGACCTATATAACATACCACAAAATCTTTGTTGGAAATGAGATCAGAGGACTAAGATCAGACCAGTGTATTAAAATTCGGTTCATTCGGCCGAATATTTGTATTCGGTTGGAATCCGAATGGAAAATCAATATTCGGTTTCGAATATTCGGCCGCATATTCGGCCGTATATTTTTTCCGCATATAATATATTCAGTATTCAGTTCAATATTCGGTTCAGTATTCGGTTTTGAATTTATGCTTGTATTCTTAAAACACTTGTTTATACCATGGGCTGTTGGCTGTGCTTGTATTCAAGTAGTAACGTCGCTTCATATGCGGATTCCATTGATCTCAAAGCAGCAGGATATTGATTTGCATAACTATTAATATTAATTCTTATTTGAAAATCCGAATAAAAATCCGTATATTCGGCCGAATACCGTATATACGGTATGCGGTGGCCTTCCGCATACCGAATGAGAACCGAATATTAATACACTGGATCAGACTATGATTAAGTCGCTAAATCATGATCAACCATTGAACCTTTATTAGTTGGAACTTAGATATTCATGCATGCTTTAATTAAAATATATAAGGAATGATGCACAACATCAAAGGGCAAGAGGGCTCACGGTTTCCTTGCACGATCTATATCGCTCTCATTATTTTTTCTTTTTTAATGACTGACATTTGTTTGAAGATTACAATTACATTCCATGATTTGCTAGATTTGTAAACATCACCCGACAGTTTTTGCACAAGCATCTTTTTCATAACAATAACAATTTCATAAAAATCAGTGATAACTCTAGCAAAATTAACTAAATTGCCCTTTGTGTTTATTATATTCTCAATTATATCTTCTCCTAAGCCTCAACATAAATGGTTATTTGAAGCACAGCTTGCTTTTTAAGAAAATATAAATTGCAACAATAACATCAAAAGCTAAGTAATTTCACAATTTTTCTTTGAAATTGTGCCGACACTGTTCTCTGTAATGGTAAGTCACATGGCTCTTTCTATGCATGTTATATATCTACATCCTGTTCCTATCATACAATATATCTATAGCTACTAAATTAGGTTGGATTTTTCTTATTGAAATAGGTGAATGTGCAGTAGCTAGTCCATACATTTTTTTTGGTTTCAACTTGTAACACCTCTGAGCATCAGACGTAATAGGCGAATGTGCAGTAGCTAGTCCTCCCAGGGCCAACATCTAATGCTCAGAGGTGTTACAAGTTGAAACCAAAAAATGTATGGAAAGCGCCATGTGGGCTTTGTCAATGGCTTGCTCATGTTCTCGTTTCGTGTTGACAGCTTCTTGTTTCATGTTCTCGTTTGGGAATTCCACCAGAAAATCTCCATATTGGGATACTTGGATGGACCGACCAAAAGCGTCTCAAGGAAGAGGAAGAACACAACCAAGGTAGAACCCACCTACCTCCAGTCTCTAGATGCAATCTCCAATGAGCAAGCACAAATGGTGGTACTGACAGCCGGCATAGAGCTAGAAGACACACTGGAGCAGAAGATTGAAGAAATATTGCAGGGCAATCCGACCAAGGACAACAAAGGGGCGGACGAGGGGAAGTCTGACAAGAAGGGACCAACCGGCCAAGCTGACAAGAACATGGAAGGCGATGAACTAGACTACCATGGAATCGGGGAGGAAGGAGACTTGACCCACAGGATGGCAATGGAGGCAAGAAACTAGAAAGCTGAGCAAGGAGCGGAGCTAGATGTATCGGTTCTTATGATTAAGTTCAAACCTATGTTTTTTAAGTTTAGTACTATGCAAGTTTTTCTTTTTCTTTTTTCTTCTTTTTTCTTCTTTTCTGCAATGTATCATGTAGAAGCTCTGTTCCTTTGACTTAGAGCTTAGTATCTATGACTTGGTAGTAAATCAGTGGAGGGAGATTAAGAGAAGTTCGATTGAGAGGACAAAGGGTAACCTTTTGAGAATTGGCAGGGGGGCCAATGACTTTGTATCTCAATTTCCAAGTGTTAGAAGAAATCAGTTTTTATGAATTACAACATCTACTACAACATAATCTCTTGGAATGTTCGAGATCTAAATGAGAGGGAGAAAAGAATTACAGTAAGACAAATATTTCTCACAGAAAGACCAGACATTGTATGCTTACAAGAAACTAAGATGGCACACATAGATAGACAAACAGCTTCACAGATTTGCGGATCTAGATTGGAGGATTATCTGACACTCGATGCCCAAGGCACAAGAGGGGGCATACTCATGGCTAGCAACTCTGGTAAACTCCACATCATCTCACACCACTCTACTCAAAACTGTTTATTAGTGCTTTACCATAACAAGAATGACACATCAAAATTCATCATAACCGGCATATATGAACCATCCACACCCCAAAACAAGAGCAGCTTCCTAGATGAACTAAAAACACACAAACCATCTGACAATACACCGTGGATCTTATATAGTGACTTCAACATTGCACTGGACCCACAAGACAGAAACCGTAACAATAGTGACTGGAGAGGTACTTTAGATTTTGCGCAACTCATATCAAACCTGGGACTGCTAAACATCAACCTACAAGGCAGGAGATTCACATGTCAAACGACAGGCAAAACCCAACAATGGCAAGACTTGATAGGTTCCTCATATCACCTTACTGGAATATCACTTACTCAAACTCTACCGAAAAAGCACTCCCAAACACTACCTCCGACCATTGCCCATTACTCCTTAAGGCCAGAACAAACTATAAGAAAACGAGTTTCTTCAAATTTGAAAATGTTTGGCTGAAACATGACGACCTCAATTGGAACTCGTAACACAAGATTGGACCTTCACCCCAAAGACAACATATCCACAAAGTTTCCAGACCAAACTGTCCAAACTGCAGCAAACAATCAGGACATGGTCAAACCAGAAGGTAGGCATGATAAAATCTCAGTTGAAGGTATGCACAGACTTCATTACATGGATGGACAAAGCCAAAGAGGTAAGACTTGCAACTGATTTATAAAATATATGAATGGGATTAGTCAAAACAAGATACAAAGAACTCACAAATCTCGAAGAAGATATATGGAGACAAAGAGCTAAGACGAGATGGGAATTACAAGGCGACAGGGGAACCAAATACTTTCACTCGATAGCATCCAAGAATAAAAGAGCAAACACCATTTCTCAGATTGAACATCAGGGCACGATGTACACTAACCATAAAATCAAAGCTAATACCTTCTTCATGCATTTTGCCACCCTGATGGGGAAACAACATAACTAGACTCCACATATACACTGGCTTAACTTATACCCAAACCAACAAGAGATGACATACTTACAAGACCCCATCACTGAAGAGGAGATAAAACAGGTGATCAAAACATGGCCGGCAAACAAAAGCCCTGGCCCGAATGGCTTTACGAGGGAAAGATCAATCATGCTAATCACTCAGTTTGTAGCATAGAGAGAAAGATGCATACGCACATTCACATACAAAGAGGAGGATGTACCAAAACTGGTACAACAGGTGACAACTCAGTGGGAATACAACAACAAAAGAAGAACAACACATGGTGCATAGAAGACCCAAAAACACAGCAACAACAATAACATTCCTTAATTTAGGCTTTTACCTTTATTTCTTAATTTAGGATTTTACCTTTCCAACCTTTATTTCTGTTTTACTTATTCACTTTACTTTCTTTTTATTTAAGCTTATACAAATGAGCTACCTTGTACTTTATTGCGGTTGCAAAAACTCATTGAAATATTAATACAAACAAATCTGGGGTAGACCCAGATTTTTCCTCAAAATCATCATTCGTCTATACTCTTTCTTAGCAATTATGAAGCAGCTAGCAGGATCTTATTTTTATTCAGTGTATGTGGTATAAAATTACATCAGAAGAGTATGCAACGCATGTTTAAAAAAATACGTTCTATTTTTTTTTTTTTAAATTTCATCCGGTTAGACATATAAAAGTAAAATCTCACTCTAACATTTGATAATTTGAATAAGTTAATATTATTATTTTATTTTTTCATGAAGTTCTTTAAAGAATTCTATCTAGCTCGTAGTACGGAAAGTTCTTTCACAACATACATCTACATATGCTGCATCCGTAAACCACATATATATATAAGAGTGAGGCTATGGTACTTCGGCTAGTGTACTATGGCTAATGTACTACGGCTCAATATGGTACTTTTTAAAATCCTAACGGTCGATCCGAACCGTTCAATGTGATATCCATATGAATATGTACTTGCAAACTAAATTTATATTTTTTTCAAATTTTTTTACTATTTTTTTAGATAGGTAGAATTTTCAGTGTTTTATACAAATTCTGGACCATCTAAATTCTATATATCTAAAAAAATAGTGAAAAAATTCGAAAAAATATAAAATTTAGTTTGCAAGTACATATTCATATGGATATCACATTGAACGGTTCGGATCGACCGTTAGGATTTTAAAAAGTACCATATTGAGCAGTAGTACACTAGCCGAAGTACCATAGCCTCACTCTATATATAATATACAGTGAGCAATAAAGTACATATATACTACAAAAAAACATTATAAATCCTTATCAGGTAAGGCTTAGTTAGGATGAATGAAGATTAGCTTGACCCATTTGAACAGGGTTATAACTTATAAATTGACATCTTAATTTGGTCACAATGGTACACAACAAGAGTAGCTACAGAAGAACCAACTATAGTTTAACAACTCTCTTGGCACAACTTCTTTTATATAAGCTCAAGAGGCCTTCAAAACCCGCCATTTTAGCAACAGAACCAAATTAAGAGCAAATTAAGGTGGCAACAAGAGTCTCCATCCCAACATTTTACCAACCTCCACATCTCCTCACCTTCTAAAATATCCATACAACTTTAACCTTCAACCATCCTGTTTCCATCTCTTACTATCTTTTGTAGTTCACTGGTTTCTCTCTCTATTCCACATCAATGTTATAGGAAGAGTTTAGTTTAGGTTTTCAACCTAACTTTACTCCTTGAGACTTTAGTTTATTCACTTCCCTTCCACTTCTATACTTAATTTCTAGAACCATGGAGAGCTCTTGTCTAAATTATTCTCATGTCACAAAAAAACCGCTAATTCTTATTTCATCTCAAAGGGACAAACTTCTGCAAAGGAGTACCTTTTCGTTTCCATTACAAAAGAAAAATAGCACAAAAATAAACTATTTCCATCTAAATGGAGACTTCGGAGCCTTAAACGGGAATTCTTGCGTTTTTCCTAAGTGCCAAGCACAAACCATCAGCAACACATTCTGCGCGCATCCAGAAACTGGTAATGAGGGTATAGGAATTGTCAGGTTTTTACAGGGAAAAAACTTCCTCATTACTGGAGCAACTGGTTTTCTTGCAAAAGGTGAGGCGCTTCTCTTATGATTCATTTTCTTAATTTGAAAATCGTACTATATACATTTAGATATGGTATTTATATATCTGTCAGCATCTTAATTTTTCCATGTTTTATTTCTTTAGTTCTTATAGAGAAAATACTGCGAACAAATCCTGATGTCGGCAAGTTTTATATCATAATTAAGGCAAAGGATGATGAAGCTGCAAAAGAGAGGCTTATTAATGAAGTATGAACTTTTACCATCTGCAAAACATGGTCAAAATATTCAATTAATTTTTCAAATTGCTGCAGGATTTCACATTTGTTTAAAGCCTACTTTATTTCTCATTCGTTGTTTGTGCATGTTTGCACGATATCGACGCATCTGAGATGAATACTCATAGGTGCAATCTTTTTGAACCAAATTGGATGAAACATTATCGTTTTTATAAAATGCAGTCTGTAGATCATTTTTGCAGTCCACATTGGATTATGCAGTAAAAAAAGTGTCGATCCGCATAAGAATACGTACTATATATATTGAATAACACTTCTTTTCTTTTTTATTTCATCTTGTTAGTCACATAAAATTAAGGATATATATGACTCTAGTATAAAAAAAATGTAAGAAATATTACTGTTTTTTCTTATTTTTGACAGCTGTTTTCAAATAATGTTATTTAGTTTGTATATTTTTTATCCTATTTACGAAATATACATCCGTATATGTGTCCGCATTCACTTAATTATGTGTTATAATATGGCCAATTACATGTCTGATATAGACATGAATTTAAAACATTGTATATTATTGATATATGTAAGAAAGTTAAACTGCAAGAAATTAATTTTATTTTCATTTCTTATATTTTTGGGGTAGAAAAGGAAAGCCGGGTATTCAAAGTCATTCTCCTTCTAATATAATTGATCAGTAAATCAATTTGAGGTATAAATAGTGTATTTTTCAATGATCAGATAGTGGACACAGAGCTCTTCCAATCTTTACAAGAAATTCATGGAAAAAACTACCGAGATTTCATGCTTGAAAAGATTATACCAGTTTTAGGCGATGTTAGAGAAACCGGCATTGGAATCAAGTCCGAAATAGCTGAAAAAATAGCAGAGGAAGTAGATATTATTGTGAACTCAGCAGCAAATACTACTTTTGATGAGAGGTTCGACGTTAACTATCTTAATTTTAATAATGGATTTTAATGCTTAGACCTCAACAAAGGTGGACAGTTATACTAATGGATCCATTGTGGAATTAAGTGACCAACTACCATAACTTTAAAAAAAATTCACTTTTTTCTTAACAAATTATATAAGCAAAAATGAAATCTTCTTAATATTTTTAATATGTAAATTCCTAACTGGATCATGTAAAGCACTCATATTGTAGGTACGATGTAGCCTTGGACATAAACACCTTGGGGCCTTACAGGCTAATGAGCTTTGCCAAGAGAATGAAGCAACTCAAGCTTTTTCTACATGTATCAACAGGTCAAAATTCAAATCATGACCATCTATTCTATTTTTTTCTTTCATAAAAATACATTTTCATTTACTACTATTATGTTCTTTGTGCCTTCTGACAGCTTATGTAAATGGGCAAAGACAAGGTGTTATTTCAGAAAGACCTTTTTGTCTCGGTGATACCATTTCAAGCGAGATAAGATCATCTAATAAGGATATACCGGTATTGGACATTGAGGCAGAGATAAAATTGGCATTCTCTTCTACAACTAAAGATGATGCATCAGATGTTCAAGAGATGAAAGATTTGGGCTTAAAGAGGTGAGCTGTTTTAAACAAAAAAGAACTAGGAGACAACAACAATCCTACTTGTGTTAATTTAAAAAGATATAGAGCAGCAAAAACCCCACTGGGATATTCATGTCTGTGCATGCTTATCTTTGTATAGTCATAAGAAAACATTTTTAATTCTTCAGGGCAAAATTGTATGGATGGCAAGATACCTATGTTTTTACCAAGGCCATGGGTGAAATGGTCATAAACAGCATGCGTGGAGAGATACCAGTGGTCACAATAAGGCCTAGCGTCATCGAAAGTACATTTAAAGAGCCCTTCCCTGGTTGGATGGAAGGAAACAGGTAATTGTGATTTTTGAACTTGTGAAAACCTTCTTTTAATATCAGTTTCTTATTGCCTCATTTATATTATTGGATTATTTCAGGATGATGGACCCAATTGTGCTTTACTATGGTAAAGGACAACTAACAGGATTTCTTGTTGACTCATGTGGAGTGCTTGATGTTGTGAGTGATCTCATCTGAAACTTTCTTAAATAAACAAGTGTACTGGCTCAATTACTATTTACTACTCTGATATCACAGACAAATTACTATTATTTGTTTATCTAATAAAATTTGTTGGTTCTTTAATCAGGTACCAGCTGACATGGTCGTGAATGCGACTATAGCGGCCATGGCAAAACATGGGTCTTGCACCGATCCTGGAACGCATATATATCACGTCGCGTCATCAAATGTGAACCCACTGGTGTTCAATCAATTAGCTGATATAATGTTTGAGCATTTTAGTGCATTTCCCTATGTGGACTCGACAGGCCAGCCAATCCAAGTTGAACCTTTAAAACTATTTCATGACATGAGTGAATTTTCAAATTTTATTCTAACCGATGCCATGGAAAAGAGCGCAAAAATAGCTGGCTCTGTTTCGAAAGAAAGGGTGTCCGATCGACTGAACGCTTTGTTCATGAAGTTGGTCGAGCGAACTAAGTACTTGGCCACCATATATGAGCCATATACATTCTACGGTGGAAGGTAATTAAGGCCCATATTTAGTCCCCTTTTGGATATCATTTGTTAATTATCTAATAGCTTGACCAAAAAATTTACTAACCGGTACGTACATACCTGACAATGCATAATGTAATTAGTTGACCATGATTAATATGAAATATGAATGTGAAATAAATCCATAAAAAGAGGGAAATGATAAATTACAATGCATAATCAATTGAGTCATTTTATAGAAAAAAGATAGAAATGGTGTGGTTCTTTCTAAATGAAGTTTGCTCAATGAATGAAACTTCAGATATCATTTTGCAATGGAAAATGAGGTGGTCAAAGAAATTCATTAAAGTAGTCATAAAAAGTTGGTAAGTGAAAAAATTTAGTGCAAACTGGTAGATTTACCCAGTAAACATTTCCTATTTATTGATACATTTAGACACAATGTACTTTAGAAAGAAAAAAAAAGTTCCATTTTCCAAAATTGGTAAGGAAGGATAATGTGGCAAAGTCATGACTCATGACATTAGCATGAGGAAAATTGTGCTTCACCCATAAAGCATGAATTGACGGACAGTTTTGGAAAAATGTAGGTTTGACAATGCAAACACAGAGGAGTTGATAGATGAGATGTCTGAGGAAGAGAGAGAGAATTTTCAATTTGATGTTGAGAGCATTAATTGGAAGGACTATATTGCAAATGTGCATATACCAGGATTAAGGAAGCATGTTATGAAGGGAAGAGGGACAAACCCCTAGCTAAATTGTGGATGCATCAAATTCAAATTGAAGTTGAAAAGGTTGTATAGTAGTTCAACTTGAGCACAAACAAATTTGCAGTTAATTGCAGTTATGCTATACTAAAGTTAGATTGAAGCTATATAATTAATAGATTTTTACTTTATGCTGTTAAATTTGCCTATATTTCATGTAATCATATATTCTTGAGAGACTTACGAATTAAATTATTATGTACACATCTATTGTGGAAAAGGGAATTGAAGTCCTGTTTCCAGGTAATAAAATTGGTATAATCTGGCACAAGTAAAGAAATAAATTTGCATTGCTTTGCCTTTGAAGTTGGTCATGTGTTTCAGTTTATTTTTTCTTGCTTATGTAATGTATTATACTTCCAAAACTCGCCATTTCAACGGGTGCAAAAGACAAGCTCAAAATACCCCTTAAAACAAAGATCTCCTGAGTGAGGCTACGGTATCATACATAGCGCACATCGATTTATATTATAAATTTAAATATTATTTTCAATGTTCAAATAATGATCCAAACCGCTTAATATGATCTTAATATTAAAAAGATATACTTTGAGACCAATTTTTACATTTTTCAGAATTTTTTTCTATTTTTTTCAGATAGAAAAAAAATTGATATTTTCGGATGATTGAGAATCTTAATTTAGATCAAGTAATTATCTATTTAAAACAATAGTAAAAAAATGTTAAGCCCCCTCTATCTATAATATCTTTACATGAAGATTTTCTCAAAAGATTTTCATGCTTTATTTTTCTTTTGTTTCATTTAAGCCCCTCTTACTTTAAAATATGATTTTCATGCTGTAGGAATATAATTATCATTAGAGGAGAGTTTGTCTTTCATGTTTCATCGTACCTCATATCATTTATTTTCATTTTCAAAGTCTAAATAGTAGACCCGAACCGTTCAACATGATACATGGAGACCAAATTTTATATTTTTTGGAACTTTTTTTGGTACAAAATCATTATTTTTGGATGATTCAGAAACAATGATTTTGTACCGAGGAGGGAAAGAAGATAACACTGTAAAAATAAACTGCACTGTAACAAACAGGGCACGGGTACGCTAACGGAGGGAAAGAAGATAACACTGTGCGGAGGTTACGACGTCGTTAGACCGCATCTGACCAAGCGTATGCACCTGCTCCAGAAGGGGAGAATCGAAGAGGGAGAGGAGGGTATACACTATTGTGCGGAGGAGAAGAGAGGGGAATACTACACATTGTTTTGGCGAAATCTGTACACCTGATTTGGGGTGTAAATATACTGTGCGAAGGGTTCGCCTCCCTCCATGACCATCTCTTTCTTTCCTTTAATGAGGGGTTTCCTCCTCTGTTCTGGAGCACACTCTAAGGAGCTGTGTTAATCTTAGTTAAGGTCTAATTTGTTCGCTACTGAACAGGTACATAGGGGATAATATTCATACAGTGCTCACCTGTATTTGACATCAGTGCCGACTACAGCTAAATAATCCATATCGTGTCGCACAGACTAGAAAATGAGCGCAACACAGATATTGATAAGGTACGAGTTGGCACTCTGTGTTTGGTTGTGCCGAAATAGTGTCGAACCATGGATTTTTTTTCTGGGGTGTGGGGGTTTCCATTGTATGATCCTGAAAATATTAAAATTAGTTAAAAAAATATAAAATAAATAAAAAGTTGTCCCAAAATTTAAGGAATAAAGACAAATTAATAAAATTGTAATTTTAAAACAATTTCGGTCATATTTAGGTATACACTATGTCTTTTACAGGTCATCTACTCAAGCTATTCAATTTGGATGAAATTTTTGCGTCAAGACGTTTCTAGGCTTCTTTGCACGTGTCGTGTCTAGATACGTCCTTAACCGTGTCCTGTCGTGTTCAAATTCTCTACCTCCGGACAAATCAAGATAAACATGACTACAGACGACACGTGCAACATCCCGTATATTATGCCGTATTCTTACCCGTAGATGACATACGTACTATGTTCAAATATTCCGTATTTTTGGTTATTCACTACCTACTCATGACTCATCACATGCAAAAAAGTTTCATTAATTCAATTTCTGACAACGACATTATTTTATATTTACTAGACCCATGCAATGAATATCCTAGCCAAGCTCCCACATAATTTCTCCTCCGGAATCCAGCGCATGATCAGATAGGGGTAGAATAGGTTAATACCCGGAATCAGAGTAGGTCCGATGCCCATCAGACCTACCTTGCATGGTTCGATGGGTGTGATGACCATTCGATCTGCATCAAAATTCGTGTGCTCTGTATCAAAATCCGTGCAAGTCTGTATCAATTTACGTGCACATAGATCTTGATGTGAATCGAACGGTCCTAGAGCTAATTGAACCTAAATGTAGGTCCGATGCCCATCGGACCTACTCCTATCTTGTTAATACCCCTGATGTAGCAATCAAGGCTCTTTAATTAGTATTAATAAAATCTTGTACATTTTTTAGAAGTTAGATAGAACCGGTGGCAGTGGCACCAAGTTTGTAAATTTGATTAATACATAATTTTAATGCAAAAAATTGATAATGTTTGTTAAGATTTGTATATTAAATTTTATAACTTTAATCTTTCAAATAAAAGTAGACTATTTGTAATATACAAAGCAATTATTTTCTATAAATCGGTATGCAAATAACAAAAATAATTTAAATAAATATATATATTTTGAAAACAAGCAAAAAATTCACAACTATTTATACAGTACAACCGAACATTCATTTTGACACATCGTTATAAATATTATAGTGCCTATGTCATACCTGTAAAATCGCATCTCGTATAATTCTGTAACAACCTAACACATCCCAAGTTTTTCCCGAGAATTTTTTATCTATAGAAATTATTAAATTGAGACGTACGAAAATAGAAAGAGTACCTCGTTTTCAACAAATATAGAAAGATCTGACTCATTGAGTCCAATCCAAAAATTCGAATCGAACTCAATGGTCTAGATCCACTGTTATTTTTTTTTAACGGTAGAAAAGGAGAATATGAATGCCACATTTAATCAAGTCAGAAGTGAGTCCGATCCAATTTTTTTTTTAATTCAGTCATTTCCAATGTTTTTGTGGAATTTAGAAAAGAAAAACCCAACTTGGATCGACCCAATGAGGCAGATCCAATTCTCACTTAATTTTATGTGGTAACCATATTTCAGATTTTTCCATCAGTGTCTAATTTAAAAAGAGAAAATAACAATGGATCTTAAACCATTGAGTCCGATCCAAAAATTTTAAATCGAACTCAATGAGTCAGATTTTTATATATTTTTTGGAAACCAAGTACTCTTTCTATTTTCGTACGTCTCAATTTAATAATTTTTATAGATAAAAAATTTCCGTCTTTCCCGCTTAACAAAGTTCGTTTGTTAAATACTTAAATTACATTTGATGACCCATTCAATCGTCAAAAAAAAAATATGAAAGAAGTTACATGAAAAAACATGTAACAATGGACGGAATAAGAAGGTATTTATACACTATTTAATTATTCAATGAAAACAACATTGAGTCAACAAAAAATGTACTTTTCGGAATTATTGTACCGAATTTCGTCAGTTCGAAAATATTTCCTAAAGTAATACAAAAGTGAAAAAGAAATGTTGGAAAAGGAGTTCGGTGACCACATAAAATGTGAAGCTGGTCCAGAGATGCGACTTTTTGTGTTGAAATCTTAGTTAGAAATTGCTAAAACAAATCGTAGCAAGTAGGGAGACAGTAAAAAGCGACGACTTGTGTTCTCCTTTCCTAATATTTAATACGTAATTATGCACTCAAAAGGTCAAATTCCTTATATACCTTTATAACTTCAACAATTTACATTTTCTCTTTGAACCCGAAATTTTTTAGTTACCACAGCATAAAATTAAAATTAAATGATTACCACCCGGTCCAAGATTTTTTCATTCCTACCACCCACGTGAACCCAGTTCGTGCACCAAAATGGGTTGGTGCTCGGACTGGGTTGGCGCACCAATTGGTGAGCAGACTTGGTTAGAACATCAACTGTTCTCAAATTTTTACTGCTCTTCAGTGCGTTTCACCCCGTTTGAGCATCAATTTTGCACCAATTTTGGTGCGCCAACCCAGTCCGCGCACCACCTCAATTTGGTGCGCGAACTGGGTCTGCGTGGGTGGTAGAATTGAAAATAGCTTGGCCCAAGTGGTAATCATTTAATTTCTATTTTTTACTGTAGTAGTAACTAAAACAATTTCGGCTCTTTGAAAGACAAAATATCTTGTATATTGCCTCTCAAAATGTTATGTTCTTTTTGCAAATTCTGATATGAGATGGCATATGTTGATAACTATATGTATTTGACAATATGACAACTGATAAAATGATTATTAAAATAAAAGAAGTAACATTACATATATATTCCTTATCATTTAAATATGTTATCTACATACTGAATTATTAATTTTTTAAATTGCTCGACAAAGGTCAGTCACTTTTAAATTACATAAAATTTAATACACAATCTTTCTAAACTATAAAAATGTTATATAATTCTAGTTTCTTATTTTAATAATTATTTAATTAGCAATATGCATGGATCTCATAGCATCTCACTAAAATGAAATACAGAAAATACATTACATATCATTATTAAAGAAAAGTTTTGTCAAAAAACAAACATTTTATCTTCTTATGAAAATATTGTTCAAATGAATTACAGAATGCTATTTTTCTCGAGAGAATTTGTAGAGAATAAAAATTGTAGGAAAATATTTCTGTAGATAAACACATCAAATAATTGCTTGTGATATGTAATATTTATCAATGTTCTAAATAGCGCGCTATAGCGTTTTTGGACCCCAAACGCTACGCTATGACATCAAAATGCGCTATTTGCGCTACGGCCGCTACAGCGCTATAGCGGTCCGCTATTTGCACTATACAATATGAGTTTTTTTTTTTTAAGCAATTTATATGGGTTTTAAATAAAGATAAAAAAAATCTCAAACCGAAATTGAATTTGTTGCTACTTGCTACAGATAAATCAATTTGAAATTGGGAATAGAAATTGAAATTTGAATAGAAAAAAAGTCCAAACCGAAATTAAAATTTGAATAGAAAAAAAAATAGATTATGTCATCAATCATGATCAAGGTTCTAAATAGCGTTTATAGCGTCGTAGCGGGAAGGCTAAAAAAAAAGCTATAGCGAATAGCGTCGCTATAGCGGAAGCTATTCCAAATAGTGTTTTTTTTTTTACATTTCGTATATTCAATATTTGTACTAAATATCAACATTATCTAAGGTCTCATAGAACAATAAATAACACCAAAGTAATTAAGAAATTATAATATTCATATTGAACCCGTACAAAGTCCAAATTGCGGTTCAAAATATTCATAGTAATATCATAAACTATCAATTTTTCCTATTAAAAATATCTTAAGTATCATGATTCATGACATAATCTATTTTTTTTTCTATTCAAATTTTAATTCCGGTTTGGACTTTTTTTCTATTCAAATTTCAATTTCTATTTCCAATTTCAAATTGATTTATTTGTAGCAAGTAGCAACAAATTCAATTTCGGTTTGAGATTTTTTTTATCTTTATTTAAAACCCATATAAATTGCTTAAAAATAAAAAATAAAAAAAAACCCATATTGTATAGCGCAAATAGCGCTGTAGCGGCCGCTATAGCGGCCGTAGCGCAAATAGCGCATGTTGATGTCGTAGCGTAGCGTTTGGGGTCCAAAAACGCTATAGCGGCGCTATAGCGCCGCTATAGCGCGCTATTTAGAACACTGATCATGATGCTTAAGATATTTTTAATAGGAAAAATCGATAGTTTATGATATTACTATGGATATTTTGAACCGCAATTTGGACTTTGTACGGGTTCAATATGAATATTATAATTTCTTAATTACTTTGGTGTTATTTATTGTTCTATGAGACTTTAGATAATGTTGATATTTAGTACAAATATTGAATATACAAAATGTAAAAAAAAAAAACACTATTTGGAATAGCTTCCGCTATAGCGACGCTATTCGTTATATTTTTTTTTTTAGCCTTCCCGCTACGACGCTATAAACGCTATTTAGAACCTTGATATTTATACTTAACAACGGTTAAAGTCCAACAAGAGGTTGGCTCTCTAGAAAATTTCCTTTTGAAGAAATTCTGTGATAATTTGAATATCTTGGGGGGTGAATAAGAAATTTCCCAAACTTAAGGAATCACACCAGAAATCTCGCCAGTACTCACTAGTGAAAAGACCGAAGCAAAGTAGAGAGAAGCGCGATTAATTGCCCTTTCTTCTCCCCTCAGCTCCTTTTATTTGTTTCTCTCATTGGGGTTCCAAATGTCGGGAGAAGCGCGACTCAAAACAAGAACGAATTAAAGAGAGAAAATTATTTTCATGCACTGATTCCTCGTCTCCTCTCTCCTTTCTCTTCTCTCTCATCTCTTTCTTGTCCTTTTGGCTGGATCCATGGATGGTGCCACAGAAGCTTCGCCAAGCGCGCTCAGAGGCGTACGGGTTCAAGCTCCATTGGTAAGCTTGCTCGGTGATTTTTCCTTTTTTGAGCTTAATTTGGGTATTTGGTAGAATTTTTATTAATTCTGGATCTACAAGTTTTATCCTTCAATTGGTGATATTTGTTTATTATTAGTGTTTGATTTAGGTTTTGGGGGATTTCATTTCTTATATGGTTGGACAGGCTTTCTTATTTTAAAATTTATTTCTAATCCTGCTAATTTATGTCCATTTGTTTTGATTTCTTATTGTCTGTGCCAATTTTCATGTAATATAATGACGTGTAATTTATGTATCGATAACATGAGAGTGTTTACTAGCCTCTGTAGTGTTGTATTTACTAATTGAGATTTTTCCCTTTTTTGGAAATGAGCAAATTATAATAACCTATATTTTGTTAGGATATTTTTGTAAAGTTAATGGAATAGTTGGGCTAAGGTCGACTAAATTGAAAACAATTACACAATGTGAGACAGCTAAAGGTCAGTTAGGGTTTAGTTTCTCACTTTTATGCTTTACACTGCAAACAGGTTGATTCTGTTTCATGCTACTGCCGTGTGGATGCGGGTCTTAAAACTGTAGTGGGGGCCCGAAAGTTTGTGCCTGGTGCGAAGCTATGCCTACAACCTGATATCAAACCGAACATAAGGCGGAAGCCGAGAAATTCACGCAAAGACCGTGCTCGCACTCAGGCCCCACTTCTGCCTGGTCTACCTGATGACCTGGCGATTGCTTGTCTGATTCGTGTCCCCCGTGCCGTGCATCCAAATTTGCGCCTTGTGTGTAAGAAGTGGAATCGTCTCTTGTCTGGAAATTACTTCTACTCTCTCAGGAAGAAAACAGGTATTGGTTTAGATTTTTCAGAATAATACTGCATTACATGCGAAGGCATGCTAACACACTAATATTATCTTTTTCTTCAACTTTAAGATAGTTTTGCAAAAATAAAGGTAATTTCTTGTGTTTTTGTGAAACCCCAAATAGTTTACTTGTACGCTTGCAAAACAGAATATATCACATATATGCCCCCTCCACTCACTATTTATCTGTGTACACAATGAGGAGAAGGGCTAAATTGTTTTTCTTATCAAATATTGCTTATGCTTTTAGGATACACAGGATTAGTCTTAGTTTTGTAGGGGGTTGTCACATTTTTTGGTCTTGTATGTGCGGTTGGACAGGGATAAAGGCTCCGCAAAAATGCTTTGGTAACTCCGAAGCAACCTTTTTTAACACCACTACTACAATTTATTCAGTAGACCATCTTGTTAGAAACATTACAAGTATTTTACAAGTACAAGGTAACATGAAATCATGCACTTGCCTGACTATGTAGCCTATAAATTTTAGGTATGGCTGAAGAGTGGGTCTACGTCTTTAAAAGAGACAGAGAAGGTAAAATATCATGGCAAGCCTTTGACCCAATTTATCAACTGTGGAAGCCATTGCCACCTGTTCCTCCTGAATACTCTGAGGCACTTGGGTTCGGATCAGCTGTCCTTAGCGGGTGCTATTTGTACCTCTTTGGTGGTAAAGACCCGATAAGGGGTTCCATGAGGCGGGTGGTCTTTTACAATGCCCGGACCAATAAATGGCAAAGAGCACCTGATATGCTACGGAAAAGACACTTCTTCGGCTCATGTGTCATAAACAATTGTCTTTATGTTGCTGGTGGTGAGTGTGAAGGTATACAAAGAACGCTAAGGTCAGCTGAGGTGTATGATCCAAATCGAAATAGGTGGGCTTGTGTGGCCGAAATGAGTACTGGTATGGTACCATTTATAGGGGTTGTTTATGAAGGCAAGTGGTTTCTCAAGGGGCTTGATTCGCACCGACAGGTGGTGAGCGAGGTGTATTTACCAAGCTCAAATGCATGGTCGACAGTTGGAGATGGCATGGTGACAGGTTGGAGAAACCCTAGTTTGTCCTTCAATGGTCGTCTTTATGCAGTTGATTGTAAGGATGGTTGCAAGCTTAGGGTTTATGATAGGTCCACCTGTTCATGGACCCGGTTCACTGATAGTAAAAACCATATGGGGAGTTCTCGTGTCTTTGATGCTGCTGCTTTGGTGTCGTTAAATGGGAAATTGTGCGTGATAAGAAATGACATGAGTATTAGTCTTGTGGATATCTCAGGTTCGAGTCTGGAGACGGGTAATGCTCCTTTGTGGGAGACTATTGGGGGCAAGGTGCTTCAGCAGAAATCCTTTATGGCAAATCTGTGGTCGACCATAGCGGGTCGGGGTGGATTGAAGAGCCATATCGTGCATTGTCAGGTGCTTCAAGTATAGCTTGGTTTTACTAGGTAATCTAGTATATAGTTTTTCTCGGAGGGGTAATTGCACCATAGCCACATTAACTATAAAATGCCCATGTAAATAACTTCCTTTTTCCCGGGAGCAACCTTATATTTTTTTTCATACCAGAATTTTCTAAGGTGCATTGATTCAAACTTCTACAAAAGGTGTGGTTTTTTCTGAAAGAAAATTAGGTGGAAATTAGTTTCTGTGGCTTAGGTGCATTTATTCCTTGCTGAGCTTTGGTGGAATTCATGAATAGAAATATACCAAATTTCATTTTGGTCTTATACCTGATGAGGGTGTGTCAATTAGGGGATGTAATTCGTTTTTTGTAGTTCTATTTTGGGGTTGATGGTGATATTTAGAGAGGATGGTTAGGTCCTGTTGCGAGCTAGATGCTGCTCAAGTGCTGAAGCGCAGATGTGAAATCTTTCAGAGAAATTTGGTCCTGGTTGGGTTTTGAGGACATTACTATACTGGTGGTTAGGTTAAAGGGGATGGAGTAATGTAGGTGCTTATTTTATAGTTTTTTTAATTAAAAATAATTGTTAATACTTTCATTTGGTGATTCTACTGTTTCCTTCTTGGTTGGTCCGGTTACCTGATTCACTGGTAAATGCACATGCAGTATTTAATCTACCAAAATTTATGCACATCAATTTGGTTCAAAGCATCGAAGGTATATTTGAGTCCTGGCTACATTTAGGAAATGAGTGGCAGTTCCCAAATCTGGTACATTATTATGATAACAGAGCTGGGTTCCACAAATAGCTATTGCTGGAACACAATCTTGGTATTTACAGCCATCACTGATGTAATTTTCCTTGAACTATTAATTCATTTATTACTTGACCATAAAAAGAGTAGTTCTAGATGAATTTGAATCAAGCACAGGAGATTGGTCTGAGCTCAGGGTATTTCAGTGGGTACCATTTTAATGAAAATTGCCTCAGAAAGTATCTCAAAACAAGAAATTGCCTTTGAAACTTGTATGGTTCTTAGATTACAGTACAGTACTATCATGGATATCGAACGAATTGCTTTGTTATAGGATCTTGTCCTATTTTTATCCACTAACGTTGAAGCAAATAGGTAATGAAAACTACAACAAAATGCTTTAGCTGTCTCTCTTTTTATTTGTTAATTGAAGTTGGTGGGTGACGGAAGTCACGGAATGCGAATTAGGTTCATTTGCAGGAGAAAATTTTGGCCCAGGCACGAGAGAGACCTGAAACACAGCCCTGTTGCGGCTTGTCCCATACTTTGTTCACTTCATTAGTTGTTAAATTTGTCATTCCCTTTTGTTCAACTTGCAACACCGTCTGACATTTGAAGACGGTTCTTAGAACAAAGAATATCAGACAATTAAACCGGCGTTGAGTTAATTCCTCAACTGATGCTTTACTCTTTCCTTTCGGAGTAATCGACAGTTATTTCTAAAAGAGCAAGTAGATTGAAATAAGTAATCGACAGATAATTGGTGGTACCTTACAATTGGTACATCTAATATTTAATTACCAGTAGATTGAAATAAGCGCGCAATCAATCGAACACCTCATAATTAAACACAAGGAGATCTATTGCTCGGAAAACATAAGATCACTAGATAATATTATTCAGCAGAAACAAACCACAACTCTGCAGAACATTCTACTTACAACAAGACTTTATAAAAAACAACAGAAATAAGAAAAGAAAATTGTTTAAAAAGGAGGAAAAACGCAAAATACAACGTGAAAAAGACGTGAAAAGGAAGAAGAAATTAAAGAAGAGATTCAGAGCTCCTCCTTATTATGTTCACCACCAACTACGTTCTCCTTTGCCTTATCAAGTTTCTCCTTCGCGGCATCAACCACCTCCTGCGCTTTCGATTTCTCTTTCGCCGTCTCATAACCCTCATAACCCTTATGCTTCGCTGCCTCCTTTGATTCGTCTATATTTTCTTGTGCTTGTCCAGCCTTCTCTTTGGTCTTCTCCTTTGCTTCCTTTGTTTTTGCACCCCCTTCCCCGGCCTTCTCTTTTGCCGAATCGTACCCCTCATTAACCTTCTGCTTCGCTGACTCAGTCGATTCGACCACCTTTTCCTGTGCTTGTCCGGTCTTCTCCTTGCTCTCGTCCTTTGCTTCCTTTGTTTTTGCGCTCGCTACTCCGGCCTTCTTTTTCACCTCCTCAATGGCCTGCTCTGCTGTTTGCTTGGTAGTTTCTTTGGCTTTCTCTGCCTTGTCAGCTGCTTGATTTCTTGCCTCTGTTTAGTTTGAAAGGTAGATCAAGTTAGTTTTGTCTTCGAAAAGAGATGAGAGTATTTATATTTGATAATCATATAAGAATGCACTAGAGCTAGACTTACCTGAGGTTACCTCCACAATCTTCTCACTGCCCTTATTTACACCTTCTTTTGCTTGATTTGTTTTCTCTGTTGTAGCAGGGAAAATCAGAGCTTTAATTAAATTGCTTTCTCAAATGTAACAGAGAAACCAGATTTTTACATAAACTAATCAGACGGTGCCAACATAGGCGTGCAAAAAAAAAAAAAAAAAAAGAGGAAAAGCGCCCCCAACAAAAACCAAAGATCATCTAAATTATTCAATGTGCTCTGCACCTTTTTTTTTTTTTGGCATGTTAATGTGCTCTTCACTGGCTAAGATAGAATTTATATACTAAGTTCATGTAACTTGCATATCATTTACTACACTAATTATAACCAGCCCCAAAGAAAAACCCATAAAAAGACGCCCGTGATTTTTTAATGTACACAATATATACACCATGCATCTTTAACGGTCTATTTTTTCATATTCAATATAATTAGTCGTCTGTATTGACAACAAAAATAAAGAAGAGAAGTGCATAACTCACCACTGACAGTCTCTTGGGTATTCTCTCTGGACGACTTGATGGTCTCCCCGGCCTTCCTCCCGACCTCCTCTTCTTTCATTGGATGTTTAAGTCCCAACCCTTCACTGACCTTGTCCTTGGCCCAGGCCAAGGTGCTCCACGACTCCTCCTCAGGCTCCACTATGTCTTCCTTTGTCGCCACCGCTGCAACGAGCAACAACCCAAGGAGCATCACCAAGGGAACGATTATTCTTCTGGAAACCTTCATTTCTGCTGGTTCAGTTGTTCGTCTTCTCAATTCCTTCTTTAATTTTGTAAGAGTTAATTTCCTTTCTTTTATTTGCTTAGATTGGCTACCACTGAGCCTGGTATGACAGAATCCAAATATATAAGTGTGAGATGAGTCTGGAAAGATTTTAAAGGAGGTACCGATGTGGACACGTGTGGGGGTGAAGCTGGGAGGCCGTTGCTCGCTAGACAGGTGCCCAGTGAGGTGGCATGTTTGATTTTTTTATTTTTGAAGGGTCGGCATGTTTGATTTTTGAGGCATGATGCATCTTTATCAAGAGAAACATGGGCCTGATCGATAGGCTTGTTTCTACCGGGCCTGGATATTATTAATTCAGTTTTTGCAATACTATTAATTGGCAAATTGTAGCAACTCTTTGTTGAGTAAAGAAACCAATTAAATCTTGAAGAGCGTATTACTTCTATTGTAATTGATATAAATGAATTCTGTAGAAAAGAAACGTTTTTTTTTTTTCTTTGAAAAAGAATCGTTTTGAGTAACGTATCAGAATATCTGTATACTACTTTCCCGTTTCTTCTCAGTGGGTCCCACCGTATCATTGCCCGTACGCCTCTACAGTATTCCGTTTGGGTGTATCTTAGATTCACATTCCAAGGCCGACAGTTTTCTTTGACCGTCTAAATTCACAAACCGATTGAACCAGAGAAACACTAGTGTCGTAGGCAGTCTGAACACTGGGTCACGTTATATTAGAATATGTTAACATGGTACCACACAATTTTTATTAATATCCAACATTAAATACAAAATAACAGAATTGCTCAGATGTCGTGACTATTTTTAAAAATGTCCAGATCGGTCATTTTTTGACCGGTCAAGAATTTTTTATTTAAAATATTTGTTAGATTACTTTTTTTTAATGTATAATTAGCATAATTATACTAAAATACGCTAAATTACTTGAAATTATGTTAAATTAGTTAAAATACGTTAAAATACGTTAAATTACACTAAATTACGCTAAGAGAGACTTTAAATGGCCATAAAACAGCGCTCGAGTGTCCGATTTCAGCAAATGACCACTTTTCGAAAAGCTTGCGAAAATATGCATGCGTCGATGACTACTTTATTGTTTTTCGAAATTCAGAATTGCCAAAAAAACAAGGAAAGAGCCTCAAAACTTGAGTTGAAGTTTCTGATTAAGATTTTCATTTCTATTTTTCGATCTAAGTAGCTCAGTAAATTAGTTATATAATGAACTTATAGAATATCAATGTTTACTATTTGTGAAATTTTTTTACTATTTTTTATGATTTATGAAAAATGACGCAAAATAACTTAAAAATAAAATAAAATTGCCAATTTAGTGTAATTTAATATAATTCTAATAAATATTTCACAAAAAAAAAAAATTTTGATCGGCTATTTTTTTGTTAGTCCAAATTTTTAGTCCAACCGGTCAAACAATAGTCGGTTTGGACATTTTTAAAAATAGTCAGAAAATCCGAGTACATTTGATATTTTTTATTTTATGTTGGATATTAATAAAGATGTCGGTTCCAGTAATCAACCTCTATTTTTGCGTCACGGAGGATCAAAAGTCAGTATAAAACCTCAAATTCGTCTCCACTTCTTTAGTTATTTTTTTTCTACTACCTCGCGAACAGAAATTTGAATGATAAATACGTAATTTCACAGTTTTTGAGAGGTATATACGAAATTCTCCCAAAATAAAAAAAAGATCTCTCTTTCATAAACCCTCCCCTCCAAGAAAGCTGGAAAATAAATAAACGAAAAATCGAATGGCTACTCTACCTTCTCCGGCTCCGATCAACCTGCCCACGGCGAGATCCTCCGCCACCAAGCCCTCCTGTCTTCTCTCTTTTGTCCGTACGAATCATCGCTTCCTTTCCAAGCTTTCCTCCCCTATTTTCCTCGATCTGAGAAGCCACGGCGGTAGCAGATCCGTTTCTTCTACTAGCCTTAATTGCTTGCCTTCATCCTCTGGGAAGAGAGGAGAGGAGAATGAAGAAGGGGAAGAGGTGGAGAGAGCTCTAGGCATGGATGGGAGCATACCTGGGAGTTCGCAAGAGTTTGTCAGGCGCGTTTCTTCTCGCGCCTATGATATTCGCCGGAACCTAATTCAATCTATCGATTCTCTGAGCTACGATGGTGATTACGTCTTTCTGTTTCTTTTTCTCTTTCATGTCTTTCTGAACAAAAAAATTCCTGGCGTTTGCAATTCAAAAACTAAAGAATCCGCGATCTTTTTCCTCTACTTCTGTAGTATTAGAGAAGAATCCATGGAGGGAAGACGCTAAACCCGTTTATGTGCTAACTCAGAGAGACAATCATCTGTGGACAATGAAAACCCGAAGGAGTCGCAGGTCAGAGCGGGTCTCATTTCATGTATTACTCTTATTAAATCCAATAGCTTATGCTAAATATCTAATTGCATTTTTTTTAAGCATAATACAGTGAGGTGGAAAGAGAACTTGGAATGCTATTCTCAAAAGGGGGCAGTAATAAGGGAACAGGATTTGGTACCAAGGCTAGAAATTCAGGCATTGGATTTAACATGCTTGTTGAAGACATTAGGGATGGAGTTCTTGTAAGTTTCTTAATCTTGTAAGAAGTGTGACTTCAATTTATTTTTACCTTTATCTACCACGAGATTGGTACCTATTTGATGTGTACAAGCAGGTGCAGGTCCTGGTGTGAATCTCCATTGTTTGTTTGGATCAGAAGATTCAAGTTTGCCTGATTGGACAACTGTCCAAACCAGACAGTCTGATCTCAAAAGGGCACAGTTAGTTGCCATAGTTCCCATCTGAACCATATGATTTGAAAACAGATAGCTCAGATTTACCTTAGGAATTTCCAATGATGCGTATATCTCCATAGAGTGGAGCTGAACCAAACTAATTGTGCATAGATGGAAGACTTTCGTCACAGCAAACAGTCATGAATTTAATTACCTTTTGGGAAAATTTAGAATACAGGATATATGCGCATGTAAGATCATGTTTTTACGAAACTCTTTCATCATAGGTTTTTGAAGATGAAAATGATGCAGTAAAGTACTGTGATATTCTTCAAGGGGGTGGTCAGGGATGTGAAGGAATTGCTGAGCTCGAGGCATCATCTGTCAGTACTCAGTTACATTATTGCCTTTCATATAATGTACTTTCCCATTTTGTAAATTTTATATTTTTTATACTTGCATTAAAAACTTCAACTTCTCCAACAATTTTATAGGTTTTTGACATCTGCCACAAGATGAAGGCGCTTGCTGTTTTGTTTCGTAGAGGGAGAACGCCTCCATTGCCGAAAAGCCTGGAGAGAAACTTGAGGGCTAGAAAGAGGTCACTTGAAGATTAGTTATGCTGCTTTTCATATAGCTTGTTGTATAGTTAGCAACTGTATATATAGTTAAACTGCAGATGTTACAGTAGAAGGGAGACAGTGAAACTGTGCATATCTGACTGGGTAAAAGCTGGTATTTTGCCAAAATATTTGAAATATTTAGCGATAATTTGTTCTATATTAAAGTTATGTGGATGTTTCAAAGTTCGTTCAGTATTATGTGGAAGGTATCCACTTCGTCTCGTATGCCAATTTGACTGGTACAGGTTAGAACCGCCTGGTAGTACCATTACTATACCAAGGTGTTTGATCAGAATATGATGTACAATTCTCAAAATAGGCTTGATACATCAAAAAACATTAATTTAACCAAAAGAAGACATAAGAGAAGAGAAAAACAATTGAACGATAACAAATGAATCTGTACAACTTCAGAAATCTCTTTTTATCTTTCTAATTGACCTAGAACCACTATTATGCGGAGATGATTGTCGGAGCCTCTCTCTTCGGAAGTTGTTAAAATCTTTTGGCAAGCTGACATCCATGCTATGTTTCATCTCCTCTGCCATGCTTCTCAACATCTGTCATCCATAAAAAAAATACAAAAGGAAAAAATAAGTTCCTTATAAAAGTGATTCTAATAAAAATATAAAAAGGAGGGGGGGGGTGGGGAATATTGATCCTTACTGTCTCGGCCATGCCTTCGAGCACACTATCAGGAATTAAACTGAGCAATGGTTGTCGTACCAAGCTGATACCCATCTCTAAGTGTCCCTTTAGTTGACTCTGTTTTCCTTTCCTCTCAGGGTGAAGTGTACCTTTCACACACAGAGCAAATTGGGATGCCATAGATGAGCTACTCAAGCCTTTCAGCTCCCATTTAGTCTGCATCAATCCAATTTGATCATTTTTTCAAGATGTTATGGTGAAAGTACAATCTTGACTGATACTGATATGTGTTTTGCTTCCATTTTGAATGTATGTGATACTTACTGTTTGCAATTCTAAAACACTTGTGGCATCAACTGGTACGGTGGATGGGTATTCTTTGCCATTTGTTTTGCATCTCAAGCGCATCACGACCACCATGCATGCTGATACGAAGAGAAATTGTATTGGTACCATCTGAATTTTCCATTCTTCCTACAATTCATAGTGCCTATATCAATCTTGTATATCTTCCAATAACTATATCAATATAGTATATCTATAGTATATAAATCCTTTTTTTTCTTCTTTCATTCGAAAGAAAAGAAACGAAAGAAGAAAAATATGTTGTCTCACTTCATTTAGTCTGTTGCTTTGGTGATGAGAAGGGAAGACAGCTCTGAGTACCCTTGGCCGGTCTTGAAGGTATTCATCAAAGGAAACCTATGTATATTAGACAGTTTGTAAAATAATTAGCCCAATAAAAAAAACAAAGAGTAGAACTAGGGTGCTCCTAAGCTCACCAAGCCCTTCCGTGAGCGCGACTCGAAAACCTATCGAATTGACTTCAAACGACATTTTCAAACCATTAGATGTTCAATCTATATTAAAATGTGCTTGGAGACCAAATTTTACATTTTTTGGAATTTTTTTACTATTTATTAAGATGGTTTGAAAATCGCTGTTTTTTATTAAAATTCTGCACAATTGGAAAACAGCAATTTTCAAACCATCTTAATAAATAGTAAAAAAATTTCAAAAATGTAAAATTTGGTCTCCAAGCACATTTTAATATAGATTGAACATCTAACGGTTTGAAAATGTCGTTTGAAGTCAATTCGATAGGTTTTCGAGTCGTGCTCACGGAAGGGCTTGGTGAGCTTAGGAGCACCCTAGTTCTACTAAAAAAGAAAAGCTATTATGACAAGTGTGCAGAAGAAGGAAAATACTAGTTGACCACCAGCGCATGTTATGATGTCAACAGAACGGAGATATCAATCATAAACCTAAACCTAAACCTAAAGCTTATAGAAAGTACTATAGCAATGAACTAAAAAGGGGTGGTTTTGGAAATTTTCTTTCTTGCTACCAAATTTCCATAAAAGAAGCGAGTAATTAAGTTTACCTCAGGAGATTCATACAGAGGAATATTGCTGGAAATAATGGAAGAATAATTGACAGTGTTCCCTTTTGTCGAAGAAGAGAAGGTGGAATTAGCACCGCGGGAGTTTGGTAAATTTGCAAAATTTGATCTTTTCATGGCAAAAACCCGATGCTTCCCTCTCTTTTGCCATTTTTTTGTAGTCGTTTTTTCATGATGGACACACAGAGGAGCTATTTTTGCAACAAGAGACATCTCTCTTTTCTCTCTCTCTCTCTCTCTCTTGCAGTTATAATTTGTTCTTCGTTTTTTCTTCTTTCTTGTCATTTTATTGTTTCTTTGATCTCCGTGCATATATTGCGTGTGCAACGGAGTCGGTGCATGTGCGTCCCTGTCTTAAAATGAAGCTTTTCGTTGCATAACGCTATACAAAATTCTTATTCAATTCCGTAACGAGCATAGTTTCGGATCACTGTACCGGACCCACTTTTAACTGATGCATGGGCCCTCCTAATAAGATATTCGAGCTAATCAACGAGGTTGGTAAATGGATGCAATATGAAATCTGAAATAGTGAGATGTCGCTTTATTATTATCTAATTTAGTATATCTTAACCGGTTACTAAAAATAGAGATGTCAATTTTAGTATCATAACCGGTTACTAGCTTGGGTTTTGTTTGAGCAGTGAGTTATAAAATTACTCGTGCACATTAATTATGGTTTTTAAAAAAATTTCAAACTTCCGTGTAAAATATATCACGGACTTTTATATCTTAAAATATAGAACCTAAAAGTATAATTCAAATCGAATTAAGATCTTGCTTTTTTTTTTCAAGAAAAGTATCTGAAGTAAAAATATATGTGTGGACATATATATATGAATATATGAGATCGGTTAACGCGCTTCCTCTAGCATTTCAACAATATGATTTCGGCTTTCAAAATCTATCAAATTTAAGCCAATATCTTTAATGAGAGCTTCGTTTCAATTAAAAAATGTTATATGAAAACGAAACTCTCATTAAGGAGATCTGTTTGAACGGTTTGACTTTCATCGTTTGAAGATGATTTGATAAATTTTGAAGGCCGGAACAATATTATTGAAATACTAGAGGAAGCGCGTTAGAGTTCATTTTATACTAAATTAACAGATTCAAATAGATGTATTAAAATTAATTTATTATAATTAACTTGGATTCATTTACTTTTTATCAATCTAGTAGAAAGTGTACTTAAAATTTATAAATATTTAAGTGACGATCCATCATAAAAAAAAAACTAAATCAACAGTTTAAATTTAATATTTTTTATTTTAAATATTAAAATGTACACAAAAAGACAAATTAATCGGGTGAGGTGAATCAAATGAAGTACCAATTGACCTTCTAAAGTTGCGTAGACGCTTCCGTATCAGAAAATGAGAAGTTACCGCGTGTACGAAAAGTATCAGAGTGCCACGTGTATTTTATTTGTTGTTATCTTTCTTATTTATTTTTCTTTCCTTTTATATTTATCACTATATTTGACTAGCTGATAAATATGTTTGAAAAATTGGGCTGCTTAGGAAACATATTTTATTGCTATTTTAACCATCGATAAACTATTTTAGCAAATTTTTAATTTGTCACACGTGTTGCAATCATCATTCTTCACGTGCGTTGTTCACATATATGCCGACATTTTTAATAATACCCTAAGTTAATTAGAGATTAATAAATTTGCCCACGGTTTCTCCGAAATTTTAAATATGTCCAAACCGGCCATTTAATGGCCGGTCCTGAATTTTTTTTTTTTTTTTTTTTAGAGAAAAATAGCTAAAATACTGAAATCTAACACTAAAAAATCGAATTGTTTTGTTAAATATTTGTTAGATTACTTTTTTCATAGCATATTTATACTAAAATACACTATGAATAGGGCCAATTTTGTGCTAAAATATGCTAAATTACTTCAAATTATGTTAATTTATGGTGATTACACTAAATTACTTGAAATTACAATAATTATGTAGAGTTATGCTAAAATACGGTAAATTACGCTAAATTACGTATGAATAGGACCGATTTTGTGCCATCTTTCATAAATCATAAAAAATAGTAAAAAAATTTCAAAAATAATAAAAATTGGTATTCTACAAGTTCATTATATAACTAATTTACTGATTTACGTAGATTGAATAATAAAAGTGAAAATCTCAATCGAAAACTTCAACTGAAGTTTTGAGGCCTTCTCTTTGTTTTTTGGCGATTCTGAATTTGGCAATCCGGCATCGCAAGCACGGACGATGCGCATTTTCACAAGCTTTCCGAAAAGTGGTCATTTGCTGAAATCGGACACTCGAGCGCCGTTTTATGGCCGTTTTAAGTTTCGCCGTCTTTTTTCGCCTTCTCAGTGAAGATATCATCCCTATTCATACGTAATTTAGCGTAGTTTAGCATAATTTTACATAATTATTGTAATTTCAAGTAATTTAGTATAATTCAGCATAAATTAACATAATTTCAAGTAATTTAGCGTGTTTTAGTATAAATATGCTAATTAGTGTTATATTTCAGCATTTTAGCTATTTGTTTCTTAAAAAATAGTTAACATAATTTAAAGTAATATAGTGTCAATAAGCATAAATTAACATAATTTCAAGTAATTTAGCGTATTTTAGTATAAATATGCTATGAAAAAAGTAATCTAACAAATATTTAAAAAAACAATTCGATTTTTTAGTGTTAGATTTCAGTATTTTAGCTATTTTTCTATAAAAAAAAAAAAATTCAGGACCGGCCATTAAATGGCCGGTTTGGGCATATTTAAAATTTCGGAGCAACCGTGGGCAAATTTATTAATCTCTAATTAACTGAGGGTATTATTAAAAATGTCAGCATATATGAGCACATAAAAAATTACGAGTTTTCCTTAATTTTAATTTTTGTGAACCAAATTTGACAATAGTAGCTAGTTTGATTTCTCAGAATTTGACAGCAAACCACTTTTTTTTTGTATAACTGGATGTACATAAAATTTTGTTTTGATTATTTACAAAAATGTTAAAATGCTTAAATGAACATCTATATTGTCTCAAACGATTCTATATTTATGTGTAATTGTGCATGCGCTTGAATATGTTAAGTTTTATCTATTAAATCTGATTCTAGAGTTAACAAAGGTTGATTACAGTAAATTCCAGATATCATGTATCAGTGCCCAAATCCGACTGTATTTCTGAAGTTATATTTTGGGTTAGCTGGGTCACATCCTCCCCTAAAAAAGAACAAAAAAAAAAAAAAAAGATAGTAAAAATCGGATCTAGCAGACAAAGGCTTAATTATTTTCCCCACCGATTTCATTGAAATCGCAGAGAGTCAACTGGTAAACAGCTCCAAAGCTCTGGAACTGTACCAGTATAGTTTTTACAATAAAGTCATGAACAAGATATGGCACCTGACAATCTAAACAAACCAAACATACCTGACACTAAGCAAATCAGCCCCTAAACTTTACCAAAATAGCCTTTGCCGAATTGCATAAAGGAAAAACAAAAGATGCTGGTTTAAACAAAAACAGAATACTGACAATCTAAGAACACAAAGCAAACTGTACTATAACCAATAGCAGCAGCTTTGTATGTAACTCAAAAGGCGAGTCGGGGTTTATGCCATACGTAAGGATTGGGCTCTCCAACCATGGGGGGAGCCCATCCTCTAGTGCTTGCTCGGCCGAAGCCACCTCTACCTCTTCCTCTAACTGGATCATTTCCTGGTTCTGCAAATTAACAGTATCTAAAGGCATGAGTAAAGATAATTTAAGAAAATAATTATTACCCAAAGTATGGCACCAAAAGGAGGTCATGGATATAACTTTTGTTCCTATTGAACAATTTTGAAAACAAAGCTTGTTCCTTTCTAGCAAAATGCACCATAAAACTGTACCTCGTACCAATCTGGCGCTTCGTAATGATGAAACTGTTCATTTCTAACCATTGCCACACATAATATAGGGGAGGCAGTCTCTCTTTTGTTTTCTTTGACATGTTAAAATTTTTAAATTGCTTATATAGCTTTAACGATATTTTGACATTTACATTGTGAGTCCTGATTTATAAGCTTACATTAAAACCTAAATTAGGGAGGCAGTTTTTCTTTTGTTTTCTTTTCACATGTTTAAATTGCTTATAGCTTTCAGGATATTTTGACATTTTCATAGTTGAATTTTTATAACCAGCCCTCAGGATCTATTATTGACGTTGATTACTACACTGTCATGTGAAAAGCAAATATAAGTGCACACTGAACTACTGCTACTAAATTTATTGTCCGAAAAAAAAATTATAAAGGAACTATCTGACAAATTTGCTTACTAAACTGGGTAATAAATTTATTTACATCGAAAGAACAGAGAAAACTAATTAACAGTGTATCTTCAATTATTCTTTTAACATTCACACAAGCAGAATCAATCCTAAGTTATATTAAATAAAACCTAAATCAATGTTTAATTTACAGCTGTTACATCAATGTCATGTGTTAGCACATTTAGATTCCAAGGTGATTCACCAATAGTTACTTGGAATGCAAAACTAGCCTCTTGGCCACCAGTCGAATACCAGCATTTTGTTGATAATCGTATACATCTAAGTCGAAGAACGCATCTAGCATATTACCAGGTATGAAAAGAGTATCCAGTTCTGATGCATCAACCTTGGTGAAAACTAGCTTCTGGATATTTCCAGATGATTCTCTCTGGTACATCTCTGTCGAGTAGATGGCATGGTCTCCATTCGCCACAGTGGGTATGCTACAGAAGAAAGGTCAGAAATGTCAGAATAAGGGACTTTGGTATCTTCATTCCTCACCATCCCGGTTATGTACAAGATATAATTTTCTTGTCCGAATATCTTTTCTTCCTCAATATATCGGACGATGCATGGAGCACATGCAAGCACAAATAAAGATTAATAAAACAAAGGTGGTCAACCTGCATTCACTACTGTACCATTTATCTACTACATAATATTTTTTTCAATTGTGTTTTCCCAGAGTCTACAGTTCAAATAGCCTTAATACGATCATTTTAATTTTGCTGCTGGTAACATAAGAATTGACAGTGTTGCATTGTCAGAAAAAACTAATTCCAAAAATACTAAAATGGTGCATATAAAAACGTACTGTAGACGAACAGTCGGCAGATTAAAGTAACCATCTTTCTTCACCAGAGGTCTCCACTGAGAAATGCTTCCCACCTCCTGAGACATCTTATGTGCCACTTCATCACATTTGTCTAGTACTTTACACAAATTTTCTGGTATTTCAACCACTATATTAAGCTTTGGTCGCCCAGCATTATCCAGAAATTTTGTGCTAACACCAAAACATACATTGAGATTGGCACAACACAAATGTAGCGGTACATCTTTGTGGTACACGGCCGATTTTGCAAATTGACCGAAAGGAAGGGTTGAAACTGTAATATGTTGGGTCATAACTTCTTCAAGTTCTAGGTAGCCTGAGAAACCACTTGAGCCTTCAGTAATTGGTACAGTAGTGTAAGATGGGGTTGTACCAGCATTTGAGCTGTCAAGTTTCATTTCTTCTATATGAGCTACTAGTACAGAGGTTTCATTAGATGATGTAGCTATGTCTGTATCGGTTCTAATTATAGGAAGTTCATCTATTGGTGTAGCAGCAGATAGCACATCCGGCAAACTTGCTTCCTGAAAAACACACTTGTGTTAGATATTTTCTCATTTGTGCCCTTCAAAACCTGAAAAGGTCCATATATATTCCTACAGGCTACAGAATGTGATAAGAAAAAAAACCCATAGAAACACTGGGAACCTCTTGACGCCCTTGCATTTCTAATATCTTCAAAAGAAACCAAATGTTCAAAACTAACTGAAAGAAAATGATTTAAGTCAAAAATGTTAATTTATGCATGGCTACTTGTGATATTTTCCAGGTGCCGCACAGGAGCATACGAGTTTTATTATTTTGTAGTGCTATCCATCATATTTTGAGGTTTGAGGGGGTATCCAAGAAATTCGCTCTGTGATACGACAACATTGGGTAAAAATAGGGGAAAGTACTTACAAGGAAAAGCACAGTAGCACAATACTTCACAACTTCAAGATTCATCCTCACATCATCCAAGCTCCTGTTAATAATTTGTTTAGGGTTAAAAACACGTAAAGATACAGAAGCAAAGAAAATAGTAGTGAAAATGCCTCTTCAACCTGTGTGATTGCCGTCCAAGACCAAAATAACATGCCAAGCTAGCCATCTGCAAATAACAACATTGAGCTTCAACAATGTTATACCAATAGTTATCTTCAATACATTTTCTACAATAAAACTAGTATTGGGAAAGAAAAATGTACAAAAAAACTGTACAAGATAAAATTACAGAAAGCGCCATCCTTTTCCATCATTAGAAAAAAAGAAAGGAAAAATAAAAAAACTTCCTTGCAAATATAAATATTAAGCCCTCAAGTTATCTAAGCAATACCAAATTTTTCATTTTGAAAAAATGCGCAGCATAACAGATACAGGGAAACAGCCCTTACAAACTAATATATTAAGTTTAAAATTTTATTTTTGCTCACTCAATATTTCAAAAAAAATTCTGAAAAGATTCTGATAGCAAGGGGTAACAGTGCAAGTTTCTCTTCTGAAAAAAAATAGAACCTCAAGAGAAAAACGTCAAGTACCTTCATATTACCGGCTCTCCGACCAAACCTCTGAGTGAGTAGCGGTAAGGTGTCTATCAAACCCTTTGGTTCTGGTGCCGGCCGACCAATCTCAGCATAGGCCTCCTTCATTCTTGGGCAATCAAATCTCACTATGTTATGCCCTGCCCATACTCTCCCTGCATATACACATCACCATACAATACTTTGTCAAAATGTATAATGTTTGGTGCTAGACCCAAGATATTCAATTTCATTATCGCTTTCTATTTTGTCAAGCAATTCAATTTTAAATTTCATATAAAGTCACATGGAAGCCAGATTTTTGTACTTTAAATGAAGAAAAAAAATTGACTAAAGAAGCAGCTAATTCTGAATCCTCCAAGGTCATAACTCATAAACAACATGATAAGTTGATAACAACGACTATATGTAATACATAAGAATATAAACACAAAAAGAAAAAAAGAAACTAACCATGAAGAATGGCATAGACTGTGTCTGCCACGTCAGCAAAAGTCGGTGCAGACTCAACCGACTCGCGAGAGATGCCATTACACCTCACCGAGGTGACAGAGATGGCATCCAAATCGGCCGGCTTGATCAGAGTGGAGTAACTAAACACCTCCACCAGCCTCTTAGGGCAAACGAGAATAGCCCCAAATTCCAGCAGGGAATAGCTCTCTCCTTTGCGCGAAGGCACGGTAGTTTCGGTGTCGAAGAAAGCAATCTCAGGGCCCTCTGGACGTGGGACCCACTTGGCAGGACTAGCAGTATCCATCTCTTCTCTCCCCTTTCCTGTTTCCGCTGGATTGGGACTTAAGAAAATGAGGATTGAGGTGAGCAGTGCTTGAATTGGATTGGGGTTTGGATTTAGAATTGCTTGGCGTCGGAGAGAGGTAATGCGGTGGGGGGTTTCGTGGGAGAAGGAAGGAGGTGAGGTTTCGTAGGAATTAAGGCTTCAAATTTGACCAGGTGACGTATGATTTATAAATTAATTTATTAAATCTCGTCAAAATTATTGTAATTTCAGAAAGAAGCCGCTGCTGGCTGCTCCGATCGTTAGCTTCTCTCTTAAGTTTCTTATCTTGCTAGACTGACAATGGCCAATGGGGATCTATTATGTTTTTACTGTATGAATGTACGCGCCCTGATTTTGTTGGGTAAAAATATTGACAGAGGTAATTTAGTTTCCTACAGCGCCCCGATCAATAAAGACAAAATGAAGAAACAATATGAATAATGCTTGCATGAAGCCAAACCTACTCTGTCAATATCTGGTTATATGTATTTATCCGTTTGGAATGGTCGGCGCCGACTGAGGAATTCAGATCCTCCCCGGTACCGTAATAGGGAATCTTTTAGAATTACTGGATCTGGACCGTTCTTTTTAACTTGGCACGAATTTCAAAGCCCAATAATACTGCCCCTCTACGCTAGCCCGAATCTCAAAGCGACTGGGAGTTAATCTCATACCGTAAAGGGAATCTTTTACAGTATTGGAGAGGATACTTGTCCCCGACTGAGGGCTCCAAAGAAGAAAAGGTCGCGCAAAGAAACGCTTAAAGAAGTTCTGATTATGGGCCGCGTTTGTTCAAAGCCCAATATAGAGGATGATTAATGAATTATGAAATTAGGATAAATTTTGGGCTAAAAACTTGGAGCACTGATACAGATAGACCTTATTTTGATGTTCTTGTGCAAGATAATTCTCAGAATAAAGAATTCCGTTCCATCTGTTAGAAAAAATAGGGAAAATAGACATCTTCAATTTCCCGTCTCTTCTGGTCTATTGTGTTTTATGCCGATACTCTCTTAATTTCAACTTAAAGAACTCCTTTAATTCCAATTCGTGAAGATCACCTACTAGTACCGTAACTAGAAGAGTGGTTCTCTCACACTGTTTCGCTCTCTCCCTTTCTATCTATTTCTCTAATTTAACAGTGCACATCTTCCTCTAATTAAATAGTGCACATCTTCCTCTAAGAGAGGAAAGGAGAGAGAGATTGTGAATTATTATCTAATCACTTTGGAGAAAATTAGTGGGAAATTTATAATAGAGGAGGTCATAATTATTAGTGAGAAAAAATTATAAGGAACATAAAGGTTGAGAAATAAAAATATAAATGATCTGGAATTCACAGAATGAGCAGTTAGGTAAATTCAAGATGTTAGGTAAAACTAAAATAAAAACTGACAAGAGTCAAGAAATATGTAGGAAATAAAATAAAAAGAAATAAGTACAACGATGCAAACTGAATGTTTAATATAATGGCTATAACATCCTGCCATTTGTTTCGTATCATCTAGTTATTGTTGTTACATTCTTTTGAAAACCATCCTGGCACTCAGGATATAAAAAATTTCTAAAAATTTGCCTAAGCAGAGGTTAGAATTTTGTTAGTCGCTTGCTGGAGAAGCCAAGGCTCTTTTGGATTTGAATCAAGAAAAGAGAGCGATAGAAACTGTTCGGCTTCTTCATCAAGCAATTCTCTACACCATGTCACTCGGTTTTTGCCACAGCAAGCACTGCAACCCGGGCCAAAGCATCTACAGAAAAAATAAAAAAACTCATGAGGGCTCGTATCTACAAACAAAAAGGAGAGAGAACATAGATTATACAAACGGGTGCTATACAAGCAAAACATAGAAAAGAACTAGAGAGTGTAATGCATACGCAAAAATTTAATAAGCCCAGTTTCATTTCTTTCAAGTTCCCAGAAAATAATAACAAAAGAAAAGCAAAATTCTCTTTCCAAACAATTGCAAATATTTTGTTAAATTGGTCGAAAATTTGATGTATGACTTTGTTTTTTTTTAAATGAATATATTTCGATCTGCAAACATGCAATCCGAAATGAAAGGAGACATTTATACGGAGTACAGATTTCACAGATGAATAAGAGGTTAACCCTACACGTGTAGACACTTATCGCAAAGTTACTTTATTTAATTTATTTTCCAATTTACTCGATTTGATTTTTCAGAATATAATTACAAAATTCTGTACAAAATAATAAATCCCTCGTTTAAGAAAATAATAAAAAAAAAAAAATCCCACATGATCATGACGAAGAGAGTTCTCTTAACCAGTTCCTTAATGTACGCAGAGATTGTTACCTGTATTCACAGAAGCACGCAGTTTTCTCATTTTCGCTTCCATCCCATTTGCACCATCCTGCTGGATTTACGCAAGCATCAATCCATGTATAAGCAAAAACTACCCTCGCACAAGATTTCCATGGACGACCGAGATGGGAGTACCCAGAGGATCCATTCCCAGTAATCACGCATCTAAATTAGATAGCAAAATATATAATGAGTCCGACTAGGCTACTCCATGGAGTAAAACGACTTGGTACTCCACGCCATATCTTCATTTTCAAAGTTCAAATAGTCGATTCGAACCTTCCAACATGTTCTCCATATTGAAATGTGCTTGGAGACCAAATTTTACATTTTTTGGAATTTTTTTACTATTTATTAAGCCACTTTGAAAATCTGAAAATCCTTATGAACAGTAAAAAAACAGTAAAAATTTCTGGACCGCCGGATCAGTGATTTTCAAAGTGGCTTAATAAATAGTAAAAAAATTCCAAAAAATGTAAAATTTGGTCTCCAAGCACATATCAATATGGAGAACAACTTGAGCGGTTCGGATCGGTCGTTTGGATTTTTAAAATGGAAATAATGAGGCGTGGAGCACCAAGTCGTTTTACACCATGGCTTAGCTAAGCCCAGCACAATATATAATTATATATGTTGAAGTATAACCACAGTAACATTTTCTTAGCCCAAAAAAGCATGACAGGAAATGGAAGCAACACCTGAGAAACACGTAAGCAGTCTCTTCTTCACAGGTTTTGCGGCCATGAGCAGTAATAAATCCAGGGGCTTTACAGTGTATGTGGCAGTGCTCTAGAAGTGCGGTCGAATTTCCAAATATGAAATCAACGCTCCCTTCAATATAGCAGTCTCTCAGGTATTGTTTCCCATGATGTAAATACAAGGTATCCTGCGTGTTATAGAGATTTGACTTTTAAATTAACTCCCAGCAATATAACACCATTAATTATACTAATACTTGCAGAAGGAAAAAAAAAAAAAAAAAACCATAGTTTCTGATATATGTATGTTGAGTAGAAAGATACACAAATTCGAAATAGATATTTATTATATTATATATATATATTACATCACAACTTCTCTCTACTACATATGACTAACTACAATCTCTTATTAAATCTTCAACTTATATAAGGAGTCCTCTATTTATACTTGTCATGAATACATTTTGTATTAAAAAATATTATTTTCTTTAAAATAGTTAGAAAAATATCTATTGATCCCAAAAAATATAAACAAAATATGTAACTTCTAGAAGATGGGCCCAACTTTGAACTTGATATTATGGTTGGTTTAATTTGGATTTTGGGCTCATGGTGCAAAGTTGTCAACATTCAACAATGTCTTTACACAAAATTAACAGCACTGATCGGTATTAGAAGAATAAAATTACTATTTACCAGTAATATAGACTGTTCTTAGAGGCAAAAAAAAATATATATATAGAGAGAGAGAGAGAGAGAGAGTGACTAAGCTACAAACGTTTGCACCAAGGCCTTGGTGCAAACGATTCGGTTCTCCGATTTTCAAAGTTCAAACGGTCGATCCAAACCGTTAGATATTTAATCTATATTAAAATGTGCTTGGAGACCAAATTTTACATTTTTTGGAATTTTTTTACTATTTATTAAGCCACTTTGAAAATTGCTGATCCGGATGAACAGTAAAAACAGTGCAATCAAATTCTGGACCATGTGATCAGCAATTTTCAAAGTGGCTTAATAAATAGTAAAAAAATTCCAAAAAATTTAAAATTTGGTCTCCAAGCAGATTTTAATATAGATTAAATATCTAACGGTTTGGATCGACCGTTTGGACTTTGAAAATCCAAAAACCATTCGTTTGCACCAAGGCCTTGGTGCAAACGTTTGTAGCTTAGTCACTCTCTCTCTCTCTCTCTCTCTCTCTCTCTCTCTATATATATATATATATATCACAAATTCCTCCTGTTCTACTACCTAACTTCCCTTCGCCTTCTTTTGTCTCATCTGTCCAGTCGAAACTAGTGCACAAATTCACATAACTAATGGATTTGTGCACCCCTTTTTCATGGACTTTGAGAATATTAAAAGGGGATACAGAAAAACGCCCAACAGATTACTGGGCCTAGGAAAAAAGAAAAAAGAAATACAAAAGGATGGACAAAATGAAATGAAATACAGTCAGTCAGTAAAAATGGAAGAGTAAGTTCTACCGCTTCTTTCTGAGATAAAATTACATGACAAACATCAATTTAGATCAGTTGTTGTCCATTTATATAGAAGAGATGCCTCTGAAAGACAACAGTAGGTGCCTTTTCACTTGAACCTCCATTAATACACGTAAAAATTAAAATGAAGATAATTACCTGCCATCCGAGAAACCGACAGTTATACAAAGCACATCTCTTGGCTGTGATTCGGAATGCAACTGCTTGCTCCGAACCCTGTTGAAGCATACCACGAAAAGATTATTACCAATACCAACTAACATTTGTGACTTTTTTTTAAAGTAGATGTCATGGTGAAAAAAAGAGACACAACCAAACACCTCAGGTGCAGAATTCTCAAATGTGACATTCTCTGCAATGAAGTCTTCTCCTTCAACAATGACGGTCCCACAGGCGAAAGTTCCGGTACCTATCACATCAGGTGGCTAAAAAGGAAAATAATAAATACAATCTTTGAGAAATTTCAACATTTCATTATTTTCCGAAAAAAAAAAATCATAATCATTATACTGGTTTTAATTACAGAAGTTATATATTGCACGATCTGAATTATATAAGAAAATGTTATTTCCTCAAAAAAAGAAACTAAGGCAAGTGCCAGAACTAGCGCATTTGTTTTGCTACAGACATCAGAGAGATCATTTAAATTTCTAATATGAGACATTTATCAAGAACATATGAAAGGAAAAAGAAATAGCTTGATTCTAATGTGAAAGACGAGAAAGAAAATTTGAAATACCTGGTGGTGATTGATATGGGCATGAGTGTTATCCCACGAAATGATAGTGGTCTCTGGCAGGATCCCGCGAAATGTGATGAGATTCTTCGTTTTGGGTACATAAACTGGTTCACGGTACACTCCAGGGAAAATGAGGATTGTTGTACGAGCACAGTTATTGAGCGGTACCGAGTTGATTGCGTCTTGTACCTTCACATAGTCACCGGTACCATTCGCTGCAACACGCACCACACGCTGCTCCATTATCGCTTCTGTATGCTATGGTGAATCTCTCTTGGTCTCTCTTTCTCTAAATTACAAAAACTTCACAACTTTTCTACCTATCTTAATCTGGCTACAGAAATCACTTTATATTCCTATTAATAGGCAACAATCACTATAATCTATCTAAAGCAGCAATCACTGTAAATTCCTATTCATAGGCAGTGAATTGCTCTAATAGCCATCACAGCTAATCAAAAACAGTAAATTGCTATGCATGTTTTGGCATTTGTAAATGCAAAGTTCGCAAAATCACTAGCTCTTTTTATTAGCAAATGATCATGAACTTTATTTCAGTTTTACCTTAAATATGTAAGTGTGCCTAGATTTATAGTTCATCATATTTAGAATTTCTTCTCTCATATCCTACAATAGCTAAGCATGCCTCAAGACTTAGCTCCAGGACATGATCTTTAAAGGAAGGATGGGGAGGGAACGGGAGAAGTAGCGAGATCGGACCTGACTGGATCCGTTCACCCGCTCAGCAGAAGAGGGAAATCAAAGCGATGCAGGAGGGGAGAGCAAGGGAGAAGAGGTTAAGTCGTTGTACAACAACAACCAATCCTTTAGTCCCAAACAATTTGTGGTAGGCTAGAAATGAAATCCAATCGGAGTCACAAAGTCAAGGTAGATAGTAACAAAATATTAATGATAAAAAAAAAATAATAATAATAATAAAAATAATAATAACAATAGCAAAAGTAGGTGAAGTCGTTGTACAAACCCAGCAATTTTCAAGGACTTTCATCACCCCACAAATCGGAGTGTAGACAATTTCAATCACCCAAGTGGAATAACCAAAATCACAAAATGTAAAATCTTTCTGATAGTTGTATTGCATTTGACATTTGTTTTCCAAGCAGCAATTAATTCTTCCTCACTATTTTATATGAACCATTCAGTTAATGCCAAATAGCGAGCCATAGGCATATCATATTGTTCTGCATTGTGCGGTCAACGTAACTTAGCTATAACATTTAGTATGTTTTAGAATATTTAAATCTAATCTAAAAAGATAAAAAAATTTATGCAAATCCTACTCTTTGAACTATTCAGACAAAATTGAAAATTGGTCAATTAAATCCTATACGTATTTTATCGTGCACCGTGCAATTCTATCAAAAGCCAGGCTTTCATTTATTTTTTATCGTAGAATTTCAAATAGAATTGCAATAATACGATATAAAAATCTTTTTTCCAATAGCGCCTGATCATCATCAAGATGATCAAATAATTCACTTATAACTTGTTAGCAGATTTAATATTTTCGGATATGAAATAAAATGTACACGCTAATCCGAAAACATCAGCAAACAAAAATGCAATCCAGATATATATGTCACTCAATTTGATAGAAAATAAAAATTATTAAATAGATAAGCAATGTATCTAATCCATTACAGGAGTTATTTATAAAATTTTGGGGTTCAATCCAACGAGAGAAGGAAGAATTGACCTAGGCAGATGCTGGAATTTTAATAGCCAAGCGCTGTAGAAGCCAAGACCGTTCTGGGCTTGGATCAACAAAGGAGTGTGAGAGAAACTGCTCCGCTTCTTCATCGAGCAATTCTCTACACCACATAACTCGGTTTGAGACCCCACATCCGGGCCCAAAGCATCTACAAAGAATTAAAAGATATATGATACAATCAGGTTTCCATAATCATAGACCAGAGGAGCTTTATACAGGTCAAACAAAGTCAAAATCAGATCCTGTATTTAAGAATCGCTCAAAGCACCACTTAAGTTATATACAGGTCAAACAAAGTGCATGAAAGAAGCGATTGTGACCGTATAATAAAAATTAAAGGTATGCTAAACCAAGAAACATACATTCGTCAAAAGATGGATTTACATGTGCTTGTAACTGTTCTTTTTAGAGAAATAATTACCTGTATTCATAGAAGCAAGCAGTTCTCTCGTTTTCAGCTTTGTCCCAATTGTGCCAGCCGTGTGGCTTTATGCATGCATCTATCCATGTATAGGCAAAAACTACCCTCGCATAAGGCCCCCATGGCCGTCCAAGGTATGAGTACCCAGTGCCTCCAGATCCAGTAATGACACATCTAAATTATATAGAATAAAATAGGTTACATAAATATAATTATGGTAGCATTCTCTTAGCCAGGTAAGGAAACAGTAAATGAAGTACACCTGAGAAATACGTAACCAGTCCCTTCTTGGGCGGTTTTGCGGCTATGAGCAGTAATAAATCCAGGGGCTTTACAGTGTATGTGGCAGTGCTCTAGAAGTGCAGTCGAATTTCCAAATATGAAATCAACGCTCCCTTCAATGTAGCAGTCTCTCAAGTATTGTTTCCCATAATGTAAATACAAGGTATCCTGCATGTTGTAAAGATCTTTCTATTTAAATTGAACTTCTACTTACATAAACATACGGTAAAAACATTTGCAAAAACACCCAGACTACAGTATTTGTTTAAAGAGAACAAAACAAGCATCAGTGCAACATAGGTGCTAGAAGTCATACAAATTGACCACCTTATCCTTGATACAATAATCACAGCAAATTTCCAAACCGGTTAAGACTCTCCTGGAGCCCAAATAAGCTCCGCTCAAGTTCATGCATTTGATACCTCATTTCCTCGTGTTATTTGTCCCATCTATCCTTTTCTAAATACTCTAGTTCAAATTAAATCAACAAATGACATCGTTCACTAAAATGATCATGGGGGCAAATAATCCAAGTGACACGAAGAATATTATATCAGCTTGGTCCTTGTAGTTAAAGAGGGTTTCTCTTTTATTTTCCGAATACCCAAAATCAAAAGTGTGTTATTACCTGCCATCCGAGAAATCGGCAGTTATAGAATGCGCATCTATCAGCTGTGATGCGGATCGCAACTGCTTGCCCCGAACCCTGTCAAGTCACACCACGAAAAGATTATTGAATACAACTCTTATGGTATAAATGAAATTAGAGTTTGAGCTTAAAAAAAATGCAAAAACATGCACCTGAGGTGCAGAATTCTCAAAGGTGACATTCTCTGCAATGAAGTCTTCTCCTTCAACAATGGTGGTCCCACAGCCGAAAGTTCCAGTGCCTATCAAACGAGATGACTGCGCAAGAATATAATTAAAAAAACCTAAGAGACAATTTCACATTTTTATATTTTTCTAAATATTTTTGTTCTTATCCACTACATTTGAGATCGGAACAATTCCTTTTGACAGTTGGTAATTATCTCTAGAAGCTATGTAATATATGATCTTGATAACTAAAAAGTTACAAAAGCCTCCTTTATTTCAACGAAAATGTATTCCTAAATGGAAGGTGGCTAGCAACACAAAATTAAAAAGGCTCTAACAAAATGACCAAAATTAAAAAGGCTTTAACAAAATATGAAACTCTATTACAAGAGAAACATTAAAACAAGATCACAAAACAATAAAATCTGAAGTTAAAACGAAATGAGATGACATTGAAACACCTGGTGATGATTGATTCGGGTGGCAGTGTTATCCCAGGAAATGATAGTGGTCTCCGGATGGAGACCACGGAAAGTGATGAAATTCTTCGTTTTAGGTATATAAACCGGTTCGCGGTACACTCCAGCGGAGAGAAGGATGACTGTACGGACACGGTTGCCGAGCGGTACCGAATCGATTGCGTCTTGCACCTTCGTGAATTCCCCGGTACCATTAGCCGCCACGCGTACCACCCGTTGCGCCATTTCCGTTTCTAATAGAATACAGACTATACAGTGCGCCTCCTCTCTCCTGATCTATCTCTCCTATCTGCTTTTACAATTAAAAGTTCAGTTGGGAGTGGGAACTGGGAAGCATGGAGGGGTTTTAAACTGGAGAAGAGAGAAGAAAGAAAGCGAGTATGGGTTGAGTGCGTATCCTCTGAGATATCTCAACTTCTGCGTCACCGACGTGTACGATGACTATTCGGGGATACCGCAGGTGAAAGTATTATTTTTGCTTTGAGATTCGTGTACAACATATTTAAACAGTTGAGATTTTCCAATAAACACTCAAAGTTTGAGATATCTCAGAGCATGCGAATTCGTAGGGATTTGGATAAAAATCAAGATCCTATGTAGCAGATTAAAACAACTCAGAGCGCTGAGAAGATGGGACTCACCATTTTTTGTGTATAAATACGGTAGAAACATGTTGTCAGAGATTTGTCAACATGTTGTCTACAATATCTTACCCACAGAGGATACGGGCTCACCGCTTATCGGTGTCAATGGTTCTTTTTCAATTATATTGACTAGACAGGGCGCTTAAGTAATCGGTAGCTGTAAAGTGGGGTCTACCTGATCATACTCTCTCTATTGAGAATTAATATTGCCGTTATTTTAATGGTGAATGCCCATGAACCGAAGAAGAAAAGTAAAAAAACCGCAAATATAATGAATTCAAAATTACTGGTCTAGGCTTAACGAAAACTGTTCGTTTAATGCCCCAACCAGATGTTACCTAATGTTTGTTTAAAATAAATAGCTTGTAGTTCTTTTAGGGTTTAGGGTTGGTTATATACTTGGTCATATACATGCAATAACTAATTAGAAGTAATTAAAAATATATATATGTTACGTTATACTTAGGTTGAACCATGCCTTTTTTTTAATTCATAGTTTGTACCATGTCAATTTCTTGTTTATTATTTACCCCCGATCGATTTGCAAATTATGCGTTGCTCTTTTCTTTTTCCTTTATTTATTTTATTTTATAAAATAGAATAAGAATATGATGCTTTGCTTAAATCTCACGCTGATCTATCGCTTTTATAGTTCACTTATAATGATCAGGGAAGTGTTGGAATATATTCCATAAAATTAAATATGAGGGCTTAAATTAATTAACAAAATTTTAAACTTAAAATTCTACAAATAAAATCAAGTAAATAAATTCAAATTAATTGAATAAAATCAATCACATAAAGTTAGTTTGAGAGAAGCGTAAATTAATTTAGTGCGTGAATCGGTTGAGTCATGTTTACTCTAATAATAAAATGGCGGCCCCTCGCGTGGATCCGTATCCTTCAGGTACCTGACTCAACACAATTGAAACGGACGGCCCAGATTTACTCTCAGTCGTGCTTGCTCGGATGGCGCAGGGGCAGTATATATTTGTGTTTTGAGATTCGTGTCAAGTTAAAAAAGAATAACTTTGGGTCGTCCGATTCAATTGTACTGAGTCCGGTAACCTGAGGGGATGTGAATTCCCCCTCGTGTAGATTTAATATTTTTCCATCTTTAAAGTTCGACCTTGAACAAATATATTGATTTCTTTTTTGGTAACTAGTTCAAATATAATTTTATCTTCCTCGTCTGATTTTTTTTTTTTTTAACTTGGTAGTGACTATTAAGGCTATATTGAAAGAGTTGTTTACAACATCAAATCCTAATCAATTATATTATAAGATTATGTTATAACAGGAATTCTTTCATTAAGAACATTTGTACCCATAACAACTCTTGTGACATTTCTATTTCCTTTCCCACAAAACTGCTGCCACAATTTCGCCTCCTCAGCCGCTTAATTCGCAACTAACCAAGGTGGATGCTTTTTATCTCGAAAAATCACCTCATTTTGCTGTCTCCATATCGACCATAGGACAGACATGAATGTAGAGATCCAAACCTGTCCTTGTCTTCCCCGACCACGACCACAGAAATTGATTTTCTTGATGTCTCCCAAGTTTCACACACTGTCTCCCTCATGAATGAGATTGACAAATCGATTCCACACATCATTTGCATTTTGGCACTGAAAGAAGAGATGATTTGAAGTTTCCAATGTGCAATCGTCACACATCACACAATGAACCTCGCAATTAATGCCCAATCTCTGCAATCTCTCACGAGTCAGTAATCTATCCTTTAAGAACAGTTGTGATAAAATCTCAACCTTTAAAGGTGTCGCTGCTTTCCAAACCTCCATAAATCCACACTTAATCTTTCCTGTTTCAATTATCACCTTATAAACAGAAGAAGCGGAGTACTCTCCATTGGCCGACCAGCACCATATCAGAATATCATCAAATTCAAAAAAACCGGTATTGTACAAGTGAAAGCTGAGGTGACAGGGGAGGCAACTGAAAAAGCTTCCTAAAGCGAGATGTGTTGAGAAATTGACCTAGGCAAGCCATCTTTCATCTGCCTCAATGGTATTGGTTTCCAACAATCGTACCAGTAAGAAATTTTCTCTCCATTGCCTACGATCCACTCCGTACACCATTGAAATAGTGCGTACAGTTTGATCAATTGGTTCCAAAAGAAAGATCCATTTACCAACCAGGTTTTAGGATTGAGTTGTTGCGGTCAATGCTTCCTTATAATACTTATAACTTAGTACCATAAGCTATCAGTTTGGACTGTCACTTTCCCCCACCATCTAAGCAAAAGTGAACTGTTTCTCAACTCCAAATTGGGGACACTGATCAAGCTCAAAATAATAGTGAATTGTGTAGGGTTTTAGCTTAGGTTTTATCAAGTGTCTCATTGACCCGATTAATCATTCTCTGTGGAACATCAACTGCTATTAGGAATAGCATAGGAGAAAGCTGGTCTCCTTGGCGAAGACCCCGCTTATGGGAGAAGTAATCAGACTCCTCGCCATTTATGATAACCCTTGAAGTGGAAGTTTGGAATGTTGGGTTTACTTTGTGGGTTTTCCTAATTACTTTAAACCCTAACCAAGATCTACTCCTTTGTAAGAAATTAAACTTAATGCACAGCGGAACTTACTTTCCATCTTCAAAGGCCTCCGTATGCTATCAATCAGACAGCTTCCAAGGCTCTGGGTTGATACGCTCCTGGTCTTGACTTGAGTTGTTGGCTCTCGAGTCCTTCCAAGAACTTGCAATCCTTTTCTCTGGCTATCCTAAATATTATGACAGAGTATCTTGTCTTCAATGGAGCAGACAATTGTCATGAATTAATCGCAAGCCTTGAAGACTCAGCCCTTTTATAGCAGTGCAAAACCCTAATCCTAGGGCAGCCGGAAATTGGCTAATACTTGGAAAACAAGTTTGCCAATAAATCTTGATTTCGGATTTCAAGGATATGGAAAATCAGGAACCTCCAGAAAAACCGAAGTCAATCAGAATAAATTCTGATTTCCTTATTTAGCCTATATTTATTACTGCTATTATTTTAATCAACTATAATCGGTCCATTAACAATTATATTGATTAACATTGTTCTATATGTATTCGTATCCAAAACCTTATATATATAAATACGTATAATGCCATGGCTTAATTAATCACATTATTTGGCATATTTTAATCATTACATAAATGTAATATTGCGACAGTATTTGATATCATAATCATAATGCACGCATGTCCAACTTTATTATTGTAATTAGACGTCTCTAAATCCAACATGGAACATATTTTTCATCCATCTTATCCATTTCAATAGGAAGCCCCTTGTGTGCAATACATGAATTAAAAACTCCCAGTTAATAGAATCAAAAGCCTTCGCGAAATTAATCTTAAAAAATACTGTTGATTGGTGAGCATGGGTAACATGGTGCAAAATCTCTCTAACCACTAGAAAATTCTCAGAAATTTGTTGGCCTCTGATAAAAGCAGATTGATTAATAGAGATGAGTTAGGATAGAAAACCTGCAAGCCTTGTTGCTAGCAATTTTAAAATGATTTTCGAAATTAAGCTAATGATGCTTATAGGCCGGAAATCCTTTAATTCAATAGCATCCGGTTTCTTGGTTATCATCACAATGTTGGCAGTGTTGAGAGGTGCGAGATCTATTTCTCCTGGTAGAAATTATTAAGCAATATGAAAATATCATGCTTAATTTCAGCCCAATATGTTTTCGCGAATTCACTTGGTAGCCCATCGGATCCCGAAGCCTGATTATTCGCAAGACTGAAAACCATTGCCTCTATTTCCTGTTCTGAAATGGGTTTTGTAAGGCACTTAAATCTGTCCCGACCCCATACAGTGTTGTTGGATTAACATCTTCAACAAAAACCTGAGTACCGAGTAGCAAACGCATGTGATTGCGAAACAGAGAGCCGATTTGACCCGCATCCGTTACCTGCCGGTCTTCAACTAACAAGGTTTATACTGTGTTTGTTCTTAGCCTCGAAGATGCGTAGTTGTGGAAGATTTTAGTGTTGTTATCACCTTCCGCAAGCCACTGACACCTTGATCTTTGTTGCCACCGAGCTTCGATGAGTGTTGCTAGGTAGTAAGCTCTTTCACGGCACCACTGCCGCAAGGAGAATTGGGGCTGTGACAGAGGCATATCTTCCTCCAATTGATCTAGTGCCAAGATGCGCTATTTGCAAGAGGCCAACTCCCTTTCAATGTGAGAGTGTGTCTGCGTGTGCCAAACCCTCAACTGCTGGTGTAATTGTGTTATTCTCTGGTTTAAAAGGTGCACATTTGAATCAACTTGCCCATCCGAACTGTCAACTTACCCATCCGAACTATGCCACGCTCTGCTTACTACATCTTTGACCTGTGGAAAAGAAAGCCAAAAATTCTCAAATTTGTGCTGTTTTCTACGAGTATGGGGCTACTTACATGTGAGGAGCAAAGGCGCGTGATCCGATACAATAACCTCCAAGGCAGTGAGGGAGATGGAAGGGAAATCATCAGACCACTTCTATGTGATATTTCATTGAAAATCCAAATAATGACCACCCAAATTATTCTCAAAATATAATCTGTCCCGGAATCATTGACGATTTAGGTATATGCTTTTGCATGAACAATTCTTTGTAATTAGTCACAAACAATTTTTATATATGTACATTTCTCTTCTATCAGCACTTCAATCCTCCTCACTTTTCATTTATCAAAAGCTAATTGCATAGTACTATCTACAGAACTTGAAAATGAATTTAGAAGCAACGTCGTCGTATATGGTTATGTGCCAACTGATTTTACAAAGGAACATTCAAAGTTTTATATACAAATTTGACACGTTTTAAATTTAAACGTAATAAACTTACTCAAATTTGACATTAAACACAAACAAATCATGGCATATGATTATTGGATGCTACAGCCAATTACAGATTCATTTAAAAATGTTTTCATATGGTAAAATAATTTTCTATATTATTTTCTCAACATACACATGCAAAATTATCATTTTTCAGTTTTAGTGAATCAGGACATCTATATACTTGTATAAGAATGGAGATATCCACAAGAAAATTTTTATCTGAATTTTGAACCTTTCACACACAGAGTATATATAAGCCTTTTTTTTCATGAACTTTCTAATCAATATCAAATTAACAACCTTATTTTTTTTATCTTAATATTAAAGTTAGAAAAACATGTATATACCCCCTTTTTTTAGCAAGTCATTGATTTATTTTGCGTTGCGTGATTCATAAAAGCCCATTAATAGTAATCTTCTTATATAAAACCCCGCAAATTTAATCACTTTTAGATCATTTTTTTAATATTCACTCCGCACCATAAAAAAAAAAAAAGCTAAATACAATCGTATAAATCGTTACAATTTTTTTTGACTAATAGATTGATTATTTCCAATTAATTGTTTGGCGGTATCATGTCCGTCTGGCGAGCGTATACCGTTATTTACAACGCTGATATATTTAGCAATATTAGAGACATTGTTTAACAAAATATATGAAAAAGTGAACAAAAAGGGGAAATTTCACGTATATCCTCAAAAATTTAGAAATTACGTTTCCCCCTCTACAATTTATAATATCATATTTAACCTTCTATACTTCAAAAACTCACAAAATTACTCATTTTATTGTCTTTTGCATTGAAACTCATTTTAAAATTATGAAGTGTCCAATTAAAAAAAATTATACTTCATTAAAAAAAATGTATCATGTTTTAGAAAAATATCAGTCTTCTAACTGAACGGTTTCCGAGAGCAAATAGGTCATTTATCTACTTCTGACGCTTATACGGTGACATTTAGGTATATGCATGTATAAGCGTCAGAAGTAGAGAAGTAATCTATCTGTCCTCAGAAATTGTCCAATTAAAAAAATGACATTTTTTTTAAAACATGCTACATATATATTTTTTATTTTTTAATGAAGGGTAATATGGGTACTTCATAAATTTAAAATGAGTTTTAATAAAAAGGACATTAAAATGGATACATTTGTGAGTTTTTGAAGTTAAGAATGATAAATATTATATTAAAAATTTAGAGGGAGTAATACGTAATTTCTAAGTTTTTGAGGGATATACATGAAATTCCCCTCAAAAAAAAATGACGGAAATAAAGAATCACAAGACCTTGTTATTCCAAATCCATCCCTCTATTTCTTGGAATGCACAAATCTCAAAAGCTGTTGTTTTCTATGCACAAATCTCAAAACAGATGAATAGGTGGATTTGAAATAGAGGTCCTGTGATGTACATATCTCAAAGAATCACAGCATATTTGTTTTCAAAAATGACAATGAGAATATACTTCTGCTCCACACTATTTTATTTATCTTCGGCAATTGTAAAATAATAAAGGAGTAAAATTATATATATTTTAACTTGTGAAGAAATTTAATTTTTCATAATTTTATCTCTCATAGAATAATATAATGGAATAAAAAAGACCTATAATGTACTACAAAAAACGGTTTCTATTTCGATTCACCTGTCACTTTTTATATGATTTCATTTAATTTTATTTCCATTTAACTGTTATTCCATCACAATTTCATACAATTCTATTATTTTAGTCTTGTCGAACAACAATTAGAATTAAAATACAGCGCGTGAGATGTGCCAAGATGAAACTTTGGAGATAGTTATGAAGCTCACTTAGTTTAAAGAAACCACAATTCCACAAACCTCGTGTAATATGTGCTTTGACAAATCTTAATTATATTAATAAACCACAAACCCGATTTTTGTACTTAGAAAAGTAGAGTCACTACTGGCTAGACCAATTCTCCCATGGACCACAACTCAGCTAGGTTGTCTACAACTTCAAATCATAACTGTTTCTTTTAGCTCTTTAAATAGACCGAGTTCAGGAAAATTATATGTTTTTATAGCTAGAAAATCCTCATAGATAATATAATAATACGATACGATTCTTGAATTCGGATCACCCAGGTACCTGACTCAAGCAAAATACAAAAGGACGGCCCAGATTGGTTATTTTAACTTGGCACGAATTTCAAAATGGACCCCCATAGTTTCCATAGGCACCGGATGACTTTCGCCCGGTGGGATTAATCTGGGCCGTCCGTATGTAATATGCTCGAGTCTGGTACCTGGGAGGATACGGATTCACGACTCTTTACATTCGTTCTCCCCTTTAAATAGAAAAAACCTTCCCCGTTACTCCATTTTTGTCTTCTTCCCTGCTCGTCTGCTCCCTTTCTCCATTCCAAATCAAAAGTCCAAAATCTAAACAAAACAACTAAATAAAATATCTCTCTGACCCTCTCTATCCCTTCCTCCCTCTCTCTCTCTCCCGCTTTTCCTCCATCCTTCCCTCTCCCTCTCCGATGGCGCTAAGCTCGACCTTGTAATGGCGGTGTTACTGGCGCAAATGCCACGAGGAAAATTGAGGGTTTGCTTCCTAGCGGGTTGCTGTGGCGTGCTCCTGTGGGCGTGCGTGTTGCAGCTTCTTTCATTGGGGAGACTTTGGTGCTGCTCTTGGACCCCCACAGGCCATAGCCCGGCTGCCACATTGGATCCGATGAGTCTTTTCTCCGGATTTGGGGGAAGTAGTAGTCGATTGAGTGATAAGGAAAAATCCGATAGGTCGGGGCATACTACTTTACCTCCCCCAAGTATGTTATTGGGAGTAAAGCTATTTTTCTATTACTCGTGTCATTAAACACTTTCATGTATAATAAGTCACATAGGTGATTATGGATTATAGTTTGGTGGCTTTTTGATATTTTGCTTGGTTGGATTAAGAAATGTTCATATATATGCTTTTCTTTTGTCACTCTAAAACCTGTGAAGAAATGAGTTTCAACTTATTTTCAATAAAAAGCTGCTATTATCATAATAACATTATTTAGTACACAATTGATGATATTGTAGGAATGTATAAGAGTAATGGTTATCTCAGAGTATCTTGCAATGGTGGATTGAACCAGATGCGCTCTGAGGTCAGTCAATTTCCTCGTATTTTATTTATACCTTCATTATTTCAAAACTTCATATTTTTCATGTTAATTGTTTTGCTGAGTTTAATTTTAATTTCAGATATGTGACATGGTGGCAATAGCTCGTCTTTTGAACCTCACATTGGTTGTTCCAGAGCTTGATAAAATATCATTTTGGGCTGATCAAAGGTTCTGTTGACACAATATTTGTTAACTATCTTTATGTTTCATTAACTGAAAGCTATTAACAAAGGCAATGCATCTTGCAGCAATTTTGATGATATATTTGATGTGAGATATTTTATTGATTCATTACAAGATGAGGTGCGCATAATTAAAAGACTGCCCAAGAGATTTAATAAGTTAGATTCAAGTACAAGTTCAAATTCAACATCAATTAACGTACTGACAATGGCCCCAGTTAGTTGGTCAGATGAGAAATATTACCTGCAACAAGTAAGAACATTTCCCCCCCTTTTTCTTTTGGAAAAATAATGACAAAACCTTATCCCTTCTTTTAAACTATATATAAACTTTCTGCAGATTTTACCACTATTCAAGAAATTCAAGGTGATACACTTCAACAAAACTGATGCGCGTTTGGCCAACAATGGAATCAACCTATCTCTCCAGAAACTAAGATGCCGTGTAAACTTTCACGCCTTGAAATTCACCCCTGCAATCAAGGAATTAGGGGACAAGTTGGTGCAGGCTATTAGAAAAGGTGGAAATTATGTTGCATTGCATTTGAGATATGAAATGGATATGCTAGCCTTCTCGGGTTGCAACCATGGTTGTTCTCCAAAAGAAGCTGAGGAATTGAAAAGGATGAGGTATAGTTTTTCTTTTTGTTATGGTACTTGCTAGAATATTCTGAGTAATCAAGGGGTAATGTTGTAAATTACCTTCTTTTCTTGGAACATTTTGTTCAAGATTCAAGTTGACAATATTCATTTTGAAATTGTTGATTTGAGGAGCCTTTTTGGCATGTTACAGCCAAGGGAAAATGCAAAATTGCCATTTACAACTTGGTCGATTATATTCTATAGTGACCCACTAAAAATGGTATGCGAACTAGGTATGCATATCCATGGTGGAGAGAGAAAGAAATAGACTCGAAAGCAAAGAGGTTGCAAGGTTTGTGCCCCCTTACACCGGAGGAGACTTCTATAATTCTGAAGGCATTCGGCTTTGACAACAGTACACAAATTTACATTGCGGCAGGAGAAACTTATGGTGGTCAGGAAAGAATTAGAGTCTTAGATGAAGCATTTCCTTACCTGGTGAGAGACACCCGCCAGTGTTATTTTAATTTTTTTGTGATAACCTTCCCTGAATTATGATAAATACCAGTACACCATTCAATATATCTTAATAGCATAAGCTGAGGATCCCTGAATTTTTATACCCCTTTTTGTAGTAATGAACACTTGGAAATCTTGGTGGTGAGCAGTTTGGACAATTTTCATAAATTGGGGTGAAAAGATAGTTCATGTTTTTGGTGTTGTGCATGATTTTTCCAATGTGCTAAAGCCTCAGTAGGGTATTTGTCACATAGCCAAGTTGCATGGATTTGCAATGATAATTTTATATTTCAGTTGAGGAAAGAGATGCTGGTTGACAAGGAATTGTTTAGCAAGTTTCAAAATCATTCTTCCCAAATGGCAGCGATTGATTTCATGGTCTCAGTTGCGAGTGATGTGTTTATTCCCACCTATGATGGCAACATGGCAAAAGTTGTTGAAGGCTACCGAAGGTTTGTAAATAAAATCTTTTGACTATAATTAATGTAAATAACTGTGTAATGTCTTCTATCTTGTATGATGCGCATTCCAAGGTCTATAGCAGTCATCTTACCCTTTTTTATTTTTCAAGTCAATCTTGAAAATCCTTCTGTTTGTAACATTGTGCACTATCCTTGTGCTATTTTACCCAAAGCTAAAAGGACAATCATGCAATATGAGTTGTCTTTGGTGAAAATTGGGTAGAAGGAAGTTGATTTCACTCATAAATACTTTTTCAGAAAATTCACATTTGTTCAATTTCATGCACTGTTGTTTTTGGTCACAACTACATCAGCTGAATATTTTGAAATTTTTCAAGGCATCAAGGCTATCAGAAAAGCATCTTGCTGGACAGGAGAAAATTGGTAGAGCTCGTGGACTTGTATGAAAATAAAACACTTTCTTGGGACGAGTTTGCAAAAGCTGTGCAACAAACTCACCAGAGAAGTTTAGGGCAACCAGCATGTAGACGGATGGTACCGAATAAGCCAAAAGAGGAGGATTATTTCTATGCTAATCCTTTTGAATGCCTAACCAATGTGACTGGATGTGTGAGCAGCGGTTAATTGATTCAAAAGTGAATTAGTCTCAACAAGTAAACTTAAATATGGAAGATTTTTAATAGTGTTAAAATCAGCGCAGATGAGAAAGATGTGTTGTGTTATTCCTTCTTAGCCGTTCTAGCAAAATGCTGTATAGTGAAAAAAAAAAATTACATGATTCTTTTTATAGGTTGAATTTTGTTTAGTAGGGTATTCTTTTTGCCAACTGGTTCTTGTATTCTTTAGTTATACAAATGCATAGTCTTAGTAATGAGTTGCAATTTTGTGGGACCGGCATTTCTTTATGTCTGTTTGAATCTTGTTGTTATTGAGAAGCAAAAGCTGAGCTAAAACAAATAACCAACTAATATGCTTTAATTTAAGGGGGAATTTCACGTATACCCCTCAAAAACTTCAAAATTATGTATTCCCCCCTCTAAACTTTGAAATTACATATTTCTCCCTCTAAACTACAAAAACTCACAAATTTACCTATTTTATTGTCTTTTATATTAAAACTCATTCTAAATTTATAAAATACCCATTTTACCCTTTCATTAAAAGCATAAAACACCCCATTGGACTCAAATTTGAATCTGAAGGGTTTCTCTACCGTCCGATCCACACACATCGCATTAAGATATGTGCGCATCGTTTCAAGATTTGTGCTGATCTAGCATGCACAGATCTTGAAGCAATTTCGATCCACGAACATCATATTAAAATCTGTGCAAGTTGCTTCAATATCCATGCGTGTTCGCTTCAAGATTCGTGCTGATCTAGTGGGTACGAATTTTAAAACAGTTCGGAAAGTAGAGGAACCCTTCAGATTCAAATTTGAGTTAGATGGGCGTTTTATGCTTTTAATGAAAGGGTAAAATGGGTATTTTATAAATTTAGAATGTGTTTTAATTTAAAAGACAATAAAATGGGTAAATTTGTGAGTTTTTATAGTTTAGAGGGGGAAATATGTAATTTCAAAGTTTAGAGGGGGAAATACGTAATTTTGAAGTTTTTGAGGGGTATACATGAAATTCCCCCTTAATTTAAAAACATAGTTTATCTGCTTCAACATAAAGTTAGTCCAATCAATGATTATAACAAACTGAAGAGATGAACTTAAGCCTACATATTTGAACTTGATTCACCCATTGTCATAAGTAAATTACTAGTACAATAAATTTTTGAACTAAACTTGCATTACTTAAATGTGCTCTTGATCTGAAATGGGCTCTTGATCTGAAATGGGCTCATTAGTTGCATTAATATAGACAATATTAAATGCCAGCTAAGAGCTAACAAAATTTAATTAACAGCTAACGAATTTCAATTTATCAAAAGAAGGCGTTTTTAACAAATGATTGACAATCAAAAGGCTACAATTGGGAACCAAATTTGATATCCAATCTGTTCTCAGTCTGATACAAATCAATTTTTAGATGTGCCAATCACTTCATACAAATAAAAACTTACTGTAATTTGAATAATAAACAAATTTTGTAGCTTAATCCTGTCTTTCAGTAAGAACTGCATAAAAAAATCATCTACACTGCATCATCTGCCAATATAAAATACTATCAAGCCAACTGATCAGATCGAGGCCAGAGAGGATCCAACAAACCATCAGCCATGGACCTGGTACCGCCTGTTCTTTTCCCACGAGAAAAAGCCAGATATAGAACACCAGCCGTGAAAAATCCAAAGAAATACGCATTACCATAAATCACCACAAATACTTCTCCAACCTCTTGTACCACTCCAAGTTGTCCGAGAAAGCCTGGTACCAATGGTGCAATGCTTAAACCCAATGCTACAAATGCCCGTACATTGAACCCTCTATTATAGTAATAAGGGCCCGAAGGATCTGTACTATACAACCCATTTACATCTAAAATGGTTCTTCGTAAAATATAATAGTCGGCTAATATTATACTGGCAATTGGACCAACAATTGCTGAATAACCAACTAGCCATGTGTACAAAAAACTCTGGCTTGAACTGAGAAGTCGCCATGGCTGGAAAAATATACTGATAATTGCTGTGGCAACAGCTCCTCTAGCAAAATCAAACTTAGATGGGCTAAGGCTAACAAAAGTGTTAGCTGATGCGACATAGTTAGCAGGGATATTAGTTGTGAGTACTGCAAGAATAATGCCAAGAAATCCTATAATTTTAATAATTATTGGAGGATCCATCTCTGACAGGAGCTCGATCGGGTTGGAAATTACCCGGCCATAAATGACCTCTGTGGAAGAAGTAATTGCTAAACTAAGAAAGGACCACACACCAATAAAAACTGGTAATCCTACTTGACCCAGAATTTGATCCTTTTGGCTTTGAACAAATCGGGTGAAATCACAGATGTTTAAAGCAACAGTTGACCACACCCCAATATTAGCAGTTAATGATGGAAAAAATACAGGCCAAAATTGGGACCAGTCGAGCCGGGATGGAGTCGATAGCATGGACCCGAATCCACCGGCTTTTCTGTAAGCCCAGATAAATAACCACCCGGTGAGACCAAGCAATACCGGTGCAGCAAATTTACTAAGAAACCTGACTGGAGTCATCCCCCTGAAGAGAATAACCAACTGTAAAACCAAAAACAAGAGAAAGGCTAGAAACTCTAACAATGAAGTGCCGAGATAAGGTATAGGATGGAAAGAAGACTTGAAGGAGGATGGTATAAGTAGAAGCAAAGCTTGTGCACCGAACCATGACTCAATAGACGACCAACCACATGCCACAAGCGCGCGCAAAAGGGACGGTACAGAGGCTCCGGAAATGCCGAAGGATGGGCGAAGAAGGAGCGGGAAGGAGATGGCGTAAAGTGGGCCCGGATGGGAGGTGAGAAGGAGAGGGAAGAGGAGTATGGTGTTGGCAGAGATGATGGTGAGAAGAGCTTGGTACCATGACATGCCGAGGGCGACGAGACCGGCGGCGGTGTAGTAGGAGGGAAGGTTGAGTATCATGGAGAACCAAAGACTGGACATGTCCAGCCATGTGTAGGACTGGAGGGATCGAGGAATTGGGTTTAGATCCGGGAGGATCGGTTTGGGATAGTCGTCTCCGGCCATGGAGACTGGATGTTTTTGTTTGCTTCTGAGTTCTGATGGACACACACACACACACATATATAAGAGGGATCCGATTATATCTTTTTTGATTATATCTTTTTTGGTGACACACTTTGACACCTACCATTTTCAAAGTCCAAATAGTCGATTCAAACCGTTCAACATGATGGATATATTAAAATGTGCTTGGAGATCAAATTTTACATTTTTTTGAATTTTTTTGCTATTTATTAAGATGGTTACAAAAATCGTTGTTTTCAGACCATTGAAAAACAGCGATTTTGTAACCATCTCAATAAATAGTAAAAAAATTCAAAAAAATATAAAATTTGACCTCCAAGTACATTTTAATATGGTGATCATGTTGAACGGTTCGGATCGACTGTTTGGATTTTGAAATCGCAAAATTGACCTATATAAAAAACGGTGTCATGATGTGTCACCAAAAAAGGTGTAATCGGATCCCTCCTCAATATATAAATATATTCGGTTTGGGATAGTCGTCGCGGGCTGGTATGGGTATCGGACCTACTTTTGAGTCCAATTAGTTCCAATACCGTCCGATCAGTATTAAGATCTGTGCGCGAAAATTAAAGCAGACGCGTATGGATTATAAAACAGAGCACACGCATGTTAATGTAGATTGGACGGTGATTAAATCCATCGAACCAAAGTAGGTCCGATGGGCATCGGACTTACTCTGAATTCAATCTCGAATGGTACCCATTAAGTTGGAGGATCTAAACATTATCTTGACCTTTCATTTACATCAGACGGTTCATGTATCTGATCCCACATGATTATGCCAGTGTCAAAGATGTGGGCATGTGGCCATGTGGGAGTCGTGGGGCCTAATAAATTTTTTTTTGAGAAATTTCCAAGTACCTTTTTTTATTGGAAGAATGTCTAGCGTAGTAGCGTGCTCGTATAAGCTTTTAAAATAAGTAAAATTTTCATAAAAACACTGTAATATCTAATATTTACATAAAAACTTAATTTTTTTATGAAGGGCTTTATATACTAATCTGAAAAAGTAAAAACAGCAATCTATGTTTACTTAGTCTTCTATGAGAGGGATCCACTTACATTATTTTTTGGTGACACCAAGTTACATTCTATATTTTTAAAGTTTTCAAAGTTCAAACAGTCGATCCAAACTGTTCAACATGATGAATATATTAAAATATGCTTGCAGATCAAATTTTACATTTTTTTTTTTTTTTTACTATTTATTAAGTATTTTACAAAATTGTTGTTTTTAGAACATTGAATTTTTGTACTCATCTTAATAAATAGTAAAAAAATTCAAAAAAAATGTAAAATTTGATCTGCAAGCACAATTTAATGTATCTATCATGTTGAACGGTTTGAATCGATTGTTTAGACTTTGAAAATATAGGATGTAATCCGGTGTCACTAAAAAAGATGTAACTAGATCCCTCTTCATAATACTCTTTTATTTAATTATTTTAAAAATAATTTGACAAATATATAATATATCTACTTCACTATTTTTTTAAATTAAAGAGTACCCTACCATTAGACCTAAGGCTTCTGAACTCCCGTGATTTATTCATTTGACCGTAGGCTAGAGGCCAAATTTGAAATTTTGACTATAGTTGCAACTTTGAAAATCAATGTCTTACTTCATGTATTGAAAATAAAAATATATTTGAAAATCAATATTTTTTTATTTATATTTAGCTGAATGTTTTTAAAGACACTTATTTCTCATATTATATTTCAGCTTAGTACTCTGATAGTACATGTTGTACACGTTACGATGTAACTTTTCTTATGTACTACTTTTTTGTGCTTAAAGTTTGACAAAAATTAAATAAGAATGCATTTGAACGCTAATCGAAATTAGGAGAGTCAATTTGAACTTAGGTTTTGTTATGATTTCGTTTTCAAATTTTCTTAATAATATTATTCTCATCTTTAAAGGAAGAAAAAGTTTCGTAAATAGATGGTGGCAGTGAAAGTCCATGTCACGAAGGCCTACTAGTAATATTGATAGAGCGTACCGGTTGCACGCCAGTTGTGGCCTGTGGGAACTTTTTGCAAAAATGCACATCCAGTGAAGTAACTCAAAAATTGGGTTTTGGATCGGACTGTTCAATTCAAATCCGTGATCATTCAACTAAAGTGGAGCACGCACATCCTGAGAGACAGGTTCGCATCCCGAAGCGATCTCGAGTGACAGATTCGATTCGGACGGTTCCAATTTAAAACCCAAAAATTAGGTTACTTTAGGAGATCCGGACCCGTAGAAGAGCACGCTGCTGTGAAGGATAAGATTGTCATATAGAGATCTTATGTTAAAAATTGAATTCTATTTTTGGTACCTATACAGATACCGGTACCAGTACCTGTTGTTAATAGGGACAGGGAAATACCCCATCACCAACCACAAACAAGCAAATAAGTATATCATAGTGAAAGAGTATATTTGTCAATTTAATCTTTAAGATAACTAAATAAAAGGAAATTAAAAAAATTAGAGTGTGATATGCTTATCAAGAGGTTTGGCTTCAAACGATGAATCCAAATTATTGAAATCCATCTACTTCATGAGTGATGCATGCACATGAATTTTTTTGAAAGTTTAGAATTCATTTAGTACAAAGTCAAGCGGTAAAAAAAAATTATTTTATAAGTTGTTATATGTGTTCATTTTTCATCTTTTTTTTTACCGCTTGACCATGTACTAAATGAATTCGAAACTTTCAAAATTTTGTATGTACATTCATCACTCATGAAGTAAATGAATTTTAACGGTTTGAATTCGTCATTTGAAACCAATTCAATAGACTTTTGGAATCGTACTTACTAAACTCTCTTAGTGAGCATATCACATCTTAGCTTTGCTATAAAAAAAAAAGATAGAAGAAAAAAAAATTAAGTTTTTTACGAGGACATTGGATATTACAATGTTTTCATGAAATAATTAACTATTTTAATAGTTTATATGGCACACTAAAAGTTTTCTCTTTTTATTTGACAACTGATCGGATGCAGATATTTCTATATTACAAAATAAATTTTGGTTTGCATTTATTTTCCTAATCAAATAATAATAATTTATTATATAGTTAAATGTACAAATAATTTATTATATCTATTTCTTGCAAGGGTTACTGGTCGAGAGCCGGTTCCTCCCGAATGGGAATTCATATCGCAGGAGGTAACTCAAATTTTGAGTTTAAATTTCAAACCGTCCGATCTGCTTTGGCGCAAATATGAAAGCAGCTTCATGCATTCAATCTCAGATCGAATTGATTTGAATTCTGATAAGATGATCTGAATCTAAACAGTCTAGAGGTACCGGAACCTCGAAATCCTGAATATTATCTTGATCATTCATTTACATCAGACGGTTCATGTGTCTATTTTCATTGTTGTTTTAAATTGAATAGACTTGAGAACTAATCCTTACGAGGCAGTTCGGTAATAAAGAATTAAGAGTGAAAGATTAAGAGCTTAAGGAGCGCTAAGGAATTGGTGTTTGGTTGTCTTAATCCATAGTGAAAGCTAAGGGAGCTAAAGGAATGAGTAGAGGTGCCTTAAAATTCGGATAGAGGATTAAAATTCAAACAAAATGAGGCTAAAGAAAGTGTTCTTAATCCGCGCTAAGGAACCGGTGTTTGGCAGGATTAAGCGACTAAGGAAGCTAAAAGAAGTGGATTAAGTCTTAAGAAAACTTAATCTCTTGTTACCGAACAGCCCCTACGGATTTAACTATTGGATTGGATACGGATTGGACAATGGTAAAACCATATTCATATTCGTTTTTATTTTTCGTATACGGATATGGAGATACGGATTAGATATCTGTTTTTTATAATATTAAATATTATAATTTATATTAAGCTATTCGGATACGGATAATTAAAATTTAAAACCATATATGTATCGAATATTCGGATATCAAATATTTGTATCTAATTTTCTGATATGGATCCGGATACGGACGAATAATATCCGATCCATTTTCACCCCTAATTTCCAGAGTCCGCATCGTCTGCATCAACTCAAAAGAACATCGTTTGAATTAATGTATCTCAGTTGTCTGATTTTAAACAGAGTCAATCTGATTCCTGCCTTAACGCATTGGACCCTTTAATAGTAGTGCAGATTTAATTCGCACAAATTTTAAAGCTGATTGGATGATCCAGATGCATTAACTCGAATAATTTTTTTTGAGTTAATTCAGAGGATAAGAATTTTAGTTTCCACCCCCTCTCACGTAATCAGGCCAGTGGTAAATGACGTGATCATATGGGACTTCATAATTGAACAACATAGCAACCTCCGCAGAGCCTTCATTTTTATTAATATCCAAAGTTAATTACAAATTAATAAATATATCTAGCTCAGGTGAGTTTTGTTAAAATGTCCAAACCGACCATTTAATGGCTGGCTTTTAATTTTTTTTTTTTTGAGACTATGAAGAGCAACATGCTGAAATCTAACATTAAAATTTGAATTTTTTTTAAATATTTGTTAGATTACTTCTTTTGATATATAATTAGCATATTTATACTAAAATATGCTAAATTTCAGCATATTTGGGAGAGAGATATTAGATTTCAGCATCGTGCTCTTCAGCATCATATTAGATTTTAGCATCTTACAAATGAAAAATACTCAATTTTAGGATGTTAGTTATTGTCAAATTAAATTCAATAGTTGCATGCGAACACTAAACTACGTTTTTTTAGGTACTAAGTTTTAACAATTTCACTAGTTTAGGTTGATTCAGTTAGTTTAATGTGATTCAGGTTTTCTATCATTCATAATCATCAGATCAGTAATTTTGATACAAGTTCTGACTTTTTACCATGCTGCATACAACACTGTCACTAGCCGCATACGGGTCGTGTGTCTACCGATGATAAAAAACTTTAACTCAATTTTTGAGGCACTAAATGACGTTTTTTTTTTGCAATTCTGATTCTGTCGGCTCCCTGGGGTCGTATGCGTAAATCCGAGTTTCCTAGCCAAAGTTATGGTCGTTAATTTTTTTTTTTAAATGATGCTTTCGTGCAAAAACACCGATGACGCACTGATGCTTTATGCACGGCTTAACGGCAGTAGAATTGCATCGATGTTTCATTACAAAAACATCAGCGACGCACCGATGTTTTTTTAGCACTATCATGCTTAATTGCCAATGCTAAGGCTAATAAAACATCGATGTTTCATTAAAAAAACATCAGCGACGCACTGTTATTTTTTTAGCACTACCCTATTTAATTGTCAATGCTAAGGCTAATAAAATATCAATATTTCATTACAAAAATATCGATGATGCACCGATACATTCAACCGATATTACACAAGCATCCAACCAAATGTATTTGTTTGATCTTGGCCAAACCGAGTGCAAATTTCAATCCAAATTTCCTATGACTTTTTCTTCTAGCCAACTATGATATGCCTATCTTAAGAATCTTTCTCTCTCTTAAAAAAAAATTGGAAACTGGCCATTAAATGGCCGATTTTTAATTAAAATGGGAACCGGTCATTTAATGGCCGGTTTGGACATTTTTAACAATACTCATCCGAACTGAGTATATTTATTAATTTGTAATTAACTTTGGATATTAATAAAAATGACGGTCCTCAGAGGAATTCTAATTAAATAAACATGCGAGGATCATGTGAAATTTAAATACTCTTTTTTTATTTGACGGTCATGTGAAAGCAGGATACGCCAAGATCGGATGCAAATATTTTTATATTCGTTTAATATTTATTTTAGAGTAAGGTTAAAATGCAATCTTGATTTTGTGCTCCAATTATGTTTTCCATCTTTATTTTTATTTTCAAAGTCAGAACAGTTGATCTGAACTGTTTACTATAATATTTGTATTAAAATGTGCTTGAAAACCAAATTTTATAGTTTTTGGATTTTTTTTTTTACTAATTTTTTAGATAGGTACAAAATCATTGTTTTAAGAAGATTCTGGATCATCCAAAATAGTGATTTTGTACCTATCTACAAATATAGTAAAACAATTTCAAAAAATATAAAATTTTGTCTCCAAGCACATTTCAATATGAAGATCATACTGAGCAGTTCGGATCGATTGTTCGAACTTTGAAAATGGAAAAAAAAAACATGAAGCATGATTGGAGCACAAAACCAATGGTGCATTTTAACCCTACTCTTTATTTTATTTTCATTTATTTTTACACGTTGAATAATAATCGAATAATGTTATGTAATAGTTAAATGAATATGAATAACATTTATCTATTATTTTGCAAATTAAGCCCGTAGGCAACGTTTATCTATTATCTCACTCGATAAATTAACGAAACTTTTATTCATATTTAACATAATATATTAATTTAATTAAAAAGTTCCTATATATATTCGCATTAAATAGATAACTAAAAAAATTAAAAATACTCACTCAGGGACAGGGTTGGACCCAGCTTTTCAGGGCCCATCTTACAGGAATCTGACTTTGAATGTGGCGGATTTGTCATTTGTGGGTGGCGTTTCCTGTAGCGAGTCACAAAACAGGCTACATAAGCGATCAAAGAAGTACATTCGTGCATGCCTCTAACAAATTTTGTTGTGTACTAATTTATCTAAACATCCCTAACGACGCTTTGAGAGTCTGTGAGAGGAAACCAAAGGCGATTACACCCCCTCTTCCTCCCACCACTCCCCCCTTGCGTCCACCCGCATTCCCCTTCCATCTCTGTTTTCTTCTCTCTTTCTCTACTCCGTTCGAGCAAATGTTTGTACTGGTGGATCTACCTATCGCTTTCGGTGATTTCGTCTAGTAGATCTGCTGCTTCTCGATCCGTCTCAATTCCGGGTTCGACTAAGGGTGTTGTGAATTCGTTCCACTCTCGTAGTATCTACTATAGCTATATATGAATAATGTATGTGTTTTTATGGTTGTTGCCGATGACGATGATGCTAAGATATTATCTCATTTTTCCTCTCTCTTTTTCTTCTTCTCATGCTTTCAAGCTTCTTTTCTAGCTTCCACGCTGGCTGTTTCTAGAGGTGACTGTCCCGGTCCGGTTGATTCAGTTCCTGGTTCAGTTTGATTCAGTGCCTTCTCGGCTGCATATTCATCTGAGCGGTGACTGTTTCGGTTCGATTGATTCAGTTTCCGGTCTGGTTTGATTCAGTGCCTTCTTGGTTGCAATTCGATGTAGTCTGCCAGAAGAAACAAGACAAATAAGTGCATAGAGGAAACAATCACTAGGCTCATATAATTACAATCAAGTAAGGATTATCAAATTTGTATTCATGGAATGCACATACTCCTGTGTGTTTTTTTTTTGTTTTACAGTTGAATGCTTTCAAAGACACTCATTGTCTAATATTATGTAACAACTAGTTTGTAATTTTTTGAATTAATGCAATTGCCTACGGACTTTTAACCAAAAAAAAATACATGCCTCTAATAAATAAAGAGACGTTCATAGATTATCGAGTGGATTGCTATAATGACAAAACATGGTTGTGCTTGGGCTTTAACAATCGTGTTAAAGTGCCGGTCGTTGAAGACATATATGTTGTGTAACAATTTTAATAATTTCATTGTTTCCTCAAAATTAAAATGATGGATGGATACAAAAATTAAATTCCAATTACATGTCACCATCCATGGTATTAAATTATAAAGCCTTCGCAGTCATTAATAATAATATCATTAATTGCAGGAGCGGTGGTAGAATTTTAAGTTATGAGATCAAATTTCAAAAAATTATGTATAAAGTCAATCATATATTTTTTTTTATCAAAGTGCATGAATCAATTTTACATTACCCTCATTTATATTTATTACCCTCAATCGTATAATCCATTTTATTCTAAATTATATAATAAAATCACATCTAAACATGCAACTTAAAAAAAATGAAAATCAATTAACCCTCATTTATATTTATTAACCGCCATTGATTATTCGATATGCTTTGCAAATTTTCAATTATAAGTCTAAAATACATAGCTCTGGTAATTTCACGTTGCAAAAACCATCAAGCGAATTGGTTTAATCTAAAACCAAAACTAAATAAATTCAGATTGAACTAGAAAAATTCAAGAGAAAACCATATTGATCCATATATCGAAACAAATCTCTCTTATTTGTAAAAGTGTCTTCATTAGACGGTAAAGTTCAAATTATCGAATGTTGGTTCTTTTGAAACTCTAATTTAGCTGATTAGATCTTAGTACATAAAGTAAGATATTTTGGCTAAGTTTCTTAAATAAAACCCCATCAAAATAAATATATATAATTTTCAGTTTGATAGTACGAAACTAAGATCAAATTCTAACAGAGACTAAAATAAAAATTAATTGAATACATGTATGGGTACGAGTGCATGAGGACTTGTGATAAAAATAATAATATACATCAAGATTCATGCAAATTTAATTCCCCTAAATCTTAAAATTATCTGTACAAATCATGACATGATGATGAGGGTCGGACGGCTATCATCCAACATCGCAGCAAATTTGGTGAAATGTACGAAGGATCAATGTTCACAAGCGGTCCACGATCGGAATCGCTTTGAAAGAAGCAGTCTGACCATCTTTGACGCCTCCGACTTCTCTTTCAGAATCTTTCGAATAGACTGTTTTTTTTTTTTTTTTAATGGACCGATACGGGCACCGGTTCTCTTAAACCATAATATTTTGTCATGTGGAGCCCACTTTCAGTGAATAGTGGTGTTTTTTATCAGAACTGGACCAAACCTGATCCGGCCGTTACCGTTGTTTTCAAAATAAATATTTCCAATTGCTTCGTAGGTATTAATTACCTCAGATCAAACCTCAATTCCAATCCAAGAAAATTCACAAAAATCTACGAATGAGACAATGGAAATGCAAGGTGGATTAGAAGAAGAAGTGCTTCAGGAGATTAGATCAAGAGCAACCGCTCTCCTTCTAAAAGAAGATTGGGTCCAGTATACAAATCTCTACACGCATCTTATCTCTCTTTGCAACAGAGATGATTCGTCAAGCAATCACAAAACCCTTGTATCGGCATTGTCCAACCGAGCTGATGGGTGGTCCCGACTCCACAAGCCAGCTTCTGCTCTTAAAGACTGTGACTTGGCGCTCTCCATAGACCCTGGCCATGTAAAAACCCTGATTTCTAAAGGTAAGATCTTACTGGAGCGCGGTCAGTACGCACCAGCCATAGAATGCTTTCAAAAAGTCAAATCTTTGAGCAACGGTGGCAGCAATGAGATGGTTCAAGTGCTGTTAAAGAAGTGTCGGAATCTCGAGGCGATTTCACGAACTGGGTTGGTTGATTTATCAGAGTGGGTGTTTAGTGGGTTTGCGGGTAAAGTTCCGGAGCTGGCAGAGTTCTTGGGTCCACTTGAGGTAAGAAAATCGGGTCATACTGGTAGAGGTTTATTCCTGACCAAGAATGTTGATGCGGGTTCGATTTTGATCATTACCAACGCGGTTGCAACTGGTAGGGGCATTTTGTCGAATAAATCTGACGAACGGGGTCAAATGGTAATGTGGAAGAATTTTGTTGATAAAATCCTAGGTACTGTTGAAAATTGTGAAAAGACTCTAGATTTGATACATAAATTGTCAAATGGGGATTCTGATACTGAGCTGGAAGTACCTGATATGGGTGTATTTAAACCAGATTTGGGTCTATTTACATCAGATAAGGTGACAACTGAGGTGGATGTCAGTCATGTACTCAAGGTGCTTGATGTAAATAGTCTGACAGAAGAGTCGGTCTCAGCCAAGGTCTTGGGGCTGAATTCAGGTTGTCAAGCTGTCGGTTTATGGATTTTACCTTCATTTGTTAACCATTCTTGCAATCCAAATGCTAGACGAATACACGTGGGTGACTGGTTAATTTTGCATGCATCAAGAGATATTAAGGCAGGAGAGGAGGTCACTTCTGCATATTTTGACGTGTTGAGGCCATTACCAGACAGGCAAGAATCAGTGAAAACATGGGGATTTGACTGCAAATGTGAAAGGTGTAGGATTGAAGAGAAGGTTTTTGGTCTATTTAAGGAATTGAGAGAAATTGAGGATGGTTTTGCAAAAGGGTCTGATTTGGGGGGTCTAGTTATAAAATTGGAGGAGGCAATGAGACGGTGCCCGGTAAAGGAAAGAGAAAAAGGGTATATTCGCGCATCCTTCTGGGATGCATATAGTTCTCTTTTTGGGTCAGAGAGATCGGCAAGAAAGTGGGGGAGGAAAATAGAGTTGGTACAAGTGGCCCAAAGCATTTTTGAGACAGTAGGTGCTGATGAGAGGATTCTGAAATTGGTAACGAGTAGGTTGAAAAATGGAGGCAATGGTAATTTAAACGAAACGGAGAGGCTAATGAGACTGGCAAGAGGAACCTATGGAAAAGTCATGAGAAAACAAGCAGTTAAGGCTTTGATTGAGGCCAAATTGGCTGTTTGAAATTAGGTGTTAGTTTCTTGTTTTTCTTTCATTTTCTTTTTCTGTTTTTTGATTGATTAGTTAAGAGGTAGAATGGAGTTAGTTTGATTGTCTTGACATAGTTAAGGATGCTTGACCAGTGTCAATGGACTGCAAAATTTTCTGGAATAAAATGATAATTGGAATTAGGGGGAATTTCATGTGTCCCTCTCAAAAGTTTTAATATTACGTATTTCCCCTTCCAAAATCCATAATTACATATTTATCCTTTAAAATGATAAGAATTGTCCTGTATAACTATGTAAGAAATCACATATTTTAAAGTGGGAATTTATATAAAGTTCATGTTAAATAGGATGGATTGGACAAATATGTGAGTTCTTACCATTTTAAAGGATACATATGTAATTACTGATTTTAGAGGGGGAAATACGTAATATTGATATTTTTGAGGGGATACATGAAATTCCCCCTTGGAATAAGTGGAACTTTTCTTTGTGAAAATGAAGAGTTGTTTACTTAGTGGAGAAAAATGGTACCAAAAATAAGGACATACCGGCATGACTCTGGTACCACTCGATGCATGCCAGTTCTTGTATATGATCAGTAATGGGTTTAACTAAACACAAATCCAATACAATAGATTTTGCCATCTTGTTGACATAAATCAGGCCTGTTATGTAGTTATTTGCATAGGTTTAAAAGCGTTAGGTTGCTAGCACAAAATGAATGAATAAAGTCTTCTTACAAACTGTTAGTTCAATTTTCTTTGCATAGGTTTAAAAGCAGATGAATAACAAAATTTCTCACATGATTAGGTTGCTAGCACAAAATGAATGAAAGAAGTCTTTCTATCTAATATACCACACCAACTAAAATTCTAATTCACGCCAAGATTGCTTCTATCTAAAATATCACACATAATAAAAGTTCTTCCTACAATACATGAATAGAAAAAGCCCTTGTCTCAAACTTTGCATTTCTCTTCCAAGCAAATACACAAACACATGGAAGATGTTAATAGTGAGCTCAAATCATCTCTGACCCCTACACCAGGGTTACATCGGTGTATTGCATTTTGCCTAGTTGTAGCTTCATGGATTCTGATACATAGATTGAGTCAGAGAAATAAGAAGGGTCCGAAAACATGGCCACTAATTGGGGCTACAATCGAGCAGTTGAAGAACTATGATAGAATGCATGATTGGCTTGCCGAGTACTTGGCGATGCATAAGACTATACATGTTTCAATGCCTTTCAATTCTTACACCTATATTGCAGACCCAACAAATGTGGAGCATATATTGAAAACTAATTTTTCCAATTACCCCAAGGTAATTCTTCTGCTGTTGAGCCCGATTTTTTTTGTTTTTGAAAATCTTGACAGAGACTGTCAAGTTACATTAATTAAAAACAGTCTTTACAAGCAACTGCAATCAACACAGCAGTACAATTTAAAGAAAATTGAAATTAGGCAAATAATCACTCTAAACTAGCAGTGTTTAAGCCACATCTTCATTTCTCCCTTAAAAAATTGCAGAACTTCCCTGAATTTTTTTTTTTTTCAAAATTGCCCCAACCGCCAGAACCGCCAGGTTACCTTTCAATGATTTGTGAGTGACAATGCCAGCATCACAGTCAATGTGCAGTTTTCGATTTTACCAGCATCAGATTCAACAAATATTTAAAAATCATTAAAAATTTCAATAAATGGAAAGTTTGGTACTGGGATATTTGGCATGGTATGCACTATCTGTGTGTGAAATTTGAGATGATTTCAAGATCAGCAGCTATGTTAAACTTTTATATTTCTCTTGAGCTGTCTGTGAGTGGTATACTGTACCAGCATGGTATATACTTGTTTCCTTTTTCTTAAGCTGTCGGTGAGTGGTATATTGTACCAGCATGGTATATACTTGTTTCCTTTTGGTGCCCTATACTTGCCAAGACTGGTACAGCAAGAAAGGGGGGTTGATAAATGGGTTCTATACAATGTCTAAGATTTAGCTATACATTCACAAACATATATTTTTTTTTTGTCATATACTCTATTTACAGAATCAAAAAATAAGAGTATCCAAAAAGACAAAAAAAAAAAAAAAAAAAGGAAAAGAAATCATAGAAGCAGTGAGACCAAATTACTATTAGTGCCTACATGTAAAATAATCATTCTATACATACTAAACATCTTTTTTTTTTAAAAGAGTTACTATAGCAAACCGCCAGGTTGCTTTTAAAAGAAAAATTGAGGGCAGTTCTGTAATTTTTTATTTATTTGAGGGTATAAAAAAAAATCGGATGTTGAGCTAACATGTTACAAGCAGTAAACAGTGTTTTGTATACAATTGCTTGCTGATTTGAAGTGAAATTATAGCATGTAATTCAACAGTTGATGTTTTCTATGCATGCCTTAATTTTGAAAATTAGAGCATATTGTGTCCTTTGTTATACAAGTTTTGTATGCATTAGAATGCAATTTTTTTTAAACTTACAACGGACATGTTAGTATGTTACCTTTTATGTTGCTGAAAAAACAGTCCATAAATTAGACTTCTCCTTTTTGTACTAAAATTATACTGACAGACATTTGTATCATTTTCTTAATAAGTACCATTTTACTGTTTCTTGTATAATTTAGGGGAAAGCATACAGGTCCTACATGGATGTATTGCTCGGTGATGGGATTTTTAATGCGGATGGAGACTTGTGGCGCAAACAAAGAAAGACAGCAAGCTTTGAGTTTGCTTCAAAAAATTTAAGAGATTTAAGCACAAAAGTCTTTAGAGAGTACGGGCTGAAGCTGTCAAATATCTTATGTCAAGCATCCATTGATGATCGAGTTACAGACATGCAGGTTATTTTTTTTAATATCTTCAAATTTTATAACTTCAGTGATTAAATAAATTTAGAGATCAGAACAACAGTAAATTGGGTATAAAGATCAAGACCTAACAATTGACTAGTAATCAAACTTCCAAATTTTCTATGTTATTGTTTTAGGTCATGTTGCTGTTATGGATTTCATAAATTCACCACGTGCTCGAGCCAAATACGATTTTCTAAACTACTCATGTGTCTCAGCTAACTGTAGAGAATTTTAGAAACCGTTACTAATTATTAGTTGTGATGTAGGATCTTTTGATGAGGATGACACTGGATTCAATATGTAAAGTCGGGTTTGGAGTCGAAATAGGCACGCTATCACCAAACTTCCCATGTAATAGCTTTGCACAAGCATTTGATGCTGCTAACATAATCGTGACTCTCCGATTTATCGACCCCTTTTGGAGAATCAAGAGATTCTTGCGAATCGGATCAGAAGCACTTCTTGAACAAAGCATCAAGATCATCGATGAATTCACCTATGGCATGATTCATAAGAGAAAAGCTGAGATTGAACAGGCTCGATCTACAGAAAACACCTATAAGGTACTATTATTGCAAGATTTACACTTAATATAGCAAGTCCAGTTTAATCCAATTGAAATTAGTATCAGTTTGTATTCATCACTGTTTACTTTTTCGTTTTGCATTCTACAAGGAACACATCAAGCATGATATATTATCGCGCTTCATTGAGCTAGCAGAAGAACCCGGAAGCAATTTCAACAATGACAAGAGCCTCCGAGATGTGGTGCTAAATTTCGTTATAGCTGGCCGAGACACAACTGCCACCACGCTCTCTTGGTTCACCTACATGATCATGACACACCCATCAGTGGCACAGAAACTTTATTCCGAATTGAAACAATTCGAAGAGGAGAGAGCTAAAGAAGATGACATTGAATTGATTTCCTTTGATGTGAACAATGTGAAGACATTTACGGCTCGGACCGAACAATTTGCAAGCTTGTTGAATTATGATAGTCTCGGGAGGTTAGTGTACTTGCATGCATGCATAACAGAGACGCTTCGGTTGTATCCTGCAGTTCCACAGGTGATGTGAAGTCTATCCATCCAAATTTTATTAGGTGCAATTACCGGAGTTAATTATTAATTGACTTTTCGTGCCAATTTTACAGTCTAAAATGGTAATCTTACATTAACTTCCAACATTAGCTGAGATTATATAACATTCAGTATGCTATATGCAAGTAACAGTACTGCTGGTACAAATTTGAGGAGAGTCACAACTATATATTGACACCACCACACACCACACTGCACATGATCAAATAAGTACTAAAATTCAAGAATGCCGTCCTCGACCATGTATAATATCACTACTGGTACATAATAGAGTTAATCTTCTTGTAATATGCACATAGGATCCAAAAGGTATACTACAAGATGATATACTGCCAGATGGCACAAAATTGAAGGCCGGTGACATGGTGACTTACGTGCCGTATTCCATGGGGAGAATGGAGTACAACTGGGGCCCGGATGCCGCATCTTTCAGGCCAGAAAGATGGTTTAAGGATGGTGTTTTTCAAAATGTGTCTCCTTTCAAATTCACAGCTTTCCAGGTAAAATGACAAAAAAGAATCACTGCCTATGCCCAATTTCTCATTCAATTAGTGCTACATGTGATATTTGAGGCTTCATTTTCATTAATTGGCACAATGGTTGTAAAAGTATAACTATGGAAGTTCTCAGTTTCATCCAGTAAATAAGTATATTACAAGAACTACTGACAAACACTAATTTTATTTCAGACACTTAATTACATTTTGAGTCCATAATATTAATTTAACTAATCTGGAGATTCAGAAAAGTAGGCTTTTTTATTATTATTACAACCACCATATATATTTAAGTGTTAACTTTTTCCTGTTATACACATTTTTCAGGCTGGTCCTCGCATTTGTTTAGGAAAGGATTCAGCATATCTCCAGATGAAGATGACGGCCGCGATACTATGCCGGTTCTATAAGTTTGAGTTGGTACCAAATCACCCTGTCAAATATAGGATGATGACGTTGCTCTCCATGGCTCATGGATTAAATGTGCATGTTTTTCGGTTGATGTAAATTAGATGGCTTTTCTTGCATAAGTTCAGTCCTCTATCTTTTCATTTTTTTTTTTTTTTTTTTTTTTGTTGAAAGGAAGTTACAAGTACTGAAAAAGACTGGTGATTTAGTAGAATTGATTAACACCATGTACCCATTATCTTAGTCTTGCACTCTTTACTGTTGTTCCAAAGCTAAACTGAAGAGATGCAACATATTCTTTCTTTCTTTTTTCATTTGAGGATCTACATTTCTAAACATCACTCAATTTATAAGATACATGGTGCTGATTTTTTTATTAGTGGCATTAAAAAAATTAAATTCATAGCACCGACCTGGGAAATTCTCAAAACATAACGCAAATGCAACAGGTGTTAGTGTTTTTTTTTTTTTTTTTTTCTAAGGAGTCCGCCTAGCATTTGTTTTTATGTAAAAAAGTTACAGACATGTACAAATATTTGAAAAAGAGCTGTTTTGATTTCAAATAAAAAAAATACATATAGAGAGAGAATGGCTAATATCAAAAAGTTTGTTTCTGGACCATGGAGCAATAAATTTTTAAACCGTCAGATTTGCTTTAAAATCACGCAGATCAAATTGATCAGATTTGAAAATTGTCGCCGAAATTTGAAATATCGCTATCAGTGACTAGATGGATCCAGTGGAGTAAAACACGAACACCTGATCACTCTCTCTTTCTCTCAGGCGTTTCTTCCCAAGCCATACCTAAATCGGCCTCCTCTAGGTCATCTCCTCTCTCGGCGCGCACCGCACCGCCACACCACCACTAAAACCCTAACCCCGCTTCCTCCCGCTCCTCTCCTCTCCTCCCCATCGCCAGACTTTAAACCACTCGCTCCTCTCGCTCCTAATCCTAAATCACGACTCCAGCCACCTCGCGTCCTAGCTCCACTTCTCCAGCTCTCCTCTGAAGCTCTGTAAACGTACTCTTTTTTGTAAGAACTTGCTGTTTTTTTCTTCAGCTTGTGTGTGAGATTATTTCTCCTTAGTGCTCTTAGTTTAGTTTGTTTTTTTTCTTTAAGTTTCAATTCTTTTGATACGTGAGAATTTGTTAGAATGTATCTTGGTTGAATTGTATAAAAGAATTTGTTAGAATGTATCTTAGTTGAACATGAGCATGAATTTGATACTGGCATGGTTTTGAGCATAGACCTCATTCTCTTATTAGCCAGCACCATAGGCCTGATTTCTGGTAATTTGATTTCTTTGATTAAATCTTGCTTTGTGCCATGTTTATAAACAAGTGTACAGCTCAAAGAGGATGCTTTAGACTTTAGAGTACATATTCATGAATTTAGCATGATTTTTGGATTAAAGGATTCATAGAAATATGAAACTCAAATTGAATCTGAAAATTTGCTTATAAACAGACTTCTTAGCAATCATGCTCATGTCTCCTATAATATACACAAAAGTGCACATTCAAAAAGAAAATTTGTTTACATTCATGCGCAGTTTCTCCCACAAAACATCAAATTACATAAAGCATCAAAATACTAATTTCAACTAAATATATACATCCATTATGCTTCATTATTGCTTCGAGACCGATCCACTACTTATTTCATATCCTGCAAACAATGAGAATGATCAAATTAAACGTCAATATCGAAATTAATATTTTGGATAAAGTGGAGCACGCCCACTTGTTTTATTGAAACATAAAAATTCTTACATCTGGTACCGACTGATACCATCATCTACTTTAGTTAATTACATGAAAGAATAAAAGATCTTCTATTACATTTAAATCCACATAACAATACAGTTTCAAAACTTAAAGCCAAAATACTAAACACCATCATAACAATTGAGCCCACTTGTCATGGTCAGATTCACTCGTCAAGGGTTCTCATTTTTATGCAAAGGTAATTCCTAAAATAATTCATTTTTTTTTTCAATTAGAACTTACATAGGTATAGTATAGTCCTTTACTGGTACTAATAGTAATGGTTTCAGATTTAGAACTTACTATTCCATCCTTCTGGTTTTCCTGCTAATTGCTTTGAGACAACTCAATATAAATCTCTATCCTACAAAAATCAGACAAATTAAGAAAGACAAAAGAAATATACATATACACTGCTTTTACTAATTTGCTCATATTCTCATTTGCCCCAGACAGTACTCAGACCTCAAATTCAGCCCTCATCAAATTCATCTCCTTTCTAATCAACAAGTTACAAGTTAACTGAAGTGATTCATCTCCTTTCTAATCAAACAGCTAGGATGCGAGGTGGCTGGAGTTGCGATTTAGGATTAGGAGCGAGGAGTGAGTGACTTAAGGTCTGGCGTTTGGGGAAGAGAGGAGAGGAGCGGGACAAGGCCAATTTAGGTGTGGCTTGGGAAGAAGAGGAGCGGGAGGAGAGGAGAGAGAGAGAGCGCCCAGGGGTTCGCGTTTTACTCCACTGGACCCGTCCAGTCTCTGGACAGCGATACTTCAAATTTCAGCGACAATTTTCACATATGATCAAATAATTTTTATTTTTATTTTTATCATCAAGAGACGAGTGATATTAATCGGTTTTCTATCGTGTGAAGTAATTTAAGAAATATAAAAAAAAAAATTTCTTATTTTTATTAATCATCAAGAGTGATATTGGTTGGTTTTCTTTTTCTATCATTTCTGTTACCGATAACTTTTGAAAATAAAAGTAACTATTATTTCTACTTTTATTTTGAGAAGTTATTTTCTTATCTAATATAATTTTATTGTAAGTGAAGACACCAGCGTTGACTGTTGAGGACAAATCTAATGCAGCAAATTGTAGATTTGTACTTTGTAGTAGAGAAAAAAAAAAATATGGGACATGATATACATATACATACACACAGAGAGGCTGGCTACTATGTTGATATAAGCATATCTCCATATATGCTGCCAAACTGTTAACTGTTAGATTCCCTTTTAGATTTGTACTGATCAGATCAAAACTTTTCGGAACGGAAAATATTAATGGGTTCCGTAGCAATTTGAAAAGGAAAAGCACAAGAGTCATTTTCAGATTTCATCTTCTTTATTCGCCCCCCTCTTTTCTCTCCTCACCCATCCCGCCTTTGCTAAACCCTCTCAGCCGCGAGGCCCGCGACCCTACATCAGCCGCGCCCCTCGAAGGAGCGCACCTCTCTTCTGCCCCTCGAAGCTGCCGCTGCACCTTCGCATCAGCCGCGTCTGAGCCGAAATCTGCTCAAATCGACCTCTTTTAGCTCTCGCTCTCCTCTCAATCCCTCGTAAGCTTTCCATCTCCTTCCTCTATCACTTCTGAGCAATATTGGTTGAAATTGAGGGTAATTGATTTTTGCTATTTTCTGTCCGAATTTTAAGCAATATTAGTTCTGTATTATTAGATTTCTTGCAACTTGCTTTAGATTAGTTCAATTTAAGTTAGAACGTTGTTAAAATTTGGGCAGGAGTATTTTTCCCATTATTCTACCTTTTCATATTTCCTCTTATAATAAACAATATTTATACTTTGTTTTTTTATATTATATTTGTTGGCTGGGAGACATTGTGTTCTCTGATAACACGTGATAAGTCCAAAAATAAGAATACCAGTATACCATGAAATAGTTTGTGCTCCTTTAGCATAGTTTTGTTTTGCAGAACTTTACAAAATTTGTTTGATAAACTTGCGAACCTTTTTCACCTTAAGAATAGTGCAAAATGCTAGGTTAATTTATAAATTGGGCAAAATATAAAGTGGTAATAACCAGATGCCCTTTTTGCATTATTATGACATCTGTTTAAATTGTTAGTTGGTTATGTCTTTCGTATTATAAGAATTGATTGTAGCGATTTTGATTCATTTATGTGAATTAGTACTAGTCATGTGCAGTACTAGTGCAATACTGCACACTGAATTGGTTTTGTTGGCTGCCTCCAGTGCAATAATTAGGGAACAACTTGCATATATGTTGTATGCTTCTAATTTTTTTTATCACTTATTTCTTATAGATAAATGGATGATTTGACGGTAGATGAAATTAATGAGATGCAATTAGATGAAATGTATGATATGGAGATTGCTCCTCAAGAAGAGGAGTGTTTTGAGCCTCTTATAGGGATGGAGTTCCCTAGTCAAACAGCAGCGTATGACTCTTACAATGCGTACAGATACAAGAACAACACACCTTCTTTAGAACTTGTAGCACTTGATCGTGAAGACGACAGTGAAGACGACAATGATTAGGAGAGTGAAGAGGATTTTGGGCTGTTTTGATTTAGGGATAATATACAATTGATTTGACTAGGTGTTAAGCCTTTTTGTGTTGTTCAAATTTAAAACCTGAGAGATGTTTTGACTAGTTGTAGAATATGTTATCTTCAAGAATTATATATTGCTTGCTAAGAATTGTGTTGTTATCTTAATTTTTTAAGAATCTATTGTCTTAATTTGTATGTACCAAAGAACCATTTATGCTTGTGCTATTATGAATTTTGAGATGCTTGTGCTATTATGTTTACAGAAATTTTCAAATGTGTACTAGCATTTTAGTTAGATTTTTCAATATTTCTCTATTTTACATTTTTTGTTAGTACAGTTTAAGCATGCTTTCTGTTTACAATATGTAAAATGCACTACGCCTTGAGCATTCTGTTTAATTTTGTTTTGTCGTACTCTAAACTGTTACTGAATGGAGTTCTGTATGAAAAGGTCCCTTTCACACCACTCTCTTTGTGCTGTAACATGTTAACGTTGCAACCTTGAACTAGTACAACAAATTTAAGCCTTTTATGTTTTTGTATTGACACTACAAGTTCCTTAGAAAAAACAATGAAAAATAACACATCTTATACAAAAGTGAACTAGTACAACAAATTTAAGCCAACAAATTTAACACATCTTATACAGATGTGAATTTCTACTATCAACATCTCCCAAGCAAAAATCAATTGAGCCTCCCACTTCTTTATGGAGGAACGGTGACATTAGATCTGGGTTGGAATACCAGCCCGAGATCTTAGCATTTCAGTACGCTTGCTTCTCTCCATTGCATCCACCAGCTAGTCTATACTGAATTTTATTCTCGTCCTACATCAAAAATTTATATGTCAAGAATCAAATATACCACCTACAACCGACTGGTGCAATGAGATTACAAGTTCTTCAACTAGAACCTGTATAATTCCAATTTTGCAAGAAGTATAGCCTAGTAAAATGCAAAAGGATGCCAACTGCACCATCTATCAACTTCACCTTTACACTGAATGGTTTGTAAAGGAAGATTTCCAACTACGAAAATTAAATTGGGACCAAATTTTAACAACGTTCTAACCTAAATTGAACTAATCTAAAGCAAGTTGCAAGAAATCTAATAATACAGAACTAATATTGCTTAAAATTCGGACAGAAAATAGCAAAAATCAATTACCCTCAATTTCAACCAATATTGCTCAGAAGTGATAGAGGAAGGAGATGGAAAGCTTACGAGGGATTGAGAGGAGAGCGAGAGCTAAAAGAGGTCGATTTGAGCAGATTTCGGCTCAAACGCGGCTGATGCGGAGGTGCAGCGGCAGCTTCGAGGGGCGCGATTTCAAGGGGCAGAAGAAAGGTGCGTTGCTTCGAAGGGCGCGGCTGATGTAGGGTCACGGGCCTCGCGGCTGAGAGGGGCTGATGCGGGGTCGCGGGCCTCGCGGCTGACAGGGGTTTAGCGGAGGCGGGATGGGTGAGGCTCTAAAGAGGGGGGCGAATAAAGAAGATGAAATCTGAAAATGACTCTTATGCTTTTTCCTTTTCAAATTGCTACGGAACCCGTTAATATTTTCCGCTCCGAAAAGTTTTGATCTGATCAGTACAAATCTAAAAGGGAATCTAACGGTTAACAGTTTGGCAGCATATATGGAGATATGCTTATATCAGTATAGTAGCCAGCCACCATACATATATATATATATATAGAGAGAGAGAGAGAGAGAGAGAGAGAGAATGACTAATATACAAACGTTTGTTCCTGAACTCAGGAACAAACGATTCGGTTCTCCGATTTTCAAAGTTCAAACAGTGGATCCAAACCGTTAGATATTTAATCTATATTAAAATTTGCTTGGAGACCGAATTTTACATTTTTTAGAATTTTTTTACTATTTATTAAGTTGGTTTGAAGGTCGTTGTTTTTCAGTGGTGCAGAATTTTAATAAAATCAGCGATTTTCATACCATCTTAATAAATAGTAAAAAATTCTAAAAAATGTAAAATTTGGTATCCAAGCACATTTTAATATAGATTAAATATCTAACGGTTTGGATCGACTGTTTGAACTTTGAAAATCAGAGAACCGAATCGTTTGTTCCTGAGCCCAGGAACAAACGTTTGTATATTAGCCATTCTCTCTCTCTCTCTATATATATATGTATGTATGTATGTATGTATGTATGTATGTGTATATATGATATATAAGTTGATTAAATTGAAATACCCCAATAAATTTTTGTTCCTCTCTCATATATCCGATTTGTTATGTTGGTTTGGTAATCAACTTTATTCTCAAGAATGATGTTGATTTTTTTTCTTCAATTGTATTTGGTATAAAATTGAAGATAATTAATATAATAATATCTATATACTTTTGTCTCGAGGAGTTATCTCCTTATCTAAGTTAATTATAAATGAAGACAATAAAGAGTTATCTCCTAATCTAACGTAATTTTTTTTTTTTTTGAATGAGAAGGTAGAGAATCAAGCCGCTCAATATATTTTTTCAAACTCTTATTATTACAAGTTACAACAAAAAAAAATTTCCATTTGAATATCAAATACATAATCTCTCACATCTAAGAACATATGTCTTTGTCATTTGACCAAATACTTGTTCTTCCTAACCTAATGTAATTATATTATAAGTGAAGGTAATAATGAATGAAAAAAAAATCTAATGCATAAATTGTAGATTTGTGGTAGAAGAACACACAATATATATGATATTTGTGGTAGAAGCTACAATTAAAGAACAGTCTGAATTTAACAATTCTACGTATGATACCGGAGGTGATCCGGATTTTTGAGATAAGCCTCTTAAATTTTTTTTCTCTCTTGTATCCGGTTAATTTTTTCTCTTTCTCTCTTATGTGGGTACTAATTTCTCAAAAAGAAAATTAAGATAAAAGAAAAAAGGATAGTTCTTATCCCTATTTTTATTATCAGGAGTGAAGTTGGTTCCTTTTTCTTCTTAAAATTTGATATGGATAACTTTCAGAAAAAGATATAAATCTTATCTTTACTTTTTATCTTGAGAAGTTATAAGATATGTTGTGTTTGATAAAGAAATAAACCGGAGAGATAAAAAAAAAACTTCTACTACTACTCTCACATGGAATAAAAAAATATTTTATATCTACGTTATTTGATAGCATATTTATACTAAAATACGCTAAACTACTTGAAATTATGTTAATTTATGCTAATTGGCACTAAATTACTTTAAATTATGTTAAATTTTTTTAAGAGACAAATAGCTAAAATACTGAAATATAACACTAAAAAATTGAATTTATTTTTAAATATTTGCTAGGTTACATTTTATATATATAATTAACATATTTATACTAAAACACGCTAAATTACTTGAAATTATGTTAATTTATGCTGAATTACTCTAAATTACAATAATTATGTAGAATTATGGTAGAATACACTAAATTACGCTAAATTACGTATGAATAGGGATGATATCTTCACTGAGAAAGCGAAAAAACGACGGCAAAACTTCAAACGGCCATAAAACGGCGCTCGAGTGTCCGATTTACTAAAATGCAGTAAATTTACTAAAATGCTGAAATTACAATAATTATGTAGAATTATGCTAAAATACGGTAATTTACTGAGCTACGTAGATTGAATAATAGAAATGAAAATCTTAATCGGAAATGATGCAATATGGGCCTGTGCATGCTTCATGAAAAGGAGCGTAACTTTTGATCCGTCCGTCGGATCGGGCTGAAATTTTGACAGGAACTCCACAGCCCAAAACCGGATCCAAAACCATTCTACAATCCATTTTGCCCTTTTTGCGGGCTCAGATTCGCGATCCGAGTCTTCCTTCATGGACTTTTGGACCTTTCTTTATAATTTTAAAGTTTTTAGGGTCTTTGATGTATCTTTTATATATATTTTCTGTATCTTTTATATATATTTTATATTTTATATATATTTTCTGTTTTGGGTAAAAATAAAAATCTCAGATTTTGCATATTTTAGCACAAAATCGGCCCTATTCATAGTGTATTTTAGTATAAATATGCTATGAAAAAAGTAATCTAACAAATATTTAACAAAACAATTCGATTTTTTAGTGTTAGATTTCAGTATTTTAGCTAAAAAAAAAAAAATTCAGTACAGTACCGGCTATTTAATGGCCGGTTGGGAGATTTATTCGGTACTGGCCATTAAATGGCCGGTTTGGGCATTTTTAAAAAATTTCGGGAACCGTGGGCATATTTATTAATCTGTAATTAACTTGGGGTATTTTTAAAAATGTCGGCATTTCCTTACTTAATTTTAGGAGAAGAATAACGTAGATATAAAAATATAATTTCTTATTTCATGTGAGAGTAGTGATAAAAGTGAAGATAACCAGATATGTAACTGTTGTTATTGAATAAAATTAGGGTGTGATGTGCTCACTAAACTTTTTGTTGAGCATAATTCTATAATTTATCAGATTCACTTCAAACGAGATGAATCCAAACCGTTGAAACTGATATACTTCACGAGTGATGTGCGTACATGCAAAATTTTAATTTTTTTGAATTCATTTAGTCTAAAGTCAAGTGGTCAAAATTGATGAAAAATGAATGATCCAAAATGAAGTTTTAGAAGTTATTTTAATGCATTAATTTTTTTATCAATTTTGACCGCTTGACTTTGTACTAAATAAATCCGAAACATTCAAAATTTTGCATGTACGCACATCACTCGTGAAGTACATCGGTTTCAACAATTTGGATTCATCTCGTTTGAAGTGAATACGATAGATTATGAAGTTATGCTCACCAAAGAGTTTGGAGAGCACATCACACCCTAGTTCTACTAGTTGTTATTCTCCGCTTAATAACCGATAACGAGAGGATAACTAGATAAGTAACGGCTGGTGTTTTCCTCTGAAAATAGATCCTTGTGATGATCACCATTCCATTAAAACATGATCTATCCATTTTAATTTTAATTTGCGGACAAGTGGTGGTATTTATTTATTTATTTTTGGAAAAAGGTGACATAATTAATTTTAATAAAATAGATATTCTTAAGCTTCTTTATGCTGATCGTGTGGAACAAGTGGATTAAGTTTTTTTACTTTTCTCTTAAATATTGCATCATCTTAATATTAATGTAAAGATTTCTTTTTTTATAAAATGTAGAAACAAATTCTTATTGTTCTTATATAAGAGGATAACTTTTAAAATTATATTGCTAGTGAGATAAACTATATAATTTATTTTATATGAGAGTGATGATAATAATCATCTTTTATCTTTTTATTCTTCTCTCTTTTCCAAACACAATCCAAAATAAATGAAATTACACTTGTCTCAGAAGTTATTATCATCATTCAGGGGTGGCAAAAAAACTCGTAGCTCGTGGCTCGATCGTAACTCGCACCTGACTCGCTCGCTAACAGCTCACTCGTTACTGGACCGGGCTGTTAACGAGCCAGCTTACCACTAGCTCGGTCCAGAATTAACGAGTTCAAGCTAGGGCTTAGCTTGCTCGCCAGCTCGGCTAGGCATCAATTTGTGAATTTGTATGAATTCGTGTGCATTTTATACTGTCTAGCTCGGTCCAGCTCGGTTAAAACAAGATCCAGCCAGACGCAGCGAACCAGCTCGTCAGCTTACGAGCTGGCTTATCACGATTTCAAGCTGAGATTTTAGCTCGGATGCCCTAGGTCCAGCTCGCTCAGTAAGAGCTCGGTCCAGAATTAACAACCTGAGCTAGGGCCCAGCTCGTTGACAACCATCATACCAAGCAACTTAACGTAAAATTGATTTGTAAAATTTTATTTCTAATGAGATAAAATAAATTGATAAGAAATAGTTCCCATCTAAGAATGAAATAAGAATTATTTTTATTCTTCTATCCTTTATTCCTTTTACAAACATAGTTCAAGAATAAAGGATAAGAGTTATCCCGTCGTAAGTTATACATGCACCAAATAATTAATATAAAGGTAAAACAGATTTTGTCTAATATGATAGAAGGATAATTTTCAAAGTCATGCTACCAATGAGATAAAGTAAATGAATAAAAAAAATCTTATTCCATATAAAAGTGATGATAAGAATTATCTATCTTTTATTCTCAAGCATAGTCCAAAAATAAAGAACAGTTTACTTTGTACATATAATTCCGATACAGTCCAAAATTAAAGTATATGAATAAAATGATAATTCTTATCTCACATAAAAGTAATGAGTTATCATTTTATCCATCTTCTATTCTTTTTTTAAGTATAGTAAAAAAATAAAGGATAACGTTCATATTGTTTAGAAGTTATTTCTATACTAAACAACTTCAAGCAAAATTGATTTGTTTGGTGCAAATGTAACTTTCACAAAGAAAAACTAATTTGGTATTATTTGATAACCAGATAAGTAACTGTTTTTCTCTGTATGTAAATCTTATCTTTACTTTTTTTCTGATCGGACAGTTTGGATCTAAACTCAAATTTTGAGGTACTTTAGGGAATCCTGGCCGAGGTAAAACCGGGTCTATCTAAAATATAAAGTTGATAAAATGAAATGGATAAAGAGGTGTATAAACGAAGCCTCTTTTCCAGGATAGAGACCCCACTCAGTATATATATATGTACCTTGTGTTCTCCTGATTTCTATCTGCACTTCTCACTTTCAATTTTCACTCCCCTCCTCGATTCCATCTTCTCCTCTGGTTTCCATTGTTGTTATTTGCTTCATACTTCTCTAGAACTTATTCCGAAGCGATTTTTGGCGCAATTTTTCGTTCAATTATGGCGATTTCTCTGAGAAATGGTTTGCGCTTGGGTGGAATTAACGAATTTGCGAGAGAAAACTACTCCGGGCTATCAAGTAAAGGCGCGGGACAGGCGAACGAGTTCAATTTCAGAACGAAGAGAATAGAACTGAAAAGGCAGATTCGGTCGACGGAATGGGAGCTCCGCTGCAATTTCAACGAATCTAACCATGTAATTTCTCTCTTTAATTTGATGAGCTAAGAAAGGATACCCTGTTTGGGACTTTTTTAGTTAGTTTTTTTTTTTTTTTTTCTCAAAACTGGCACTCCACCTAGAATATACACCTTCTAGCTAACTGTTATTTAAGGACTATACTTAACCTTCCATACATTAATGGTGGTGGTACAGTCTTTAAATTGGGTTACTTCTTGCTTGTTTGTTAAATGTGATCAGTTAATTAATTTATTAAAAAAAATGAAGTCTGTGTTAGGTAGTCAAGAGGCAAAACTAGATAATGTTAATTTTGGTTTGTAGATGCGTGCATCTTCACAACAATAAGAGCAACTTCTAAATTTGAACAATAAGCAGTAATTTCTGTGTCCTTTCAAAGAAGTTAAATTTATGGTTGGTTCCTTTCAAATATAAAAAGTTTAAGGGTCAAGTTCAAAAGACTTGTATATGTGTAATGGCTGTTAGATGTTAATATCTTCATGTCAAAATATTAGTTTAATTTGGATGACTCAATGCGCTTTTAGGTCGAAAATCCAGTAGAAGCCACTCGATATAATACTTGGTGGGAGATGGCTCACAATAACTACAGAGATATATTATCTGCTGAGGATCTGGTTGAGTCTTTGAAGAATGCTGGGGACAAGCTTGTCATCCTGCATTTCTACTCTCCTTCCTGTGGTGGTTGCCGGCCTCTTCATCCCAAGGTAAAGATTCAATTTTCATTATTATGCAGGGGGGCACATGAGTAATTATGCCAAAATCATTTGAGTAAAAGGTGTACTATTGATAATCTTCATTAAAGAGAAATTTGGAATTGTATTAAAGGTCAAACGACCAAAAGGCACGTTTTTAAGAGTTGTCAAAACAATCAAGCTGATGTTTACAATTTTGATTTCTTAAGGACTCCTCTGTTAATTTATTTGTTACAATATGTGATTCCTTGTAGGTGTATCAAATAGCAGAGGCGCACCCAGAAGCGATATTTTTGAAAGTTAATCAAGAGGTGCATAAACTGCTTTGTGATAATCTAATAGTTCGTGTGCTACCTTTTTTCCAATTCTACCGAGGCGCACAAGGTCGTATTTGTAGCTTTAGCTGCACTCTTGCCACGGTAATTTATATAGTTATATTTCTTTTTATAATTTACCAAAATCAGAAATTGAAATATTTGATTATTCTTGTCAATACAACCTTTGGATATGAAATCAGGATAATTGAATTCTTGCAATGGTAGCTTGTAAGCTAGATATTTTTTTCCTTTTTAACAAATTACCGCAATAAAAAACTGCGATATTTGATAATTATTGCTAATATAACCTTAGTTTATGATCTTTTATTTAGATAAATAAATTGAAAGATGCCTTGAAGAAACATGGCAATGAGCAAAGCGGTCCGGGTCCTGCGAAAGGATTGGAGGGTGAGTTATTGAATATAGCTTCAAATAAGGAGATTAAACTTAATTATCCAGTTGGAGTTTAGATTTTGCTTTTTATGCTGCTTAACACTAGCAGCATATTAATTATGAGATGCTTTAATTGTCAATGTGTTTCAAGTATAGTTTGGTGGGCTTGGTCAGTGAGGGTATAATGTTATCTAGTCCTCTGAGGGGGAGTATTTTTCTTTTTCTTTTTTATGTTTATTACTGTAGCTGTTGTTTGATAATAATATTTCTATAATTAATAGGCTCAATTGAATAAGAAGCATTTAATTTTGGCCTAGGGAAGATGCATCTCTAAATAGAATCTAAATACCTGAGATACATAGTGCGCATTAGAAATTTGTACTTGTCCATGAATGTATGATTATTGAAGGGCCCAGATGAGACAGCATACTTGCAATAATGGAGATATTGCCTCTTGAAATTTTGGATTTATTGGAACCTCTTTCATTAATTGAGCTGTCTTTTCTAATCTCCATGACAACTTGTTTCTAGAGTTGAAGGCAAGACGCAAGCTCCTGTCAGTTTATCTGGTTTTAGATATCTTTTGAGTACCAAACAATTTACAACTTGTTCTGGTGACGTCCGTTTAGCAGGGCCACAGGCAATCTAGCTGACTAACTATAATAAATTTGGAGTAGAACTATGGTGTGATGAATCCAAACCGTTGAAACCGATGTACTTCACGAGTGATGTGCGTACATGCAAAATTTTGAATGTTTCGAATTTATTTAGTACAAAGTCAAGCAGTCAAAATTGATGAAAAATGAATGATCCAAAATGAAGTTTTAGAAGTTATTTTAATGCATTCATTTTTCATCAATTTTGACTGCTTGACTTTGTACAAAATAAATTCGAAACATTCAAAATTTTGCATGTACGCACTGTTAGTTTGTAATAATCTAGAAGTCAATAATACGATAAATTTGTTATATAAAGCTTTGTTCATGAATTGAATGTTTAATCATTTTGTTACCTTGAGTATTATTGAATTTATGAATCATTTCGAGTTCATGACTGGAATTGTGAAACTTCATAATATAGATGATAATACTCTTAAAAGTCTCTAACCAAGGTAATTAGCAGGAACACTAATTACCGCGATAAGGTTAGTGTGTGGATTAAATGATGGTTAAGTTTTACAAACCATAAACAAAGAGTTGTCATTTTAATCACACAGATACATGTCAGAGCAACTGATCAGAATCCGGACCAAATGGACTTAATTTGAAAATTTACAAGGCATCTCTAATATTCATGTCAATGCAGATCAAATAGTTCGGATTCTTTCTACAGCAACTCAAAAGTGTATCGCACACATATAAATTCTCCCTCCTTTAGAAAGAAAAAAGTCCCAATTTTTAAAACAGACAAAAACAGGAAGTTATTATACCACGCAAAAAAAAAAAAAAAAATGTCCTTCCTGAAATTACTTCCACTTTGAAAATTGAGGTAGGTTATTCAGCACTATATCTTTTAGTACCAAGTGGACCCCTGTGATTCTGCTCTCTGGGCCCACAGTGACAGCTCAATCGGCTAACAGAATGGATGGTAAGGCACCTCGTTGACGAGGGGGCTCCATAGGACCCACATGTGGGGCCCGTGCTGTGTTTAAGAGCGGATAAGAGCTCCACCGTGGCAGTGGCGCTTCATCAAGGCCCAACGTGGCAGAATAATCTTTAGTCTTTACAGTATGCTTTTATGAAGCATTTACAGTGTAAAACAATCAGCAAATTTAAAAAAAAAATCTATTAATATCTAAGTAGTAAAAGTCTATCATAGAGCAACCTACAAATTTACCGCTAAGCCGGATGCCAACTCTAATTATAAATAGTAATTAAATTGATGTATGAGATAAGGAATGAGAGTAGGTCCGATGCCCATCGGACCTACCTTGGTTCGATGGGTGATATGACCATCCGATCTGCATCAAGATTCGTGTGTTCTGTATCAAAATCTGTGTAAGAATGTATCAATTTCCGTGCACATAGATCTTGATGCTAATCGTACGGTGATAGAGCTAATTGAACCTAGGTCCGATGCCCATCGGACCTACTCCTATCTCATGAGATAATCAATCGGTGCAACCTACTTGCATTTGGTGGCAATTATGATTTTAATCAACTCTTCAAACAAATCCCTTTTAAAAAGGAAAAAACCGTACGAGTTCTTGAAATACTCATTAGCATAATTATTAAAATAAATTCTCATGGTGCTAACTGCTAACTAATACTGATTAGATCTAAATAAATTAAAATCTATACTTCTTCAATATTACAGCTGAGAACAAGGTTCTTTTTTAATTATTCTAGACATCATTTGCATCTAACATCTCAAAAATTTAAATGAGTCTCACAAAAATGTCATTAATATTGTATAAAACATCTAATTCGCAATCAGTTTTCACATAGTAAATAGAATTATTGGTGAATGTTTTTGAATTTTAATTATATTTTATTAAAAGTTATGATTCTATTAATAGAAAAATCGGGAGAACTAGATAGTATTAATTTTTGGTTTGTTAAGCGAATAACCCAATAACTGGAGAAGTAACCGCTGTTGTTCTCCCGATTTTTTATTAATAGAAAAAAAAAAGAACATCGGAAATAGGGTGAGGTTTTTGCAAAATTCTATTTGTATGAAGAACGGAATGGTTTATTCTGTCCAGCAAACGGGAATCGATCTCGTTCATGTTGAGAAATAGAATAACCTCAGAAGATTCATCATCGGTTATTAAGGCAACAATTAGGCTAGCATGCAAAATACAGCTGTATAGCTGTAATTGGTACCTAGCCTATATTCAGTATGTAATTAGGCAAGAGATCAAGCAATCTCTTATTAAGGAAAACAGCCAACGGCTAATAGAGTAGAATAGGCTATAAGAATACTTGTATAGCACTTGTAAATTCAGAATTCATAATACGAAATTCTTTCTTTCATCATATTCATCTCTCCCAAATTCCATTATGGTATCAGAGCAGGAGTAAATCCTGTAAATCACGCAATAAACAACAAGCAAACAGAGGGTCTAGAGCCGATAGAGCCAAAAGAACCCCAGATTCAAGCAACAAGCAATCAGAGGGTCTAGAGCCGACAGAGCCAAAAGAACCCCATATTCAAGCAACAAGCAAACAGGGTCTAGAGCCGACAGAGCCAACATAACCCCAAATTCAATCAGATTTTCTTCCTTATCAATTTTTTGCTTTTCTCTCTTTTTCCTTTCTTTATCAAAAATCAGCACACACAAAAAAAAAAAAAAAAAAAAACCAAACGAGTAAACTACTTGTACCAGAAACTGAAACCAGCAAACCAGCATCTGTTCTTATCAGTGTTTGTACCAGTAAAACTAGCATACCAGAAAAACTGTTTGTACCAGAAAAAACTCAGAAACCAGTATCAGATCAGAAACCAGAAAAAGAACTCAATAGCAACTATCCTTAGATTATACCAGAAAAAAGCTTCATCAACTTTGTCAGCAAATACCGAAGGAAACATACTAGAAAGATTTTACCTTGTTCTCCGTGAAATTAACAACCTGACATCTAGGTCGGAGAAATTCGAATCGCAACAGTAAACTCTATTGCCTACTCAAATTTCAAATCGAAAGGATGCAATCTAGTGTCGCCCGAAACCCTAACTCTAGCTTCCAACCGGCGGTGAAAAGGGGAGCACACAACAGCGCCGACAAGTGCGACCACTGCAAGAAGCAGGGTCACACTCGCGACAATTGCTGGCACCTCCATCCTCATCTCCGACTGGTCCGTGAGAAGGGAGAGCGAGGAGGTAACAGGGGCGGCGGGAAGAAGGAGAAGCGATTTTGGAGGATGAGTAAGGGATCAGACTCAACAAATGAAGGGGTCGGGGTTGGATCCGAACCAGCACCAGCGCCTCTGGTTAATCAAATTGATCTCTCTGGATCTTCTGTGGCACAAACGGTACAGCTGACTCAAATTCTAAATAGGTTGCTACAGCAGCAAACCTCAGGTTTTGTGCATTCTAAAACTACTTTTAAATCCTGCAAAATTGACAATGATTTTAAATTTGCAAGTATGTGTCACAACACAAACAAATGGATTATTGACTCGGGTGCCACTGACCACATGACATGGGACCAAAGTAAATTAGAAAATGTCACACAAATTAAAAACCCTCAACATGTAATTGTTGCAAATGGAGACAAAGTTCAGATTCACGGTTTTGGTACAACCAAATTTCTTACAAAAGACGTGAAAGATATTTTGTATTTACCAAATTTTAACTCCAACTTATTATCGGTTAGTAAAATAACCCAAGAGTTGAATTGTAATGTTATATTTTCACCAAATAAAGTGACCATTCAGGATCGAGAATCAGGGAATATAATTGGTGAGGGATGTTTAAAAAATGGGCTTTATTATCTTGAAGAACCCATAAATAAATGTCATGTGTCATTAAATCAAATAGACCGTGACAAATTACTGCATTGGAGATTTGGTCACCCTTCTGATCAAGTTTTAAATAAACTGTTTTGTTATAAACTAGATTCTAGAAATTGTGATATTTGTAAGCTTGCAAAACAAACTAGATTACCTTTTCCCTTATCTACTAGTATATCAGAAACTAAATTTGATTTAATTCATTCTGACGTGTGGGGTCCAGCCCCGATTGACTCTTATAATCATTTTAAATATTTTGTCACATTTATTGATGATTTATCTCGTACTACTTGGGTTTATCTTTTAAAAGAAAAAAATGAAGTTTTTTCTTGTTTCAAAGAATTTTTTAATTTTGTTGAAAATCAATATAATGCAAAAATTAAGATTTTTAGATCAGATAATGGGACAAAATTTGTAAACAAAAATTTTCTAGAGTTTTTTAGGTCCAAAGGAATCTTACACCAAACCACATGTATTAATACACCTAAACAAAATGGTGTTTCAGAAAGAAAAAATCGTCACCTCCTTGAAGTCACTAGATCACTTCTTTTTCAAAATAATGTCCCAAAAATATATTGGTCAGATGCAGTGTTAACAGCAACCTACCTTATAAATAGGTTACCAAGTGCAAGGTTAAAAAACATGAGTCCTTTAGAAATTCTCAAAGGTAGAAAAATTGACCTTGATCATATTCGAGTCTTCGGATGCACATGTTTTGTCCACATAAAAAGACATGACAAGTTAGACAAAAATTCTGTTAAAACTATATTTTTGGGATATTCTTCTGAAAAAAAGGGGTATAAGTGCTATGATCCGAAAAATTTCAAAGTTTATTTTTCAAGAGATGTGTCATTCTTTGAAAACACACCCTATTATCTAACAAATGAACAAATAACTTCATCAAGCCACCCAATTGTGGCACCTCCAAATAACTTTGTTTTTCCAGAAGAAACAAATGAAAGACAGGTTTTGAATGAAGACCAACAAGGTGAAACAACAGCAATTCCTTCAGGGGGAGAAAATGAGGACAGTGAGTCAAGTGGAGAATCAACTCAAGAAGAAATTGCCGTGAGAAGATCCATACGACAAACGAGACCTCCAGTCAAGTTAAGGGATTATGTATCCCATCAGGTGATGTATCCAATTCAAGATTATATTTCTTATAAAAGGGTATCACCAGAATACCGGGCCTATTTAGGAAGCATAACAAATCAAACTGAACCAACTACTTTTGAGGAGGCAAGACAAAAACCAGTCTGGCATAAAGCTATGAAAGAAGAACTTCAAGCTTTGGAAAAAAAATGATACATGGGATATTGTCTGCTTACCAAAAGGAAAAAAACATGTAAGGTGTAAATGGGTATACAAGATTAAGTACAATAGTGATGGTACGATTGAAAGGTATAAAGCTAGATTAGTGGCCAAAGGATTTACCCAGACCTATGGTATTGACTACCAAGAAACCTTTGCACCAGTAGCTAAAATGAGCACAGTTAGGATTTTGTTATCGGTAGCTACCAACTTAGGATGGAATTTGTTTCAAATGGATGTGAAAAATGCATTCCTTCAAGGAGTTCTGGAAGAAGAAGTCTACATGACGCTTCCTCCAGGTCATGATGCTACATTAGACGCATCACATGTATGTAAGCTAAAAAAGTCAATTTATGGTCTAAAACAGTCTCCAAGAGCATGGTATGCCAAACTAAGCTCTTCTCTAGTAAAAAATAATTTTATTAAAAGCACAGCTGATTCTTCTATGTTTATCAAACATAGACAGGACTCTACCACCATTATTCTTGTTTATGTAGATGACATTATCATTACAGGAAATGATAATGAAGAAATTAAAAATGTCAAACAATACTTGCAAAATGAATTTGATATTAAGGATCTTGGAAAACTCTCATATTTTCTTGGAATAGAAATAGCTCACTCTAACAAAGGCTTATTTCTATCTCAAAGAAAATATGTACTTGACCTGTTAAAAGAAACTGGTAAACTAGGAGCCAAGCCAGCCAGTACCCCAATGGAAACAAACGTTAAACTGGGGTTAGAAGATGGTGAATTACTATCTGACATAGGACAGTATCAAAGGCTGGTGGGAAAACTAATATATCTTACAGTTACCAGACCTGATATTGCATTTGCAGTTAGTATGGTAAGCCAATTTATGCATGCTCCGCGTACCAGTCACTTGAGTGCAATTGATAGAATACTTAGATACCTAAAATGCACTCCAGGTCAAGGAATTTGGATGAGAAAAAATGGTTCTAATGATGTGGTTGGTTTTTCTGATGCAGATTGGGCCGGGAGCTGTGACAGAAAATCAACCACTGGCTTTTGTACCTTTGTAGGTGGAAACTTGGTAACTTGGAAGAGCAAGAAGCAAAATGTTATCGCTCGTTTAAGTGCAGAAGCAGAATATCGAGCCATGGCATCCACAGCAAGTGAGCTTATCTGGATTAAACAATTACTCGGTGACATGAAGATTGAGCATACAAGAACCATGCAAATGTACTGCGACAATCAAGCCGCACGACATATTGCATCCAATCCGGTCTTCCATGAAAGAACAAAACATATAGAGGTGGACTGTCACTTTGTTAGAGAAAAAGTACAGTCGGGAGAAATAGAAACTCCGTTTGTCAGAAGCAAAGAGCAACTGGCGGATATTTTCACAAAGGCACTCGACAAGACAAGTCATCTAAACATACTTGTCAAGTTGGGTTCAATCAACTTATTTGAACCCCACTTGAGGGGGAGTGTTGAGAAATAGAATAACCTCAGAAGATTCATCATCGGTTATTAAGGCAACAATTAGGCTAGCATGCAAAATACAGCTGTATAGCTGTAATTGGTACCTAGCCTATATTCAGTATGTAATTAGGCAAGAGATCAAGCAATCTCTTATTAAGGAAAACAGCCAACGGCTAATAGAGTAGAATAGGCTATAAGAATACTTGTATAGCACTTGTAAATTCAGAATTCATAATACGAAATTCTTTCTTTCATCATATTCATCTCTCCCAAATTCCATTAGTTCAATTAATGAATCACTAATTAATATAACTGTATCGCTAATTAATCTTTAAAAAAAATCATCCCTCGACGGTAGACCAGATCCAGATGGTTTTTTTAATTGATTGGGATAGGCAAGGGTCCGGATCCCCTAAAGTAACCCAATCTTTGGGTTTTGGATTGAGACCGTCCAATTCAAATTCGTCGCTCGAGATTGTCTCAGGATTCGAGTTCGTCATCAGGATGTGTATGCTCACTTCGCGGATGGATTTTTGCGGATTCGAATCGGATGGTCCCGATCCAAAACCCAAAGATTGAGTTACTTCACTTGATCCGAACTCGATAGCAAACGGTGCATGTAATAAGAAGTTTGGTTCCTCAACTTTCTAATTTTTATTTTTTCCAGATTATATCAGAGGTATCTAAGATAAAATCTGAACATCCAAACTTGAAATTTGTGCACATAATTGAGGCTAGAAGATACAATAAACACACCAGTGTGCAAAAATTAGCAGTAACTCACATTTAAACTCAAAAAATATAGAAATACCAACAAGTCTGGACGGTATAGATAATTTCATCCAGGCATGTTTTCTTTATCTATTAATTAGCAATTCGTTAACTGGACAGAATAAACTATTCCGTTTTTCCTATAAATCAAAATTTCGTAGAAACCTGATCTTTTTCCGATATTTTTTATTTTATTTTTCTATTAATAAAAAATGGGATGTTCTCCGCTGAAAATAGATTCCTTTGATTACCACCATTCCATTATAACTGGATATGTCCATTTTCATGGATGTCCCATGGTTATTATACTCTGACATATGGCACATCTTAATTTTAACATCTTAGAGCATCTACAATGGTGATTTTTTTTAAAAATTGCTAATATGATGTATTAATTGCTAATATAATTGCTGCGTTGTAGGTCAATTTCTAAAAAAGCAAATTTGCTTATAAAGCAAACGATTTCTTTTGGACATGCTGGTACTCTCTCTTTCCTATTAGCTCTGACCCAATTTCTGGGATAGAGGGTTAAGAAATTAAAATGAACTTAATTTTTAAACAGTGTTTTACAACTGTTTTTTATTTTTTACAGATTGCTGGGTTAGAGATGCTCTTAGAACATTGGTATTATTAGAGTTTCTAATCTGATGTGGCAGTTTCTAATCCAGTTTCAGGGATGTGGGAGAGTTTCTTATTTAGAAACTATGCAGTAAAGTTTCTTATTAAGAAATTATTTATAAACTCCATGTTGGCCAAATAATTGGCTCAAATTATTTCTCTTTTTTAATTTGTTGCTGACGTCGTTTAACAGAAACTCTAAAATTAATTTGAAAAATTTAAGAGTTAGAAACTTTAAAGACCTTAATTTCTAAAATGTGGTTAACAGTTATTTAGAAACTCATTTGAGTTGCTGGGATGTAAATGCTCTTATATTTTTAATCATGTCCTTTAAATAAAAGGTGACAAATTAAATTTTAATAAAATAAACTTCTTAAGCTTTTTATGTTGATCATGTGATTATGTGTTAACACCTTTACTTTTCTTTTAAAATGATGCATCACCTAATATTTATGTAAATCTTCTTTATTTATTTAATAATATGAAGAAGTAAAGATTTCTTATTGTCCATTTTTATACTAGGATTACTTTTGAAAATTATATTGTTTTTTAAGGTTATGAAAATTATATTGTTAGTGAGATAAAATAAGTGCATTTAAAAATAATTCATTCAATATGTGAGAGTGATGATAAAATCATAATCTTTTTATAGGAGGGTTCAAATGCCTCCATTTTTTGTACCTCCACCATGCCTCCATTTTTAAAAACTTTAATAACTCAAAATTTAAAACTTAAAAGTCAAAATAAAACCATTGGATATGATCTACATCATTTTATCTATGTGCTCATAAAAAATTATCACATTTTTATTTTGTTTTTTATGTGAATCAATAAGTTGAAAAATCAACGTCTACAAATTATCTACATTAGTATGTTTTTTACAAGCTCTTGATGACAACCAAAACAAAATTGAAATGTCATAATTATTTACACATGCATAGATAAAATGATGTATATCATATCTAACGGTTTTATTTTGACTTTTAAGTTTTAAATTTTGAGTTATTAAAGTTTTTAAAAATGGAGACATGGTATAGGCATGAAAAATGGAGGTATTTGAACCACCCTCATCTTTTTATTGTTGTATTTTTCTCTTTTTCAAACACAGTCCAAAAGTAAAGAATAATGCTTATTTCGTTATAAGTTATTCTTGTACCAAGCATTTTAACGTAAAATCGTTTTGCCAAATAAGGAAAAACTATAGTTATATTTCTAGTGAGACAAAGTAAATACATCTACATCTCTGATATTATTAGAGTTTTTAATCTGAGGTAGTAGTTTCTAATTCAGTTTCAGAGATATGGAAGAGTTTCTTATTAAGAAACTGTTTATAAACTCCACGCTAGCCAAATGATTAGCTCAAATTATTTCTCTTTTTTAATTTATTAAATTGCTGACGTAGCTTAATAGAAACTCTAAAATTAATTTCAGGAATATGAGAGTTTAAAAACTTTAGAGACCATAATTTCTGAAAAGTGATTAACATTAATTTAGAAACTCATTTGAGTTGCTGGGATATAGGCGCTCTTGAATAGTTCTTATTTCATTTAAGAGGGATAATAAGAATTATCTTTTTATTCTTATATTTCTTATGGGGGGGGGGGGGGGGGGGGGGCGGGGGTAGAGCGGATAAATCCGGTCCGTATTCAAAATTAGATATAGAAATCTAATATTTGAATATCTGTGTAGATACGGATTACATATATGATTTTAAATTTAATTATTTGTATTCGAATAGTAGATATATATCATATAGTTTAATATATATGATGAAAAAATTATTTTACTCACCATTATAATTAACTAAATATTATGAACTTTGCGTCAGAAGTCATTCATGTACCAAACAACTTAATTGTCTGAATAACTTTCAACATCCTTACCGGTCACATATCTAGGGATGCCTCTGACAACTAAAAAGCCCTCCAGACAATGCTATATGCCATTAGTTGAAAAACTAGAAAAGAGGCTTCAAGGGTGGAAAGGAAAATTGATATCAAGAGGAGGAAGGGCCCAATTAGTCAATTCGGTACTCTCGTCGATCCCAATTTACTTTATGAATTGTTTTAGATTGCCAAGGTGGGTCTTACAAAAAATCGACAAGCTAAGGCGACTATTTCTGTGGGGCCGAAATGTGAAGGAGGGGCGTGGAATTTCCTTGATAAATTGGAAAACGGCAATTCTGCAAAAAAAATGTGGGGGAATGGGCCTTAGAGATATAGAGGTACAAAATATTGCTTTACTGTTGAGGTGGTGGTGGAACTTGTACCAAAAAAGGGATTCCCTTTGGAAGTTCTGGGGGGTGCGACTGTGTGGTTTGGGAGGCAGACAACAGGGGCCACGTATATAGTTGAGACAAGGGTCCTTCTTCTGGTCCCAGTTGCTAAAAATAGAGAACCTGTTCAGATGGAGCACAGAGTGGAGTATTGGAGATGGCACATCTCTGTCCTTCTGGTACGACAAATGGTCACCGGAAGTACTACGGTGGCGGGGAGATGGCGGGCCTAGACTGTCCAACATCAGGTTATCACTGGCAGAGGCAATACCGAGTATACAGGAACTGGCACCTAATGTAGAAAACTGTCCACTGCTGGCTACTGGACAAGATACGCTGATATGGAGATGGGGCAGTCTGGGGGCTTTTTCAACAAAGAGTATCTATGATATACTCAAATCGGGAGGAAAAATCAAATGGGCCTTCTCCTCTATATGGTCAGCAAAATGCCCTGCAACAGCGAAGATTTTTTGTTATTTGGTCCTGAGAGGCAGGATACTCACTCATGATGTACTCCGCAAAAGAAGAATTCAATGTAATATGGACTGTGGATCGTGCCCAGTAGAATCTACCCTACACCTACTATTCTTATGCCCATATGCAGTAAGTGTGTGGTGGATCATCTCCAATCGTTTAGAGGTCTCCATATTCAAACCAGGTATGAATGTAGAGCTGATATGGCACCAGTCTTGGGGAGTTTTCAAAAATTCCTTCAAGGGAAACAAGAAAGGTAGGAAGAAAATCTGGACTACATGGTTCATTTGCGTGACGTGGGGTTTATGGAAACAGCGAAATGAAAGGATATTCAGAGATTCCAGGGTGCCACCATGGATATTAGCAGAGAGGATATTACAAGAAGGAAGATTGTGGCTGAGTGTTTGCTGACAAGAAAGTTTTTTCTTTTATTTTTTCTACTCTGTTTTTCGGTAATTTTCTGTTTTTTTCTGTATTCTCCTCGTAGTCGTTTCTCTGTGGATGTAACTCTGTACGAATTTTAATTTAAACATCTGACAGCTTCTGTCAAGATTTCTCAAAAAAAAAAAAAAAACTAATGAGATGATGGATAAAAAGATAATTCTTATCCCACATAAAAGTAATGAGTTATCATTTTATCCTTATATATTTTATTCTTTTTTTTTTAAGTATAGTCCAAAATAAAGAATAACGTCCATATTGTTTAGAAGTTATTTCTATACCAATTAAAAGTAAAAATGATTTGTTTGGTACGGAAGTAACTTCCACAAACAAAACATGGCTCTCATCTCATCTGAGAGTTATCAATATACCAAACAAGACTAAAGTAAAATAATTTATTACAAATTAAAAAAAAAAAACACCGTTTACTTTGTACATTATAATTCCAATATAGTTATTGGTAAAATCTAATTTATCTGAATGTAAAGCATCTCTCCATTTCGTTAGAACAGGATTTATTCATTTTAAGAGATATACTGGTATATGATAATTTTACTAAAATAAAAAATTTCATATTTTTATTGTTGGTATGCAGAGGCGGATTTAGTTGAGATGAATAAATTTCATATTTTTAATGTCACCTTAATTGTTAATAAAATGTAAGTTCTGAAAACTTTCTTAGTAAAACTGATTTTACTATAGATAAAAAGAAAAAATTACTATGTTTTACATACGGTCCATGGCAGGGTTAAAACCAGGTCTATCTAACATCTGAAGTTTCTAACATGAAATAGATGTAAAATCTAAACTACTATATTGAATAATCTGTAGTACAGTATGTATTTATAGCAGTGTTCTAAATAGCGCCGCTATAGCGTTTTTGGACCCCAAACGCTACGCTACGACATCAAAATGCGCTATTTGCGCTACGGCCGCTACAGCGCTATAGCGGTCCGCTACGGCGCTATTTGCGCTATACAATATGGGTTTTTTTTTTTTTTTTTTTTAAGCAATTTATATGGGTTTTAAATAAAGATAAAAAAAATCTCAAACCAAAATTGAATTTGTTGCTACTTGCTACAAATAAATCAATTTGAAATTGGGAATAGAAATTGAAATTTGAATAGAAAAAAAGTCCAAACCGGAATTAAAATTTGAATAGAAAAAAAAATAGATTATGTCATGAATCATGATACTTAAGATATTTTTAATAGGAAAAATCGATAGTTTATGATATTACTATGGATATTTTGAACCGCAATTTGGACTTTGTACGGGTTCAATATGAATATTATAATTTCTTAATTACTTTGGTGTTATTTATTGTTCTATGAGACCTTAGATAATGTTGATATTTAGTACAAATATTAAATATACGAAATGTAAAAAAAAAAAAACGCTATTTGGAATAGCTTCCGCTATAGCGACGCTATTCGCTATAGCTTTTTTTTTAATCTTCCCGCTACGACGCTATAAACGCTATTTAGAACCTTGATTTATAGATAGTGATTACCCCTTCTTGACTTCTTCTAACCTTAGTTACATCATTCTAACTGTGGTTAATCACTAACAGAAAACCAACAGTGTATAGTATAACAAACTTCTATAATCCTAACAACTCCATAATTCTGTTGTTAAAGCCAGAGTCGACTGTCCAGTGACTTCGGTACTGGAAGTGTCCATTGTACGTCTATTAGGAATAAATAGTCTATAAAAGCGCCTCTTTTCCTGGATAGAGACCCCACTCAGTGTATCTATGTCGCTTATGTTCTTCTCTTGATTTCTCTCTGTGCTTCTCACTTTCAATTTTCCCTCCCCTTTTCGATTCCATTTTCTCCTCTGGCTTCCGTTTTGTTATTTTGGCACAATTTCTCGTTGAATCATGGCGATTTCTCTGAGAAATGGATTGCACTTGAGTGGAATTAAAGAATTCGCGAGAGAAAACTACTTCTTCTGGCCATCAAGTATAGCTGTGGGTCAGGCGAACCAGTTGAATTTCAGAACGAAAAGAATAGAACTGAAAATGCAGATTCGATCGACTGGATGGGAGCTCCGTTGCAATTCAAATGACTCTGACCATGTAATCTCTCTCTTTACTCTGATGATCTAAAAAGGAGACTCTGTTTAAGACTATATTAATTTTTTTTCCCTTTCCTTAGAAATGACACTCAACCTGTCGAATTTTAGAAAATACACCTTCTAGTTAACTTTAATAAAAGGAGTATACGTAACTTTCCATACATTAAAGGGTACAATTTCATATTTGGGTTACTTCTTGCTTTGTTTGTTAAAATGTGATCAATAAATTAATTTATTAAAAAAAATGAAGTTCGTGTAGTTGTCAAAGGAAAACTAGATAGTATTAATTTTTGGTTTGTAGATGCCTGTATCTTCACAACGATAAGTAACTTATAAATTTGAATATCAAGCAATAATTTGGTGGTACTTCTTTTGAAGAAGTTGAGAAGTTTCGTTTGGTTCCTTGCAAATATGAAAAATCCTGAGGTTAAGTGGAAAAGACTCGTATATGTGTAATGGCTGTTGGATGTTAATATCTTCATGTCAAAATATATGTTTAAGTTGAACGACTTAACGTGCTTTTAGGTCGAAAATTCAGGGAAAGGAACTCCATGTTGGTGGGAGATGGCTCACAATAACTACAGAGAAATATTATCTGGTGATGATCTGGTTGAGTCTTTGAAGAATGCCGGGGACAAGCTTGTCGTCGTGCATTTCTACTCTCCCTCCTGTTGTGGTTGCCGGACTCTTCATCCCAAGGTAAAGATTCAATTTCATTATTATGCAGGGGGCACATGAGAAATTATGCCAAAATCATTTGAGTAAAGGGTGTATAATTTTTTATACTCAAGAACTCTTCTGTTAATTTAATAGTTACAACATGTGATTCCTTGTAGGTGTTTCAAATAGCAGAGACGCATCAAGAAGCTATATTTTTGAAAGTTAATCAACAGGTGCATAAATCGCTTTGCGATACTCTAATAGTTCATGTGCTACCTTTTTTTCAATTCTACCGGGGCGCACAAGGCCGTGTTCATAGCTTTAGCTGCACTCTTGCAACGGTAATTTCTAAAGTTATATATATATTTTTTTTTTTTATAGTTTACTGAAATCAGAAATTGGAATATTTGATTAATCTTACCAAAACAACCTTTGTAGATAATTGGATTCTTGCAATGGTAGTTTTTTATGGTCTTTTTTTTTCTTTTTTTACAAATTACCGCAATCAGAAACTGCGATATTTGATTATTCTTGCTAATACAACCCTAGTTTATGATCTTTTTTTTCTTTGTTTAGATAAATAAATTGAAAGATGCATTGAAGAAACATGGCATTAAGGAAAGTGATCCGGGGCCTTCGAAAGGATCGGAGGAGGGTGAGTTATTGAATTTAGCTTCAATTAAGGAGATTAAACTTAATTATCCACTTGGAGTTTCTAATAATAATGAAGATTTTGCTTTTTATGCTGCTTAGCACTAGCAGCATTTGCATTGTGAGATGCTTCATTTGTCAACTGCTTTAATTTAGTATAGATTAGTGGGCTTGGTTACTGCGGGTATATTATATATTATCTAGTCCTCTGAGTAGAGGTACTTTTCTTTTTCTTTTTCTTTTTCAGTTTATTGCTGTAGCTTTTGTTTAATAACAATATTTCTATAATTAATAGGCCCTGTTGAAAAATAAGCCATCAATATAATGCTCGTTGGAGAGAGATCAATGCTGTGTAAGTTAACAAATGCTCACATTTAAATATGTATTTTGTTTATATCTTGTGCCATGCTTCTCAGTGCAGTAGCCTGCTAACTTGCCTGGCCCAGTCGTGAAAACCAACTAACCTGTACATCTCTAATCTGCCTTAACCATTGTTTAGTGAGAAAAAGAAAATCTTGGTTGGATTGATTGTTCTTTAATAATGCACTGACTAAACGCCCATTGTCCATTAGTTTCGGCCTAGGGGAAGATGCATTTCTAATAGAAACCTGAGATACCTAGTACGCATTAGAAAGTTGTACTTATCCATAAATGTATGATTATTGGAGGGCCTAGATTAGACAGCATACTTGCAATAATTTAGCTGTCTTTTCTAAGCTCCTGTAAGTTTATTTGGTTTTAGATATACTTTTAGAGTACCAGCAAATTTAACACTAGTTAGGTAGGTTATTGGAGGTCTTCTCTGAAATTACTCCCACTTTTGAAATTTAGGTAGGTTATATAACATTGGACCATTTAGTATCAAGTAGACCCCCTTCAAGTCTTCAACCCTTTCTTCAAGTCCTCCCAATTATTTAGCACCTGATTCTGCTATCTGGGCCCACAGTGACAGCTTAATCTTCTAACAGAATGGATAAGACCTCCAACGTGGCTGTTGGTGCTTCATGAAGGCCCAACTTTAGTTCCTTTCATTTTGTAGTAAAGAGGTTGTAAATAAACAATGATTTTGAGCGTATCATTAGAAACTTGTCTTGTAAAGGTGTTGTAGTCAAGGACCGAACGTATAGCAACATAGCTAAAACTGCTTTTAGGTGAGAATTTGCAAGTGAAAGAATTGGATTGATCTCTGTTTTCTTTTCTTTTCTTTTTTGAAAAACTTGGCAGGTGCTGCGAAGGGTGGATTGATCTCTTAATACGAGTAAGTTGCAGTACTGAGTGATATACAGATACTAGAAATATTATGCTTGACGAAGAATTTTTAGTCTTCAAAAATTGAACCAGTACGGTTTAATTGTTCAAAAATCGATAGATACTGGTTCTGTTATACCTTTTTTTTAGGTCTTTGTTTTGTCTTCTTTTATGGTTACTATGATCATCTAGTGGTACAATCATTGTTCATAGTTTAAGACTATCAGCATACATGCATTTGACTTGGTACATTGCAAATTAGAAATGCAGATCAGCTAATTAGTTCATCTCTCTCTTCTTTTTTTCCTTTTTGAAACCTTGGTAGTGCCTACCAAGGAATCTCTCTTTCTCTATGGTGGGTGCTCGGTTTTTCACGTCTGGGCAATACCAGATTCATCTGGCTTAGATTCCAGAGCCTCACTAAAATCAACCACAGATAATTTTGAACTGATACCTGACAAGAAGAGGAACAACAATTAATCTAACAAACAGCAAGAACAGAGTACACGTGCTCAGCTAGCATGTTAGCAAGCTGGCAGACTGGCACTGCTTATGATTTGTTGTTATCAGAAATTCATAAACATAGCTTATAATGAACTTCTATAAACTTCAATTTTGTAATAAGAACACACCTGTTCACCTAAGAATGAAGCCTCAATCATTATCATCATAAGCTCGTCCTTATCTCTGCAGAAGATGTACAATACACCATATCATGGTACCATCACGCTGTATCTGCCTTGATATTTGGTTATTTGTGGCAAAAATCAGATCCTGGATTTCAGGTAGATCAGTTAGTAAGCCAGAATTAAAAGAAAAAGATAACAAAACAAAAGTAACAGAAATGTAGAAAACAAATACTAAACAGCTTACTTTATTGTAACATCATCCTTTTAACTTCTTCAACTGGGCCCCACCTTTTAAGGAAAGAGCCCTGGGCAAAATCGGCTTGCAGTCTCTCCCTGACTTATCCCCAGAACTACGCAACTCACTTATAATAGACCACTGCATTTCAAATTTAGGCTTATGCCCAGCCTTTTGCATTTCACGTGTAATTTCAGCTGCAATTTCCAAATTTTTTACCTCATGGTATTTCTCAAGTACATGGTTATAAATCTCATAACTCGGTACTGCACCGACCCGTACCATCACTTCCAAAACCGACTTAGCATCTGGTAATCTGCCTAGATCACAGAGGGCTCGAATTAGGGTTTCGGATGATTTTTTGCTCGGCCTCAATTGTTGTAATTCCATTTCAGTTAAAAAATTTAGAGCGGCATCAATATCCCTGCAACGGCAAAGAAGGTTAATTATTCCACTGTAAGTGATTTCGCATGGTACGTTGCCTCCTTTCAACATTTTGTTTGCCAAAGAGATTGCAGTCGTTATCTCTCCTTTCCTGCAAAATTGTCTGATCAGAGGGTCAAAGTACAAGTTCACAGGGGCCTTTTCACAAATATGCTTTGCCTCCAAGCACTGACCAGATGAAATCAGGCATAACCCGAGAGTGTTAATAATCGAGGAACCATACTTCCATTTCTTTAATGTAGTCAAATTAAATAGCTCAATTGCTTTGTCTAAACTACTCATCGTGCAAAAATGGCTCATAATTATTCTAAGGCTTCTATTGCTTGGTTCAAACCCTTTAGAAATAGAAGCATCAAATGCTTCGACCGATTTGCCCATATTTCCACATTTATGATATCCATACAGTAGAAAATCATAGGTAACATTATCAGGGTCTATACCCCTACGTTGCATCTCAGTTAATACTCGGTCAACAAGAGGCTCACTTCTCATGCTAAAGAGACAAGATATGAGGATATTTTTGTAAATAATTTCACTTGGCTTGTTCACGCCTTGAATTATATTTGAAAGTTTCAATGCCTTCTCAAAATTCTGTGTTGCACACATTCGACTTGTGAGAGCTCGGTATCCTGAGATGGAGATGCAAGCACCTTTTCTTAGCATGTAACAAAGGATTTCCAGGGTATTCTTGAAATTATTTTCTCTGCAACTGCCTTGCAACAAGGCATTCAAGCATGATTCGTCAAAACGTAAATTTTTCAAAGTTGTCCCTTGAAAAATTGAGTTCTTTTCTTTCCTCATCTCTCTCAAGCACAAGTCCAAGATAGAATTCGGTAATGTTTTTTCTGAAGGTTGTATCAAACAATATATACTGTCAACACAGCCAAACTTGAGTATCAGTGGCCACACAAGTTGGAAAGTACCAGCATCTAAGGTGCTATTCCTCTTGATCCAAATTTTATATAGACCAAGCGCTTCAGCTGACTTTCTCTCCTTTATAAACCCCTTAATTAGATATAAAATGCTTGAACTATCCAAAAATAAACCATTGTTAAGGATTGCCTCCACTATTGCACATGCAAAATCTGTGTATCCTGTGCTAGAAAGCAATTTCACAAGCACCTTGTATACATCATCCGAAGACCTGCGATGGTATCTCTCAATACTGTCAAGAAGTTCTAGGGTTTCACTTATAGTACCAAAATTAAGCAAAAAACAAAAAATAGCCTCTAATTCCTTTTTATCAGGCGACCAATTGCCTCTTTTTGCCAATTCCCAAGATTTCTTAAATCCATGGATATCTCTTTCTTCACAAAAACAGAACAGGAGGGAACTGTAACTTCCTCTCTCTACCAGCATATCGTGAGAAATCAACCTCTCCAAAAGCAAACATGCCTTCGCTGCCATCTTATTCTCGCTGAAAATTCGAACGGCTGAATTCAAAATTCTCGAATCGACATTATCTATCGATTCAGGCATCTCATCTATAATCCTCACAGCATCTTTCAAATACTGCACATTAGCAAGAAGGCACCTTAATAGTTCTTCATAAGCTTCTAGAGATAAATCCTTCCCCAATTGCACAGCCTCATGTCGTGTCTCGAGTGCATTTCTGACATTGCCCCTCTTCAATTCACTAATCACAACCGAGTCAAAATTTGGCACCATTGCTAGGTTTAGAACCTCATCCAAAGAACACTCGAATTCATCAATATCCATGTCCAAGTACAAACCATTTCCCAAATTGTCAAAAAATTCAGCCTTTTGAAACCCGACACTGTTATCTCTCTTTAGCTTCACCCCAAGGTGACCTAACCCTAGAATTGACATAGCTTTAGAGAAAAAGCAACCTCCTCTTTGAACAGAAATTATGTTAGAATTATTCACCTCATCAATTACCTTTTCAACCTCGTCAAGCTTTCTATATTTACAATATCCTGCTACAAGAATTCTAAAAGTATATAAATCAGGCTTTAGACCTTTCTCGAGCATATCATCATACACATAACTCACATGCCTATACATCCCCTTTCTGAAAATACCTCCAATGATGGAATTATAAAAATACACTCTAGGCATTATTTTTCTCGAAAAACATTCTGATAAATAAATAAAAGCATCTCTTACATTTCCACCCCTACAGCTTTGACAAATTAAATTCCCAAAGGTTGCAGCATCAGGTTTGAAACCCATCTTCTCCATTCTTTGCACAAAAATCCATGCTTTTTTAGAACCAAGGTTCGTACACAGGGAATTAACCATTTTACTGCAATTTTCAGATTTAGGAATCGCTGATTGTTCTCTTAGAAAATTCATCATATCTCCAAAATCCTTTTTTATACAAAACCCTTCAGCAATTTCTGAGATGGCCTCCTGGCTAGGTCTAATTCCAAATTGTTTTAAAAGCCGAATAAGCCTTACTGCTTCTGAAAGTTTACCGTTGTTTGCCACCCTAGTAACAACAAATTCCAGCACAGGCTTTTCAGAATACGAGCCCAGGCCAGCATTTATCATGTCTCTATAGATTCTAACTACCAAATCAGCATCTGGAATTTTGATTAGAGAATTAAGAAGAGAATGGTAACATGAACCAGACAAAACCAGACCCATATCTCTTGCTTGATCAAAAAGAGACAAAGAATCGTTAACCTTGGATGCTTCAGCATAGGCTTGAATGATGCCACTAAACAAAGCACCGTAGTCAGATAACACCATGTTATTTCTTACCATAGATGAAAGTAGAGATTTGGCCTCATCAAGCATCTGAGCACTTGCGAGAAGCGAAACCATAATTTCATAAGACCTTGATAGGTGGTGAAAATCTCCTCTTTGCAACTCACACCACCTAAAAAGCTTCCACAAATACGTCACTTCTCTGAGGTTAACGTCGTCACCAAAACCCAGTAAAATTTCTAAAAAGTTTTCGGGTTTTAGTTCTGAGGCGCGCAGGAACCGTCGAAGAGTCTCAGGCGAAAGATCGAGACCTAACTTCATCACCAATTGCAGAGGAGCACCGTAGGGAAAGGTGTCAGCTTTCTTCTCCCAAATGTGAGAAAACTTTGAAATAGCGAATTGCGCAACGGTAGTATGTGCAGGTGGTGGAGAAATTTCATAGAAACTGAAAGGGGTTTCAGAGTTGGGCTCTGAATGCGAGATGGCTTTGGAGGAAGTGGAGAAGGACAGAAACGGACAGAGCGGGAAGAAGTTGAAGAGGAGAGTGTGCAAGGTTGGAGGGAGATGGTGGTACAGAAGGGGAGATGTGCACTGGAGAGATCGAGTTAGGGAGAAAATGGAGCGGAATTTGTTACCCATCAGATGCTTTGAAAGATTTCTGTACTTCCATCTTCCATGAAGTCTCTGTGGATGAACGCGCAGCGACACAGAACTGGCAAGGAGAGAAAAACTGTAGATGACCTAGTTCTGGGATCGTAACCGTTTGATCTCTATCTTACGGTCCATATTAAACAATAAATATTCAATAATTCCAGTTACAGCGAGGTCACATTGAACTGTCCCGAAATTTTTATTAATAGAAAATAAAATAAATAAATATCGACATTGAAGAAGAGTTTCGTGAAAATCCGAGATATAACAATTCTGTTATAGTCCATAACGTCCAAGAGACATTATGGATCATTCCGGCCCGGTTAGCGAAATCAAGTTACCGCTAATTAACTAAATAAACATTGTAGCTGGCCGTTATGGTCTATAACGTTCAATGTCGACAATAACGGCCAGCTACAGTGTTTTTGTTATTAGAGATCAGATTAGCTGGCCGTGATGGTCCATAACGTTCAGCTACAGTACCCTGGACGCTATAGACTATGACGGAATTGTTATATCTCGAATTTTCACGAAACTCTTCTTCAATGTCGATATTTATTTATTTTATTTTCTATTAATAAAAATTTCGGTTGAACTAGATGGGGATTCCTTTCAGATTTCACGATCGCAAAATTTACTGAAAATTTTCAAGTGCATTAATTCATGCTCAATTAGAATTTGAAGTTTAAGTGCGAATTTATTGAAAATTTACAGGGAATTCATATTAATTTGAATTTAAAGATTCAATTGTGAATATGTATTTATTTTCTTCGCGGGTTTTAAATCATATTCACATCTTGCATTAAAAAAATTTTATAATAAATAAATTGCATGCATGATATGATATGAATGAATTTGCAATTATTTTTTTTATTTTGTAAAGGTACGAATTAAGGTCATGTTTGGTTGTGGAGTAAAGTTAATGAGGATTAAATGACTTACTCCATCTTACTCCACATATTTTACATCTTGTTTGGTAGTATAACTCGTGGCTTAAATTAATCCGCCTAGAGGAGTAAAGTGTTGGAAACTGAGCCTCTTCCTATGATAGTGGGCCCTACAGGTGGAGAAAGTGTGGAGTAAGTTAATCCACCTGAAGTGGTGGAGTAACTTACTCCGGATTAACTCACCTCTTAATCCACCTTACTCCTCTTCTTTTACTTCTCGTTTGGCTACCTAAGTGTGGAGTAAGGGGTTTACTCCACCTCTTACTCCACAACCAAACATGGCCTAAGAATATAACTTTAATTTAACTAACTTATATGACATTAAAGAATTAAGTTTTTGTAAACTAAAGTTACTTTATTATTATAATAAAATTATTTTAATAATATTTCTATCAAAAAATTAGTGAGAAATTATTCCTTAATCTTTCAATCCTTGAAAAAAATAAACATGGATATCATCTAATTAAAATTAGCTAATTTCTAGAAATCAAATAATGTTACATCATTTAAGAAGCATGGCATTTGAAAGCGGAACCAACTCAGGTGCTTTTCTTAGAGAAAAGCACCTTGGTGTTTGTTCGATCCGAACCATTCAAATTTGTTGAAATTTGTGCATGAACAAGTTACTTTATTGAGATACGTAAATAGAAAAATTTGAATGGTTCGGATCGGACAAGCACCAAGATGCTTTTCTCTAAGAAAAGCCAGAGTCGGATCCTTTGAAAGCAAACATATTATCACAGTACCGCCATGATTTCTCATAAAAACTTTCAGTTCTGATATTCTCTTCGCAATCGCCGTTCACACCTTTCCTCGTAGTTAATTACTACCTTTGTAAAAAGTCTAACAATAAAGAAATAACGAGTAAAGCTAAGGTGCTCTTAAGCTCACCAAGTTTTCTGTGAGCTTAACTCAAAAACTTATCAATCCGACTTCAAACGACATTTTTAAACCGTTAGATGTTCAATCTATATTAAAATGTGCTTGGAGAACAAATTTTACATTTTTTGGAATTTTTTTACTATTTATTAAGCCGGTTTGAAAACCGCCGTTTTCTAATGGTGCAGATTTTTAATAAAAACAGCGGTTTTCAAACCGGCTTAATAAATAGTAAAAAAATTCCAAAAAATGTAAAATTTGGTCTCCAAGCACATTTTAATATAGATTGAACATCTAACGGTTTGAAAATATCGTTTGAAGTCGGATTGATAGGTTTTTGAGTTAAGCTCACGGAAAGCTTGGTGAGCTTAAGAGCACCTTAGCTCTACTCAAGAAATAACATTTTTTTTGTGCCTCGATTTTTTCTTCCTTTATATGTTATTTAATCTTCTTAATATTAAAGTGAACATTTCAAATTGTATATAAACATTATTTCAAATTAATGATGCTATACATGACGAATCAAAATGAGCATCCATATTGATCTATTAAATTTTGTTACGTTGTTCGTCTTTTAGTACATGTTCAGTGTCATCTACTTAGGCTTCCTTTAGCCTTAATCTCTCTTAATCCACCCGAACAGAAGTTCTTTAGACCAGATTAAATTACTAAGTCCGGTTTAAAACTTATTTTCACAATAGTTAGTCCAGGATTTGAATTTGATTGTTTGTTCTCGTTTAGTTTAATTGGCGTCGCTACTAAGGTACTATAAATTTAGCCCCTGCTAAATGAATTTTCTAGCTTCATTACTTATTTTCACAATAGTTATTTCTGTCTACGCAGAATGTATAGAAAACATATATATTTTTGTATATACCCGGATCAACTCTACTATTTAAAAAAATAATAATAATAACTTGCCGCGCCAAAACACATAGATGAAGCAACATTTTCTACATCAACAATTTGCAAAATTCATTAATGCAAAATAAGACATTCTACAGCAGCAAACCAACACAGAACATAATTCTTTTTCAATCAAACGGACTACAAAAAAAAAAATGCGAGGGGGGAAAAGGGTACAATTTATCACCCAAGTAATGTCAGCTGAAAATCTCTCTATCTCGGCAAAAAAAAAAAAAAAAAAAAGCCAAACTAACATGCTATCATTATGAAGACAGCTTGAGTACAAATGCATGAATAAAAAATTCAAAACAATCCCTTTTTTTTTTAAAGAAGAAGAAGAGAATGCTCAAATTATGTGCAAGGCGGCGTACTCAGATGTATTAATATTCTTCTTGCAAAAATGGTCACGAAAGTACCAAAATGAAGCCTTCCCTGATATCTTTCCCCCTCAAGTAAATTTCCCCAGTAAAAACTAACTATAACCCATGTTACCAAATTAATCACCCAACTTATATTGGTCTCTATAGCAGCACAACTATTCTGTCCCAATCAGATCATTGGTCTTGCATCACAACTAAACAGACAAAATTCAACATTCCCACTTCTCACAGACAACATTCAGTATACTCGTCTTATTTTCAATTAACTAACATGTGCACCTCTCACTCTGTCTCTTCTTTCCTTGGCCCCTCATTTGAGTCATTTCCACTTCTCCAATGTTGGATGAGAAATGGAGCAATGGTGGATGAAGAGACAAATGGAGAGATGGAGATTTAGTCAAGTGGTTCAAACTAAATCAAAAGTTTAATGAACCTAGACATGGGTATAGTTCAGAAACCTTTGAAGAAATTTACCCTCTTGTCTATCCATTTTAGGTTTGACCAAAACTAGTAAAACTGTTCACATCACCTTAAACATTAAACCCCCTTGTAAAATCAAAAGTTTAATGAACCAAGGAGTAAAATCAAAGTGGAGTGCCAGACTCTAGACATCGGTGTAGTTCAGAAACCTTTGAAGAAATTTGCCCTCTTGTCTATCCATTTTAGGTTTGACCAAAACTAATAAAACTGTTCACATCACCTTAAACATTAAACCCCCCATGGATCCAAAATAAACCATATACAATAATCAAATCTTTACTAGCACCAGAGTGGTCCATTTTAGGTTTGACCAGAACTAGTAAAACTGTTCACCCCCAGCTTAAACATTAAACCCCCATGGATTCAAAATAAACCACATAAAACAATCAAATCTTTACTAGCACTGGAGTGGTCCAGGTGCTGTAAATTAGTAAATGTTTAGGTCAGTCTAGTAAAATTGAATAACACCAATATACTGTAGAAGGCTCAAGTGATCCAACTAAAACTCACCATTCTTAACCATATAGCATTATGGTTTAACAAGATAAGGGTAGTAGATGTTAATTTATAGGTCTGACCATCCTATCACCAATAAATAAATGAATCCAAAACACACTTGAAAGCTCAGCTTAAATTAAACAGGGAAAGATAGAGAATGACACAAGGCAAGCAAGTTTTAGGCTAGGTTTAAAAAGTACATAGTTCATCTTAAAAACATAATGAAGGTTTCATCAGAGGTAGGTAGGGCTGACGTCATCAGGGCTTCAGGTTTAGAGGGCTTGGATGTAGGCTTCACTTAGGCAGTAGGCAAGGCTGCAGATTTAATCATAGGAGGGTAAAGGTATAAGGTTAGATGTTGGTGAGACATATGTTAAGTCCACTTTAGGTGACTTGGCTCGTTGGTACTGGAAATTAGTCAAGAGAGAGAGATAAAAGGATGAAGGGTAGTGGTTCTACCTGGCAGGGGCCCTAAACCAGTGAGGTGTTGAGTTTAATGGTACCGTCCATGAGAACCAGGCCTGATAAGAGAAGCTTCTTCATTAAGACTTAGGATTTGTACAGAAAAAATTGTAAGGTTTAGGGATAAAGAGGAAACATGGTACTCAGAAGATCATCAAGTTAAACAGATAGAATAAAGATCCCCCAAACCCCAATTTTATATGGTTCGTAGGGTCCCTCCCTCTCTTCCCATGCATCTGTCAAAATGTGATTCTATTTTCACCTACATGTTATAAATACCATGTCTCACAGTCCTCTCACTAAACAAGAAGCACCTTACGTAGTATGAAAAAAAACCACCCCTCCCCTCACCTTCCCACAAAAATAAAAAGAAAAAAGAAAGGACGGAAGAAAGAAACAGTTCATCTTGTGGTGCCAACCTTTCCACACAAAAAGCCAATAGACTTAACTTGGTTCTCAGTTACCAAAATTTGTCCTTTATCTTTTTCATCCCGGTCTCCTTCATAAAACCCCAGGTAAACACAAAACAGGAGAATGTCATATTGAAGAACAGGTTTGGAGCCGTACAATAACTGTACGGCACCAAAATCCAAGACCATAATCCTCATTGCAGCGAGTCTATAGTAAAGTTTAGGAAGAAAAAAGCAAAATATACTTTTGGTAAAAGAAAGATAACAAGTTTAGGAGTGTAGGTAACAAGAGCAACTACAGTACATACCCACTGCTGCCAGAACGTCCAGAGTATCCACCATAGGTTCCATAACTGCTTCCTCCACCCTACAGGGATTAATGGCCAATTCAAGCTTTAAAATACTTGATATAAAAGAGGTGGTTGCTTATAAGAAACCTCAAATATGCATACCTTTGTACCTATATTAGCTTTATAATGGTCCTTTATTGTAAAGAAAAAGGTACTATTTTTGTCTAACTTCAAAGCATGAATAATGTTAACTTCATCTTGTTTGGGAAAGTGATTTTTTTTTCCATTCCTAAGCCCTTCAACAATTGCCCAAATCAAAGTATTTCAACATAAGTAGAAGCCTTATCAATACAAACTTAAGCTAACCAGTTACCCAAACAGGAGGTACAACTTAACATTTTATCTAGTTCTGCAGTAAAAATACTAGTTCTATCAATGCTGCAACTCCAGGGATATAGAGCCGCTAATAGTAACTCTGGTCTATTGCATGCATTCCCCTAGTTTGTCTTAGAAGTTGATTTTACTTGTACAATGTCTACTCAACTTCCTGCACCTCATTACAGTCAGTCTAGTTCTAAAAACACTCTATTTTTAATTTACTCAATCCTTCAAGCAAGTGTGTGGGAGGGGGGAAGCATGCATGTGGAGGGGGATCTTAACTACCAATTTATTGAGGGACTTAAGAAGAGAATTCAATTACATTTGCAAGGGAAGTTCATAAATACTCCTTTAGTTCATAAATACTTCCTTAGAAAAAAAACCTCCAATGGAAAAATAGCAACTTGAGTAACAAGTGATCTACAAGAATAATACTGCCTTTCTATATTCCAAATCAGATTGGGCGTAAATTTTTTTGGTAATGATTGGGACTAATTATTGCAAAAACCAAATAATATATAAATGCAAATACATACATGTGAGCCGCCATATCTGCCATAGCTATTGAGGTCACTAGAAGAACTGTAAATGCCGTGAGATCCACCGTAACGACCACTGTCCCTGCCATAACGAGATGACTCGGGAGAGCGGGTCCGTACCTGGTGGTACGGTATGGAAGGGAAATGGGAAAGCTCATTTTCCCTCTCAAAGAAATTGGCCTTCAGACGCGTTGCCACTTCAATAAGGGCATTTTTAGCAACATCAGCCTCTCCACTTACCTGAAATAAGTTCAAAAGAACACAATCCGTAAAGCTAATAGAAGCTCACAATCGATAACATAACAAAAAAGTAAAATGAATCACAAGCCTTTCTGCAAAAGGACACCATTATTTCACTGTATCAGAAAGTAATCCCCCAACATATTCCATATTTCCAGCTTAAAAGTTAAATCCAATAGTTTTTTATTTGATTTGTAGTTGAAAGTAACACCAAGCTGGTAGAACAGAGGTAGAACAAGGTAAACTGGCTGTGTTGCCCTCACTAATCATTTCGTTAAGTGTTTTTAAACCAGCAAGCTCAATTTTAGTTCCATCTATCTTAAAATAAAAAAGGATCATAAAAAGAACCTTGGTTGCAAATGCAGCAAAACAGTATGTAACTTGGGACAAAAATGAACAGAAACAGCAAGATACCTGAACCATCTCATCGTCAAGAGTAGCAACCTTGGGAAGGTTATCTTTGGAAAGAATACGAATGTTGGCACGAGTGCTTCTTCTCATCTCAGTTACAATGCTGCCTCCTTTGCCAATAAGGCACCCAATTCGAGAGCTCGAAACCAGCATGCGGGTGGTGAGTACATCACCATTCCCTGACTCTGCCCTTTCACTGCACTTCGGCTGGAGCCGTACAGCTGCATCTATTGATGGAGAAAGGTCTTCAAAGTACTGAAAAAGAGACATATCCAATAGAGTTAGGGCACCAAGTTGGTACGTATCCCCCTCTTGCAAAAACTGGCAGGGTAATATAAGAAGTAACAAACGAATTGTAGAACCTTTATTGGCTGTGTACCGGTATGAACAGATATTTTCTAGGCCAAATATCATTTATCACTGCCTAGAACCCACTATGAAATCCTTTAATAAGATGAAAAGATCTGACCTAGATCAGATTAACTAAAAACCATACCTCCTTCGCAGAAATAGAAATTACACAATCATCGTCGATAGCCTCACTATCAACCTTTATTGTGGCACCAGATTCTTGTCTTATCTGATTAATCACACTGCCATTTTTACCAATAACTGCTCCAATTAGCGATGATCGACAGACTATGCGCAAGGTGAACTCGCGCGACGAGTGCTCGTCTCGAGGCAGCGGGTAGAAACTGGGCCAGTCAGCAGAACGGTGGTCCCGATCGTAGCTCCCATAAGAGCTGATAATTGGACCTGGCAATGGCGCATTTTGTGTCACTAAGCTGTTAGACCGGGATGGGTTTTCATGTAGTCGGGATGCAACTTGAATTAGAGCTTTCTTCACAACTGTCGGATCGCCTACAATCTTACAGAAAAAATAAAAAAAATAAAAAAAAATTGTAACAGGGCTGGTTTAGCAAAAATATCAGAGCTGGTAAAAGAACCTTAGGAACCATTCTGGTATAAGGTACTCCTAACTAAGCTGTGGAAGGTATAAGGTACATTGATACTTCAATACATTTACTTAACATGAATAAACACAACCATGAATTTATTCAATTCAATCAATCAGCATTCAAGATAGAAGAACAAATAATTCACTGAGAATTTTATAAAATCCTTAACTTCATTGATTCTGATAAATTTTCTTCCTTAAATTACAAAATGGCATTAGGGTTTGGAACTTGCCAGTTGATTTTTAAATAAAAAATGTGAAGAAAAAAACAACAAAATTTACCTGAATAAGCTCATCACTGGGCAAAGCACAAGTCGGCATATGCTCATCTTTCATAATACGAATTTGCGCACCAGTATCGCTCCTGATCGCTTGTACAATAGTGCCTCCTTTTCCAATCACACAACCGATCTGATCTGATGGCACCAACAAACGGGCGGTGACCTGACCAGCACCTGCTTCTCCCTCTTCTCCAACTGCCATGTCATCAACTACGATCTTGTCATGAACCTTGAATAACGCATCTTGCGCGGGACACACCATCTCTCCAATTTCATCCGAGTTGTTGGTCTCTTGTCTGGAGCTCCAGATGGTGATGATTCGCTCATCGCAACCGGGTACGGTTTCACCAATTCGGATCTTGGCCCTCGTGTCGCTCCTGAGTTGTTTCGCAATTTCACCACCTCGACCGAGGATGCTACCGATCTTTTTACCCGGACAGAGATAGCGATATACGGTGTCGTCCGGATCGGGTGTATAGCCGGGCCCTTCTTTGTTCCGGTGGCGGTCGCGGTCTCTATCGCGCTCTCTGTCGCGGTCATCGCCGGAGCTACGCCTCTTCCCTCCACCGCCGTCGGAATAGTCAGCGCGGCGTTTACCGGAGCTATTTCTCTGGACGCCCATTAGGGAAAAGGAGGCGTGGGCACGAGAGAGAGAGAGAGGAGGGGCGTGGTAACACGAACAGCGGGGCAGGGTTATCTAGGGTATTTTATGCAAGAACATATTGCTAGAGGTGCTATCGGGTTGGGTCGGGTCCGGATACTATTATATTTGGATCCGTATTCTAAAAGTGTTCGGGTCCAAATTTCGATCCATATACTTATTTGTTTCAAATCGGATCGGGTCCGAATCCGGATACCTATCTACCCGTAGATATTTCGGGTCCAATCTTTCGGTTCCGGGTAGATAGATACCCATAACTTGTTTGTGGATTATCGGGTTCGGTTCGGATATAGGGCGGTTCCGGATCCGGAGCGGGTATATGTCACAACTCCCATACTACATATGTTTTTCTTTTTTTCTCATTAGAGCCTTCAATAATATTTTGTGGAACTTGGGTAGTATTTTCAGGATTTGATTGTTGATTGTTTGGAGTACTCATGGTGTAACAAAAAGTATTCGAAGGTTTTTTGTTTTTTGTTAATAGCTTTTAAATTCAGGAGGGTGGAGATAAATAACTTTTGAAAATTAAAATATTGAAGAATAGATATAATTTTTAGAAAGTAAAATATTGGAGATGGTGATTTTCTTTTCTATGATTCAAAAAATCCATGAATGAAATATTAATACTAATTTGTTTGAATAGAGAATTAAATTTATGGCAAATATTTGATTTCTATGAGATTTATTGTGAATGATATATCAATGAGAACAATAAATTTTCATGATTATGAGGACAATATATAAGGCAGATATTGAAGGATATGTTCAAAGCAATAATTTTATTCAAAAAATTAATATGCAAAATGTGATTACTGGCGTGACATTTGTTGATTTGATTATATGTAAAATTGTATTTTCATAGTTATTCATATATGTTTTATCAGGTATTTATATGGGTATCATGTCGGGTTCGGTTATGAGTCGGATAACTAAATCAAACCCATATCCTATCCATTACAATATCGGTTCCGGTTCGGATCCGGATCGGATATTAAATTATTAATTTTGTAACCGTACCCATAATTTAACAGGTTGTATTTTTTAAACCATACCCTACCCAAATTAACCGGATCCGGGTCGGTTCCGGGTCGGATCCGGTTCGGTTCCGGATTGGATCCGGGTAATCGGATAAAAGTAGCACCTCTGCATATTGCACAAGAACTCCCAGCTCTCCGACATTTTTATTAATATCCAAAGTTAAATAGAAATTAATAAATATATCTTGGCTGGGTTTTAATAAAAATGTTCAAACTGGCCATTTAATGGTTGGTCTTTTATTTTTCTCAACCGGCCATTAAATAGCCAGTTTCAAATTTTCCTTTTTATTTTTTAATTTGTGTTGTTTCAGATCCTATAAATATCCATCTTTCTCTCTCCTCCCTCTCACAATTCATACAACTCACAGAAGAGAAAGAGAGAAAGGGAAAGAAAGAAAAAGAAGGTGATTTTTTAGGTGCTTTTAGGCGATTTTTCATGCGACAAAGGGATGAACAATAACAACCGAGGTAGGTCGTCATATCGTGGACTAGCGAGAGGAGGGTCAATTAGTGATCGAGATAAAAATGAGGGAAAAAGAAACAATTGTCGAGTATGTCGTGATAAAAAAAACTGTCAAGTATGTATGATGGAAAACCCCTAAGGCTCTGATAAAAAAAACTGTCGAGTATTTCAGACGATGATTTGTGGAAAACCCCTAAGGCTCTGGTTTGAAAAAAAAAAGGTTAATCCAGAGCCTTCAACATCAGACAATGAGTTTGTTCCGTGTACTTATACTGGTAAGGCTACCACTTCGTCTGCTGTGACCATAGTAACAAATGAATAATTCGGGTTCGGTTCGGCAGGGTCAAAAATTCGTGATTCGGGAATAATTCGGGTATAATTCGGGAATGATTCGGAATTACAATACGAGACCTCAGTGCATATTTAATTCATTACCAATGATTTACTATACGATATACTGCTTTTATTTGTCACAAAAGATCAATATAGTCAAAAATATATTAAAATGGGGAAATGAGGAAATGTGCTCTCACGTGGGTGCCTCTGTGCAATGGGGAAATGTGCTCTCCAACTGTGGCACTGTGCGCGAATGAGAAATTGGGTACTGTGCGCGATATTTCAATTTTTTTTTCCGAAAATAAAGTGAAAAAAACGCATATTATTCGTAAAATTCATCAAACTCGCGTTTTATTTGCGTTTTATTCGGTCAAAGGTTCGGTCAACGAATAATATGCCATTCGGTTCGGAAACACTCCAAAAACGTTTTATTCACGAATTATTCGTGAATAAAACGCGAGTCTTGTTACTATGGTTGTGACTGATCCAGATCCGAAAAAATGGGCTCGTTCTAAGAAGTAGTATTATTAGGGTTTAAAATTTAGATGCATTTGAACTGGGTTCTAAGAAGTAGCATTATTTTAGCTAGATGAATTAGGGTAGTAAAATAAGGTTGTAAATTTTTTTAGTTTCTTTAGTGTCTATTTTGTAGACTTTATTTCATCAATTCAAAGTTTATTTATACTTAATGTATTGACATGCATGTAGACTTGATGTTTCTTTACATTTGAATATGATACAAAACAGTAAAGTTATAAAAACTTAGTCTTAATAAAGTCCACACAAATTGCAAATAAAATAGTTATGAAAGCAGCATCTAAATAAATCAGTAACAACATGCATCAAAATAGAAGAATTTAAATCACTTATTACTAATAGGCCAAAACGGTATTTCGAGAATTAAGAATTGCAATAATTGTGGATCTAATAACATGTAACGAAATTAAGAATTGCAATGATTTTTTATCTATATTTTTAAATGACATTTTCAGAATGAAAAAAATACTAATTATAAAATCGAGTATCTAACAATCAAATAAAACAGTTTAGGAAATTAAAAAAAATAGAAAAAATTAGAACATCTACATATGACGAGTACGTACATAAATAAATTTAGACTTCTACACGTAAAAAAATAAAAAGATGCATAGAATAAAAAAAAAGGGCAGAATATTTGATTGGAGGGTTGATATTCAATCCGAAGTTTTATCTTTTAATCGAAACTATTGGTGGATCAGGACATCTATGTGCTTAATATAAGAATGGAGAAATGAAAATATATCCGAAGATTTTAATTGAGTCATTTACTAAGTGCAGTTGTAACGAACAAGGAAACAAGATGCAAGTGATTAGATCCTCCAAATCACAGTTTTAAGTTTCTAATCTCATTTATAATTTAATTTGTAAATTACCTAGCTTAGGATTAATTTTTCAACAAGTTCATCGTTGGAGCAACCCAATTTACTTCAATCTGTTAGGGTTTAGAATTTAGGATTTAGGATTTAGTTTACTAATCAGGGATACAACCAATTGTTTAGCTACAATTTAACTATAATTTAGATTCAAAGAAAGTCTATATAATTAATGAGGAAGGTTCCAATACTTCATACCTTTCATACCTCATCATTACTCATATTTTATATCTTCATTTTCAAATCCAATATGTCGATCCGAACCGCTCAATATGATGTCCGTACTAAAATATGCTTGAGGATGAAATTTTATAATTTTTAGAAAAAAATTAATATTTTTTTAAATAGGCAGAAAATCACTGTTTTTGAACGGTTCAGATACAGTGATTTTGTACCTATCTTAAAAAATAGTAAAAAGTTTTCAAAAATTATAAAATTTCATCCCCAAACATATTTTAGTATGGATATAATGTTGAGCGGTTCGGATCGACAGTTTGAACTTTAAAAACAAAAATATACAATATAAAATATGATGATTTGTGAAAGACACAGGTGCCTACCAAACGCGGCGGCGCCCCTGCTCGTCAAGAGGCCCGTATTAGAACTCTCCTCGTAATTAATCAATAGCAAATTTCAAATTCTCTTTACATTCATTGTCTTCTCTATTCTATTACCTATTAAGGACCTTCAAAGCCCATAGGCCAGTCAAAACCGCAGTCTTAGTTTCCTCCTTTTTCCAAGTTTAAAGCCCATAATATTAAAGGCCTTTCTGTATTTGCACATTTTTCTTTCTGCTCGATTGGCCGGGCTTTCCCTCTCCGTCTCTCTCACAGAAAGAGATGAGAAAGCTATCCGATAGTTAGAAACACTCAAAACACATCTTTGACTGATTCCACTCTCCATTCTCCACCTCTCACTTTTGCAGCAGCAATGGCACCTCGCCGCCATGGTCGTGGCTATGGCAAGAACAGGCCCAACTCCAATCGCGACCGCAAACGCTCTCCCGCCTCTCCGTCCTCTCCGCCCTCTGCTTTGCTACTTGACGACTCCAGCACCTTCATCATGGACGACGATCGTGACGCGAACCCTAGGAGCTTCCCATTCAGTGTGAAGCAACAGTGCTGGGAGAAGGCCGAGAAGGTCAAGGGCCGAGATCCCGACAGGTGGCGCCGCGACGCGCTTGGTAATATCGTGTTTAGGAAGCTCGTAGGTTGCCCGGGTTGCCTCTGCCATGATTATGACCATATACTCCCTTACTCGAAGGTCCTTCTCTTTTCCCTTTTTTTTTTTTTCTTTCATCGGGTCCCTCTGCTGTTTTCTTTATTACTTTTTCTTTGGCGACATATGCAATTAGGGACCCTCGTTGGGGCTGAGTAAGCATAACTTTCTTCTTCTTCTTTTTTCCAAAAAAAAGTGGTGCATAACACCACCATCTGTTTTATTAGCATATGAGGCCACCTATTTTCCACATAAGCACAGTCCAGTATATATATATATTTTTTGAAAACTTAGCTGAGGCTGCCAAGCTGGCACAGTCCAGTATATATATAAAAAAGAAACTAAAATCACAAAAGATAATCCAAATCCTTCAATCATCTACAAAGTCTCAGCCAACTTCCTTGAATCAAACCGACTTCCCTCTACAATCTTTCTCAGCACGTGGCTTAGAGAGAGAGAAGGAGAGGAGTGGGTCCTGCCTCAGTCAATCTGTCACTGACTTTTTATTAGTTTACACCTCAAGCAAAAAAAAATAGAAAGCAAATTAACCTCACTTCAAGCTTATTACAAACATGTTAAGAAGAATTTACAAAGCACCCTATCTTCTTTGACAAATTTTCACACCACCCCTTCAATCACTTGATATTGCCTTGAGCCTCCCATGGCTGTACCAGACTGGTACTGGTCTCCTGGATCTCTGCCCCCCAGACTAGGAATGCCTTCAACATTATTAGGAATAAGCTGATGAATGAGTTGTATCCAATCAATTTGTAAACCATCCATCCAGAAAATGGCACCAGGTTTTGGTCCATTTTGTTTTGGGCAAGCATAATTCGATTTTTATAGTAGGAGTTACTTTAACATGTAAAAGTATTTGACAGCCTTCTTAAGGATGGAGATGCTATTTTAATTTTGAAAATAAGAAAGAAGACCCAAAACTAAAGTAATTGTAGTTTGAAGAAATAATTTTGTCAATACAAATGACTAATCTAGTAGTCAGCGGGAAACATGAAGTAGGCCTACTTGAAAACAGAATGTATGAGTACAGTAATAGACTCTAAACCCACTATACTATAAATTATTCAACTGGACTTTTTGGAGTTACAAAGCTTACTGGGTCAAAGAGTATATAGATTTCCTTTCCAAATTCACAGTGGCGAAATAGCCTCTCTACACCCTGCTTCCAAAGTCAGTCCCCACCCGTTGTACCTATTGCTCCTTTTGGTATCTGTCCTTTGTAAATTGGTTTTAACTTTGATGTGTTATAGCCTAAATAACATGTATCATGGTTTGGGAAATCCTGTTTACAAAAAATTGATGGATTACCTTGTTGTCTATGCTATGATTATACCATACCATTTCATCCCTTACTTGGTCCTCTCCCAAGTATGTAAAATGGGGTGAATGGGGAGGAAGCAAAGGGAAACGGGAAGGAGAGGAAATGGAGGGACAGTAGATTGTTAACCCCCAAATTGGTGCGGAATAAAGCTTGGAGAAATGCGTAGAGTGATTCTCTTTATTTTCCTAAATTATTTTCTAAAATTAGAATTTGGGAGCAAGGGTAACAGAAGTTCTTTCGTTCCTTTTCATTCCTTTCTCTCCATTCAACCCAATTTCAAACTCAGGAGCAAACCCTGAGGTTCATCTTTTCCGTCTCTAATAAACTTGCATTTATATCCTTGTATTATTGGAGAAATTCCTGAAAAAGTCTGACAACAAGTTCTGCTTTATGGGGTTGGAAGAAGAGGGGTGCTGGGTGTTATTTCAAACGGGGGATTGTCCTTTAGGCTTGTAATCCTTAACTAGTTCTTGGTTTTCTGTTTTTAATAACAGAAATACTCATCCTATGAAGCCACTGATTTTTTTTTTTTTTTTTTAAATGTTCTTCTTTAGTGCTATTAATCTGCACTTCAAGAATGCTGTTTACTGTTACATGTACATGGCATAAAAAATAATATCCAACTGATGGCTTCATTTGCAAGCTCTGGCACGTAAAAGTAACTCTACTTCTGTTAGGTGTTAATTAGAGTTAATAATGAAATTGCCAGCATGTCCAAGTGATTAGCAAACCTTAGCGGCCAATGAACCATGATTTCAGTATTTTTTTTTTCTAGCACTAATTTTCTAAGTTTTTAGACAGCTGTATTATTAATAACACGTTTCTAGTAAAAAAGTTGTGCTTAGTTTTGTTATTATTTGATACGCCAAAAATATGAGGAGGGTTCAAATGCACCATGATGTTGTGCTCCAATATGCTCCACATCTTTATCTCCGTTTTCAAAGTCCGAACAGTCGATCCGAACTGCTCAACATGATCTTCATAATAATCTTGGAGACCAAATTTTATATTTTTTTAGAATTTTTTTACTATTTTTTTACGTAGGTACAATATCACTTTTTCGGATGGTCCAGAATCTCCTTAAAACAGTGATTTTAGTAAAAAAATTCTAAAAAAATATGAAGTTTGGTCTCCAAGCATATTTTTTTATGAAGATCATGTTGAGTGGTTCAAATCGATTGTTCGGACTTTGAAAACGGAGATAAAGGATGTGGAGCATATTGGAGCACAAAATCATGGTGCATTTGAACCCTCCTCCAAAAATATATACCATGCCATGCAGTTCATAATTCATATAGTAAGTTGAAATTGAGTACTTGTATGATTAAAATGGGAGTATGGCTAGGGTGCTTTGTAACTGGTACTTTGGCTCAAGATCTTCATTGAACGGTGGATTTAAGCCGTTCAAAGTTTACATGTTAGAATCTTGTAAAAAACTAAATTTTATATTTTATTATGTTTGTTTTTACTATATTTCTTGGTACAAAGAAAACTGTTGCTATTGGATGGTCCAGAAATTTTGAAACCAATTCTCTCCCACCCATAAACTAGTAGAAATAAAAAATAAAAAATTTAGTGTCTTGTAAGATTTCAATATGTAGATCACATTGAGTGGCAAAGATTGGTTCTTCAATTTCGAACCAAAGCACCAGTAGATCAGTGCTTAACAATGAATTGCCTACCCTTAAAAGGAGACATCTTAAAATTGAACAAGTACTAGCTTGGTTAAAATGCTACAGCATCTTAAATTAAACAAGTACCAGCTTGGTTCATATACTAAAAGTACTCTCATGCCAAATTTAGTGGATGATAAATAATGTTAGATTCAACTAATACGTGCTACAACCGCTAATATTTTCTGTTAGGCATCCATAATAAGATAAACGCCATATTGCTGCTATTTACAAGCTGTGTCATTACATTGTTGTTAACCCTTTTTATTTGCGCATAAGAGTGATGGTGTTAAAGCATCACAATGACGTTGCTTGTTTTTAATTTCTGTCAAAATGCAGTGGCCTTTGTGGTGAAAATTCTGTAACTTTTGCAACTTCTTCAGAATAATATTACATTTCCTTCTGCATTTGATTCCTGTCCTGTTTTAGATTGTATCTGCATTCTTTGGTTTACATGTATGTGGCTGAAATTTTGGAATAAATAGCCATAAACATTACTAATTATCATTTCTACTGCTTAAATTTTGCTCGGATTGAAAGCATGCATATTCATTATGTGTAATACTTTTTTTATGATTTCCTCAGGGTGGGAGGAGTACATTAGAGAATTGTCAAGTTCTACAGGTGCAAATTTTATTTATTTGTTTTTAGTTTTTTCTTTCCATTTGCAATGCCATTAGTCATACTCCTTTGTTTTTAAAATTTTCTGAAGTCGTTTTATTATGTAATTGTTGAAGGCAACTGTGAACCGGTCAAAAGGGAACAACACAGAAGTGTCGAGATCAGATCTTATGCAAAAGAGTGCTTATTGTAGAGTATCTGGTATGTATTATCTAATCTCAGTATGGTACCATTGCACAAACATTGAAGAGAACAATACTTATAAATCATAATGCTTAATAGACTTGAGATTTGATTTGCAATGATGACAAAATGGCAGGAAGAGACATGGATCTGCTTGAGCTTTCAGCTTTTGGCAATGTCAGACGTGGGCCTGATTCAGGGGGATGCAATATACAATGATAAATTTATTTAATCATTTTAGATTTCTAGGTCTGTGAAAACATGGCTTTTTTGCTGGTAATATATTCAAAACCAAGTTCAATTTAATGTGTTCTATTTTTGCTATGCTGGTAGGGTGTGGCTGATTTCCATTCAGCAGTGTGTGTATAGTAATAATGGCTTACAAAAGATCCAACAAAAAATATCAGTTAAACATAATACTGGTAGGTTCCTGGTGCCACAAATGGCACAATGTATTTTTTGCATTACTATATTAATTTTATAATAACCAGTTCAATCGATCTTAGTGATTTCAATGGAAACTTAAATAAGTAATAAATTAATTTTATTGTAAATTACTTAATAAGAAAGTATATGAAATGTTGTATAAATCAATTTAATCATAAAAACAAAAACTATATAGTTATACGTATAAAAAAAAAATCATATATAATTTAATATTTATCAATTACTAATGGGTACAAAATAGTTCTCATTCATACTCTTACATGGTAAGTTAAGAATTTTTTTTCTTACCCATATCCATTAAGTTAATAAAAATAATTCTTAGTCATATTATGCGATATGGGTCGGACAAATGATTAAAAGAGTTTCATTGACATCTCTAATTTAGAGTGTGCCGCACAAGGCTGATAGTTCGGAAAATGATCAGATCATGTTAACTATAACAATTTAATTTTAGTGCGTTATTACAAAATTTCTGCGCAGTAATGTCTTGACAAAAGGTAGATCCATTGATTGTGGTTATTTTGCCACTTCATATTTGCTTTTGCACGCAGTAAAAGCTGACCTTGAATTACAGTCGGTTTTTTGGATCATCTGTGTCTATCTAACTTAATTTCTCTGCTTTATTAAAATATTGGCAGCGACTGCCAAAACTCTCTCTGCAGTCAATACTCAATTATCTGTATTCGATTTATTAATAGACCGACTTAAATGACTAGTTGATTAGTTCAACATTGCCATAGTTAAGCTTCGAGTTTTCAAGCTCCATATATTTCACCAAATTATGTTCTGATAAATTAAATTCTCTATTGATTAGGGATCAAATTACACTCTTTTTTTGATACATTTTGACACTTACCATTTTCAAAGTCCAAATAGTCGATCCAAACTGTTCAACATGATGGATATATTAAAATGTGCTTGGAGATCAAATTTTATATTTTTTTTGAATCTTTTTATTATTTATTAAGATGGTTACAAAATCGTTGTTTTCGGATCATTGAAAAACAACGATTTCGTAACTATCTTAATAAATAAAAAAAAATTCAAAAAAATGTAAAATTTGATCTCCAAACACATTTTAATATATCCATCATGTTGAACAGTTTGAATTGACTATTTAGACTTTGAAAATTACAAAATTAACCTATAATAATACAGTGTCGAGATGTGTAAAAAAATTCAAAAAAATGAGTATAATTGAATCTCTCCTCTTCTCTATTTTCATATTTCATATAGAGAGAGAGAGAGCGCGCGCGCACCTTCCTTGTCTGACTTTTTTATGTGATCGGTTGAGTATGGTCTTTTCCCACTTCAGTGAGGCCACCTTAATTACCGCACGCCCTTTTTTATTGAATTTCTTCTGGTTGCCTTTGATGGTAAAGTGCACTAAGCTACTTCAAAAGTGGGCACTTTTTTTTTTTTTTTTTGAAAATGTTTTTGGGTCAAGTGCGTCACTTATAGGGGGAGGGGCTTCCACTGAGTTGAAGACAGCAAACGCCTCCCAATTTTCTTATCAGGAATGAGAGTAGGTCCGATGCCCATCGGACCTACCTTGGTTCGATGGGTGTGATGACCATCCGATCTGCATCAAGAGTCGTGTGTTCTGCATCAAAATCCGTGTAAGACTATATCAATTTCCGTGCGCATAGATCTTGATGCTAATCGTACGGTGATAGAGCTAATTGAACCTAACTCTATTATATCAATTTGGGCTTTGAGTTGGTTGACTCTAAAGATTGTCAAAAGGAGTTAAAAAAGGCTTCATCTTTTTTCCCTCCGCATGATCGGTCAGTAACCGAAAGGAAGTCCGACAAGGTCAGGCCCGCTTTTTTGACATGTAGTAAAAGAGAAGAAATTTTTTTATTGGTAGAAATTAATAAAAAAAAGAGAGAGAAATAGAAAGAGTACATGAGTTGTAATATTGGTAGAAAGATCGGTAAAATTCTTACTGGTCTAAAAAATCAAAAAATTTGGACCGGTAGGAATTCTACCGGTCCAAACTTAGTTTTTTTTTTTTTAAATTTGCTGTATAGATGGAGGAAATTTTTATATTAGATTTTCAGTAAAATATGAAAAGTTTTTCAAAAAAATAGATAGAATGTTTCTATTATATATAAATTTTAAGATACTCTATCTATTTTTATAAAAAAAATATTTTACTAAAAATATTAAAGAAAAAAAACAAACTGGTTTTTAGACCGGTAAGAATTTTACCGGTCTTTCTACTAATATTACAACTCATGTACTATTTCTATTTCTCTCTTTTCTTTTTTATGAATTTCTACCAATAAAAAAATTTCAAAAGAGAAGACTGCCGATCTTTATCTGTACAGTCTTTTTTTTTTTTTTTTTACTTGTAGTAAAGGAGATGTTATTTGATAAATTAACAATCTTTAGTTAACGAAAAAAAATTATAATTAATGTCCGTTTTATTGAATACAATATAAAAAAAATTAACAGATAAAAAAATCACTAACTCTCCTACCAAAATTATTAAACAAAATTAAAGATGCATCCGATCGCCTCAACAACGCACACATCCACATCTTTAACTGGAGATAGGAGTAGGTCCGATGGGCATCGAACCTACATTTAGGTTCAATTTAGGACGGTGCGATTAGCATCAAGATCTTTGCGCACGGAAATTGATACAGACTTGCACAGATTTTGATGCATAGCACACGAATCATGATGCAGATCGAATGGTCATCACACCCATCGAACCAAGGTAGATCCGATGGGCATCGGACCTACTCTGATTCCCTTTAACTGATTATTTTTTATATGTTAAGCATTTATACCAGCTGAATACTCTCAAAACTAGACATGCAGTGGTGCACCTAAAGTTTTCTTCAAAATTTAAAAGAAGAAACACACATAACATCTCTAGATTTTCCTAATTTTATGAAATAATTTATTATACTACCCGTCGTTGCTCCAAAAATACATTCTCCTCTTCTTTTTTATATCCAAAGAACATTAAGAAAATACAAAAAAATCTAAGTACCTAGAAAAACTAACTTTTAATATAGTGATAAAAGTCCGATTTTTTTATTAATACCCTAAAAAAAAACAAAATATCAAATCTACCCTCGATTTTTTTTTTTGTTAAAACTATCCTAACCGCTCCCCCGTGGGGCGGTCACTGTTTTAAATAAATAAATAAAAAAAAAACAAACCACCTCCTGTGGGGCGGTCCACTACTTTTTTTTTTTTTTTAGAGAATATGAAAAAAAAATATGCTGAAATTTAATAATAAAAATTCGAATTTTGTTTTTAATATTTATTAGATTACTTCTTTTGATGTATAATTAGCATATTTATACTAAAATATGCTAAATTACTTGAAATAATGGTAGTTATAATTCTTCTAATAGCATACTGTCATGTTAGTCTAGCATACACCCTGTCAGTACCGGCACAAGATTCAATTAAAACCAAAGTAAAGGCCTGCTGGTACAGTAGAGATACCAAAAATGCTCAAAATAACTTGCTGGTACATATTGGCCAGTGGAGGCCGATCTGAAACCCAAATTAACAAACCATTTGAACAGTATAGATTGGCCAATGCTGGTTCATATGCACATTTTTATCAGTTTGGTCAATTTTTGACACTCAATATTTTCTAATTTACCTGGAGTTTTTGGATGGGATTTTACAACCTTGTACTATGATGTCAAGACTACAAGTCAGCCAAATTTCATGATTTTTTATGATATTTAGCTATGTCAAATGAAGGTGCGAAGTGGTGACCTGAGCAGCAGTTTTACAGATTTTTACAGTTTTTCTGATTTGTCTTTTTTATTGTGAATTGTCTACTTTACCGTTTTGGGAGTTCTTTATATGGATTTAAAGCTTGACATATAATCTATCAGATGGCAAAGTATCAAATTTTATGAGATGTGTAGTTGTGATGAACTAAGGGGCAAAGTTGCAACAGTATGCATATCTTTGATTGAATTTTACAGCTTTTCATATTTTTGGAGTATGAACCTTGATCAGTTGTTATTCCCAATTGGCTTACTCAAATCGAGTGATGCTGGTATTTTGTTGGTATTTTGCTTACTCAAATCAGCTGGTATTTACTGGTAAATGATATTTGCTGGTATTTTGTTTTCAGCTGCAGTTTTGTTGTTTTGACAGCCAACCTTCAAAAATTTATTATGGACAATCTACAAAACCAATTTTTTTGCTCTTCTTATGGAAATGTAGAGGAAAGTCAGATCTACGTGCTTGCCAATGGTTTGTTAATGTAGAGGAAAGTCAGATCTACTTGCTTGCCAACTGTTCAAATGGTTTGTTAATTTGGGTTTCAAATCGGCCTGCACTGGAGACAAAAATGTGATCATATATGATGGAGACACTAATTTTAGCATTTCCTCCCACTGTTTGAAATTGTTTCCCATGAGGGGCTTAATCTGACTTAGATTTGACATTATGTTTAGATCTGAAAATTGAAGAACAAAGGAATAATTTAGATATGATGCGTCACGATTTGATCCTTAATCATAATTCTAAAATCTATCTAAAGGCCTGTGTAATACTATTTGCTTCATTAAATCTTTAGACAAAGCACCATTCACTAATGAAACACCTTTGGGTGCAATCATTACCTTCAGGCACTCTGGAGTAGTGAATAAAGTACAAACATGTAATCCTTTTTGTCAATCAACCTTTGAGTCAAATTAACATATCCATGAACTAATGACCAGGCCAGTCAACGGGGGGAGGAGGATCACAGACGGATCGCTTATGCTCCAAGCCCCCGATGCTTTTCTAGACATCGTTAGTCCATGTGTGTTGCAACTTATTTCTTATACACTACCCTTATGCACTAAACAATTTCAGCAAGCGCTAACCCTCCTTTGGGAAAGCTAACACTCACATCTATTTCTAGCACGTCATTTTAAACTTGTCATGTGTCACCCTGCACTTGTCTCGCACAGAGAGGTCCGTTTGCGAACAATCAGTGCTCAACTTGTACAAAATGACACATGTAAATCCTAATTGCCTTTAAATAGATCCTAAAACTATGCCTAAAGCCTATTCTAGGACGTTTCCTAAAATGACTACTCGTCCTAAATAGAATATAGCAACTAATGGGAGCTTTAATTTAGAATAAACTAATTTTCATATGTTAACTATATTCATCAAAAATAATTATTAGGTATTAGTAAAACTTTAGCAATTTCTACAATGATTACCTTTTAGAAATGCTTCAATAATTTATTTAGAAAATACTAAATAATTTTATGCCAGAATTAGCATTAATTGTGATCAAATTCAGAATTTAGTATTATACCCTTAATTAGCGTTAATACCAATTTTAAATAATATCTAAATCCTAATAATTAAGCTAAATATAGCATAATACATAGTAATTATAGTAATTATAATTATTACAACCTAAATTACAATTACTTACAACTACTCCTAAGGTTTGGTAACCAAAAAATAATCTAGAGTTAATAAATTTTCAGATCTGGAATCAAGAGAAACTGAAATTTGAGGGTCGGAAAAACTAAAACAGCCTTTTTTAGGGCTTAAACAGCATTTTTGAGGGCCGAAAACTCATCATTAACTACAAAGTGGTTAACGGCTAACTGGATCTCTTTTCAAGGTTTCCGAATTGGGGTCATTCGTCCAAATCAGAGTTACGAGTCAAAAGTTATGCCCGTTTTAAGATAACTACCTCAAATTTTATGACCAGACTCGAAAATTCAAACCTAAATTACTTTCTCTAATTCGAATTTAAAACCTTAAATTGTTGCATAATTAATCCTTTCGAAAACATATCAGGGCACGTTCGTATTTATTCACTCAAATCAATAAATTATGCAAATTGAAAATTGAAATCTAAAATAAAAACTTCTCCAAGATCGCACGAAGCACAAGGATGGGTTCAAATTCAAGATTTTAATTCAAAACCGCATGAAAAATTGATTAAAGAAAAATTTTAACAATTCCTTTTGCAACAATTAAATTCAATATGAAAAATAGAAAGTAATTGAAACGAAATTTAAAAAGAGACAAAAGCTTTCTCTAGATCATTAAATAAAAAATAAAAAATAAACTGCAATTCTTACATAAGTGGCTCTGATACCACATGTTAGCCCGTGGTCAGTTTTTCTAATTACTTAAAACCTTAACCTAGATCAATGTAAGAATTAAATAAGCACAGCGGAAACTACTTACTTTCCATCTTTATGGCCTTCCGTCTATTGCCTCTCAAGCAATATCAAAGGAATCGATGAAGATGGCTTGATTGACTTGCTCGCACGCTCAACCGACAAATTACTTGGCTAGCGAGTCCTTCCAAAACTCTTGAACTCTCTCTTACTTGTTTCTGTCTCACAAATTGAAGGCAGAATATCTGGTCTTTTATGGAGCAAGACAGTGGAGAATGATGAGTTCAAGGCTATGGAGACCCAGCCCTTTTATAGCAGTGCAAACCCTAACCCTAGGGTAAACCCTAGAGCCGAAAATAGCTCAAACTTGTGAAACAAGTTTGCCAAAAGATGTGAAAACGTGTGCAAGTCGGTTTACACCTTTTTCTGAAAATTTCAGGCTAAATCGGGAACCAAAAAAATGCTGAAAATAGCATTTCAGGAAAAAACCGAAATAAATCAGAAAAATTCCAATTTCCTTATTTAGCCTAAATTTATCACTGCTATTATTTTAATCAACTATAATCGATCCATTAACAATTATAATTGATTAACATTATTCTATATGTATTTGTATCCAAAACCTTAGTGAAATACGTATAATGCCATGACTTAATTAATCACATTGTTTGGCATATTTTAATCATTACATAAATGTAATTTTGCGACAGTATTTGATATCATAATCATAATGCACGTATGTCCAACTTAATTATTGTAATTAGACGTCTCTAAATCCAACACATATGCCACATGTTGCTGGAAAAGAAAATTGGCTAAGGTTGAAAGCGTTCAACATGTAATAATTAATTAATAGATAATACGTCCAACTTTCAAAGTTTATAATTTTCAACTATTTTGGACTTTGACATTTTCCTACCTCCACTAATGATTTATTAGGTGCATGCTTACATGTCTAAAGGAATAATTGACCTTGACATGATCATCTAATTAGATAAATGTTAACTTTGCAAGAAGCACTGTAGTTATGCCTTGTTGTTTTCTTAAGATTAATTAGTTAATGATAGAATATTCTAGAAGGGCATCAGCTTTCTCCGAAGCTTATGGTGTGTCTAGTAATTTAGAATTCAGATTTTTTTTCGTGATTATTATTGTTGTAATTATTGATTATAGAGTAGGGTTAAAATGCACCATTAGTTTTGTATTCCAATAATGCTTTACATTATTTTTATTTTTCTATTTTCAAAATCTGAACAGTCAATTTGAACTGCTCAACATGATCTTCATATTAAAATGTAATCGGAGACCAAATTATATATTTTTTAAATTTACTTACTATTTTTTTTAGATAGGTACAAAATCACCATTGTGAATGGTTCAAAATATTCTGAAAACAATGATTTTGTATCTATCTAAAAAATGGTAAACAATTTAAAAAAATATAAAATTGGTCTCCATGCACATTTTAATATGAGATCATGTTTGAGCCGTTCAGATTAACTGTTCGAACTTTAAAAACATAAATAAGAATATGAAGCATGATTGGAGCACAAAATTAATGATGCATCTTAACCCTACTCTTGATTATATAGTTAGTTGTCACATAAAATTTTAATATTGCAATAATTACTTCTTTTCCAAATTGGGTGAGCCGAGATTTTTTTTTTTTTTTTTCTATTTTTCAACCAAATTTTGTATATAATTTTGACATGAAGTACATATGCAGTTGTATATGCTTAACAGCTGCCAGATGCCACAAATGTTGAAAATGCTTGGTGGATACTTTGGCTTTTGAAGCCCTATATATCAGGGATCAAAATGAATCACTCTAAAACAGCCATGTATCCTATCAATACTGATGAGATCGATACTTTAGCTCAGAATTTTAGATGTACAACAGCCCAATTCCCTTTACAATATTTAGGTTTACCTTTACATACCCGTAGAATGACAAAAAATGATTGAATGTTTCTTATCGATAAAATTGAAAAGAAATTACAAAACTGGAAGGGTAGTTTACTCTTATTAGGAGGTCGATTAACTCTTTTGAATTATGTCATCTCTGCTGTCCCACTCTATTCCCTGTCTGTACTTAAGATTTCTGCTCATGCTATCCATTCTATCGATAAAATTAGACGCCGCTTCCTGTGGCAAGGTGCTAGTCCTACCAAGAGGAAATATACCTTAATCTCTTGGGAAATATCTTGCTTTGCCAAAGAATTTGGTGGATTAAGGATTCTAGATTTAAAGCAGATGAATCTTTCTTTATTGATGAGATGGTGGCGGAAGTTTCATGATCCTAACTACCACAGTGCATGGAAACATCTTATTCAACTCAAGTATTACTCTAGTAATCATAGAATTCCATATTCTTTCTTTTGGTCAGCTATTATAGCTCTTAACAATTTAGGCCATGTTAGTACTTCATACACTCCTGGCATCAACACAACAGCGCTATTCTGGACAGATATCTGGTTCCAATCCTGTTCACTTGCTTCTAGATTTTCTCAACTTTTCGATACATGCTCTAAACCTAATATTTCTTTACAAGAGGTTATTCATTCCTAAGGCCAAAGTATTCGATTTAGAAGACATTTTACTGAAATTCTCTATAGAGATTGGTTAGAACTACTGCATATCATTAGTCAATCTTCTTTCACACATGCTACTGATTAATTAAGTTGGAGATGGGGCAAGTCTGGTAAATTTACGGTTAGTTCCCTCTATAAAATGCTTAACTATAGAGGACACATACCCTACCAGCCTTTGCTATGGTGGTCATTACCTATACCTTTGAAAATACGCATTTTCATGTGGCTTACTCACAAAAAGAAAATTCTCACCAAAGATAAATTGGCTAAGAGAGGGTGGTTAGGAAGTAATACCTGCCAATTCTGTGACCAATCTGAAACTATGGATCATTTATTTGTTCGATGTAAATTTGCTAAACAGATTTGGTTCTGAATGGGAGCATGCCAACTTCTTAGCCCTTCTTGGAATAAGCTTTCTGACATTATTCATTTTGTCACTCAATTACAAACTCATACTAAATTCATATTTTTGTTAGTTGTCAGTGCCGTTTGCTGGACTATATGGAAGCACCGAAATGATTTGTGTTTCAATCTAGTACAGTGAAAACTCCAAGATAAATTATATTTCTAATACTCTCTCTCTCTCTCTCTCATTCACTATTGGACAGGTCATGTGCAGCCCAAGATTAAAGCTGAAACAGCCCTCTGGCTACCTACAGATACTGATGCGATTCCCCTCTGCAGCTGGCACCCGGATGATGATGCCCCGATGGTCGCCGATGATGCTCAGCTGGTGGTTTATGAAAGGGATACTGTCTTAGCCCATGTCTAACACAATGTCCCTGTTTTTCTTCTTTTGTCCAATTATATTAGCTTTATACTTAGCCCCGGTGTGTGGCTTAGAATCAGCCCTTTTGTGGCTCTTTTTCGGTTTTTGCTTTCCTGGATATATGCGGATGTTTGTGGACTCTATGGTTTTTTTGTTTCTATTGTTAAGAGTCTTTATCTGTTGTGTGAGATAATCCCTGACAAACACTAGGCTGTAATTTAAAATTTCTGCAATGAAACGGGCATATGCCTTTTATCCAAAAAATATGCTTAACAGCTTAAGCAGTAAGGCTCCATGCATATATTCAATAACATGCTCTAGTTTTTTAAAAAAAATCATGTATATAAATTGTCATTTCATAAACTTATAAATTATATAGCATATTGTTGTATATTCTTATTTTTTACTACAAGTTTCTAAAAAAACTATTTGTTTGTAACTCTTTGAAATTTTTTGAAATACAAATTCACACACTCTTATCTTTTCATATGCTTAAAATCATATTTTAAAACATCACATAATTTCGTATTTTCATAAATTTGATTAGCACTCTGTTAGTGCATGGTTGATATTTTACAAATTATATACACTAACGACTATTTAGTCCGTAAATAATTTTTGGATATTCGCAATTAGGAAAACAATTATTTTAAATATTCGCAAACAATTTTTAGCTTAATTTGGAATATGTAACTTTCTTCCCGAAAGACATTATTTTAGTTGCCAAATCAAAATTTGATTCTTAATTTTAGAAAAATATGATTTCCTTCAGAGATTATCTGAATCTATAACCTAAAAAAACATTTTTATCTGAGAAACCCGGTAGAAATAATATTAATAATATCTGAATTTATTTTGTGCAAGAAGTTATTATCACGCCAGTGTAGCGAGTTATTGTAATTATTTTATCGTTTTACACTTATCCGAGTTAAATTATCGTTAAAGATTAAATTCAAGATAGTATATATAGCAGTAGCACCTATGTGAACATTTGCAGGTTATTCATGCAATATAATACATAATTATCTATGATGCAACAACCCGCTACAGAGTTGGCAACACCAAAAGAACCCCGGCACTCCGCAGTTTATGAATCAGATTTCGTGCGTTTCTTTTTATTAGTTTCCCGATCGCTACAGAAATCACAGAAATCACAAAGAAAGGCATGAGAATGGGGCATCGGACCTACTTTTAGGTTCAGCAAGCATGATGACCGTCTGATCTAATTTAAGATTTGTGTGCACGAAAATTAAAACAGATGTACACGAATATTAAAGCGTTCCACGTGGATCTTAAAGTAAATTGACGGTGATTAAACCCATTGAACCAAAGTAGGTCCGATGCCCATCGGACCTATTCTCATGTGAAAAGGCATATAAAAGGGAAAAAGGTCTAATGTACCCAACTGACTTTTCTTTCCAGAAATATTTTATATTTCCAACTCTTTTTTGGACTGAAGTGGAAACTAGGCAACTAAGGATAACGATAATTGGCTTTAAATATCTAGAGAGGCACACTGACACACTCGTCATTAGGGCTGCAAACGAACCAAACCGAATCGAACTTACCTCCAGTTTGAGTTTGGTTTGAATTAATTTCGAACTAGGTTTGGTTTGAATTAATTTCGAACGAACCCAATTTCGAACCGAATTTTTTACGAACTCAATTTCGAACCTTTACGAACTTTGTTACGACTTACTATTATGACTTCTGACTGGGCCATAGTGCGAAATTACAGCACTTCAATAAAAACTCAAGTATTCAAAGTACAATTTAAATAAAACCCAAATATCAATAGAAGTACAATTTAAATAAAAACTCAAGCACTCCAAAGTATTCAAAATACAATTTAAATAAAACTCAAATATCAATAGAAGTACAATTTAAATAAAAACTCAAGCACTCCAAAATTAATTATAACCAAATACCACACTCAGTTTGAATGTACGCAACAGGAGATTTGGGCGAGAGAGGAGTCTTTGTTGTGAGAGGCCACCATTAGAGAGAGAGAAGACGTGAGGGAGATTATTTTGGTACTTAGCGGGAGAGGAATTTGGGCGAGCGGTTTTGGCGTAAATTAGCAGAAAGAGGGAAAAAAATTGAAGGCAGTGGCGGAAAAAATAGCGGGTTAATTGGTTGAATGGAAAGGGAGCAGACTGATGACATGGAAGAGATCTAGACGTTGGTAAGAGGATAGATCTAAGGGTGTGAAATTATTGAGGTGATCGGATTGCAGGATTTGTGGAGTCACTCGCTTAGTTAATATTTTATTGAGTGAGTCTAAAAGTGCATTGCAGTGATACAAAATAAAATTAGGCAGCAAATAATTTGGAAAAAAAAATATTTTCAAACTTTTTACATTTTTTGACTTTTTGCATGTTTATTTTTATTTTTTTTATTTTTTTATCAAATAAATAAGTTTTTTTAAATTTTTTAAATTTTTTTTACAGCAATACATATAATTTTTTTTTCTAAATGAATAGCTGATCAATAACAGCATTTTTTGCATTTTTTAGACATATAAAATAAATATTGTACCTTGATCATTTTTTTGACAGTATTTTTTCATTTTTTTTTGACAGCAATACATTCTTTTTGCATTTAATGGTCCGAAAATAAATGCAAAAAATGCCAAAAAATGTATTCCTGTCAAAAAAATGATAAAGGTACAATATTTATTTTATTATTTAATAGTTTCTTAAAGCTGAAATTAATTGAACAAATTTATCAAATTAATAATAACTTTATCAAAACAAAGAAAAAAATGAGAGAGTTGAGACTGGATTATCCGAAAAATTCAGAATCCTACCATAAAAAACAAAATTTCTGGTATAAACATGTGAATTTTTTTATTTAAGCTTGTAATTGGACCGGGCTTTCTGTTTCAGAAGTCAGAATTCAAGACGGCTTATATTTTCATCAGTAAACATAAGTTATCAGCAGAATTAACGGTTCACATTTGAGTTAATTTCGAACTAAATTTGGTTTGCGAACCTATTTCGAACGAACTAGGTCCAGTTTGAGTTTGATTTGAATTAATTTCGAACTAAGTTTGGTTTGAAATAATTTCGAACGAACTCAATTTCGAATCGAATTTTTTTCGAACTTTTTCGAATCGAACTCGAATCGAATTACGAACTACGAATTTTTTGTGCAGCCCTACTCGTCATTCAGGGCTTCGGAGTGGAATTAGAGTAGGTCCGATGCCCATCGGACCTACCTTGGTTCGATGGGTGTGATGACCATTCGATATGCATCAAGATTCGTGTGATCTGCATCAAATCCGTACAAGTCTGTATCAATTTCTGTGCACATAGATCTTGATGCTAATCGTACGGTCCTAGAACTAATTGAATCTAAATATAGGTCCGATGCCCATCGGACCTACTCCTATCTCGGACTGGCTACTGTTCTTGAAATTGTGTTTTGTCAAACTTAAAAATAAAATAATAAAACATTAAATGCTACTCGCGTTGTCGGTACCGAAGTGCCGGGCCGAGTGCGTTCCCAATGTGCCTCCACTTTCATAAAGGAAGCATGTGTGTCAATTGTCAAATGACTTTTTTGAGCTCTTTATTATAACTTGTGATTTATGGCTCGAGTTTGACTCGAATGTAGTTCGAGGTCAAATAAAGAATTTTTACTAGTCTTATCTTGGCAGGGGCAGAAGCATTGACAACATATGAGATCAATTGATTTTTTTATTTATTTAAAAAAAATGTGTTTATACGTTATTTTTTTTAATATAGTATAGAATAAAATAATATGAATACTATAAAATTTATTAAATTCGCAGCAAAAAAAAGTTATATGATTGATTTTCATTCAGATATGACCTCCATAGTTTGAAGGTTTGGCTCCGCTCTTTTATCTTAGGATCTAATTTTTTTAAATATTTCTTCAGTAGTATCGTCTGATATAAATTAGATATACAATCCTTTATTTAATTTTAAGTATCTATTAATTAATATAAGATTCTCGGTTTTAGATATAAATATTTATATTTTATAAAATTTTATTGTACATAAATAAAATATTGATAAGTAAATAAATGTTAACGATAATTATTAGTTATTTTCACTTATTAATTTTAATATAATAGAAAAAATATATAAATAAATAAAAATATAAAATTGAGTAGTGTATAATTTGAGTTTGAATCAGACCAAATTTAATAGTTTGATTGATTTTTAATTTAAATTCAATTTTAGTATTAGCTCGCTCAGACCTCAATTTGTTTGCAACAAAAAAAAAAAAATCAACCGGTTGCACTAACCGCTGAGCTTTGGTTCAACGAAGGAATATAATAAGAGTGAGGCTATGGTACTTCGGCTAGTGTACTATGGCTAGTGTACTACGGCTCAATATGATATTTTTTTAAATCCTAACGGTCGATCCGAACCGTTCAATGTGATATCAATATGAATATGTACTTGCAAACTAAATTTTATATTTTTTCGAATTTTTTTACTATTTTTTTAGATAGGTAGAATTTTGATGGTCCAAAATTTGTATAAAACATTGAAAATTCTACCTATCTAAAAAAATAGTAAAAAAATTCGAAAAAATATAAAATTTAGTTTGCAAGTACATATTCATATGGATATCACATTGAACGGTTCGGATCGACCGTTAGGATTTTAAAAAGTACCACTAGCCATAGTACACTAGCCGAAGTACCATAGCCTCACTCATATAATAATATCTCTGTGCACATAACTAATTTTTCATGTTTTGCATCATCAACACCGTCCAACCTCTCTGGATTAAATTTTATTTTTGTAATCTATAAAACAAAGGTATCTTTTTCTGATGCTAGGAAGTACAAAAGGTGCTTCTATTAAAGTATCTTATGGCCCCACATTATGTAATTTAAGTGCATTGGTTTTTATTTGCAACTCTCTGACTCAAATTTATTCTTAACAGAGAAGAAACAAAAATTGGATAGATGCAAAGTTTTACATAATTTGATAATAATTATTTTTCTAATAAAAAAGTTGATAATCAATTTTTCATCAACCAAAAATATTTTTGCAAGTAAAAAGTGTTTAATTAGGAAGAAACTTTATTTCCATAAGAGTTTGCAAAACAAAAATTCTAAATTATACTTATTTATGTACAAATAGCAACTAGCCTCTCCCTCCTAAGCCTACCTCTCCTCTTTCTCGGTTGCTCAATATCAACTATATATATACATCTAATAAACACACCCAACTAAACAAACCAACAGGTGAAAGCAATAAAAAACACACCCCAATTGTTATACTCACGCACCTAATTTATACCATATTTCTATAATTTACAAAATTTCACCTAGTGGAATCAAAGAGCTCCACTATGCATATTCATGGAAATTCACCGATCTAGCAAGAGCAGCAGGGTTTGCAATCAGCATATGAGATTTCTTCAACATGTTGCTCTCCTTCACCTCTCCTTTTGGTTCAAACATTTTTGCAATCTTTCCCCCAATTTTATCAGTTTTTTCATTTCTTGCCCCTACCATTGCCCAAATGGAACTCTTTGCCGCTTCTTCAGGGTTGTCAATCCTAAGTGTTTTCGGTACCCAGATATTACCATCCTTGGTACTATCTTTCCCTGCTTCTAAATTCAGTATACTTCCATCTCTAGAGTGCTTTCCTAAAGTAACGGGTCCTGCACACGCACCACCAGTCCATGGAATTGGCCATGCACTGTTTGTCCATGGAATACAACCCCAATACGGGTAGATTTGAACACCGACACTTGACCCGTTATACACAGCTGGTACCGGCCCCCAGGCATAAGGCCAAGGCGCACTACCATCCGTAGTGGTGCTAGTTTTCATGTTGTCTCTCTTCTTTTCTTCATCTTTGCACTTTGAACCCTCAACCGAAGAAATGCTCGAGTTCTCATCCCCGTTTTCTATTATATGGAATCCATTAAGAGGCGGGTTTGGTTCTGACCCAAAACTAAGCACTGTAGCAGAACCGTTAACTTTTGAATTGACTGAGTTGGATTGCAATGGTTGAAGAAGCGGATTTGGTATGTGTAAACTTCGGTAGAAGTGGGATCCAGGGAGGGAAGATGGATTACTCTTACTCTTTCTCCGGCCAGCACCGACCGGTACATTGCGCATGGAGCCGCCAGCTGTCCAATACCTCTGACAATTTTTACAGAAGTGCCGAGGCTGGTTTACATTGTAGTTGTTGAAATAACAGAATTTGGTATCCATGCTGTGGCATCGGGGGCATGGGACAATTTTGTCGGGTTTCTTTAGGGGAGCCTTATCATCTTCCTCCTTCGAGGTTTCAGTGCTTGTGTTGTTGTTGTTTTCATCATCTTCTCTGTTTCTGGAAGCGGATTCAGGGTTTTCGGGCTGCAAAGGTGTTAACAGGTTGGATGTGTCTTCGGGGTCTTTTTGTAAATCTTTGCCTTCATTTTTGGATTCATGAGATGCACAATTAGGGGTGTTTGCTGCCTGAAATTAAAGGACATATTTGTTAGACAAAAAATACACGACTGTGTGTAAGCAGTGTTATAACACAGAAGGCTTATATTTATAGAGTTAATTAAAAGTTCATACTGGCAAAAAAAAAAAAAATTCAATATGCCATGAATTGAATTAAAGTAGGTATTTTGTATTTTTTGGAGAACAATGGTTCAACATATAATTGTACAGAACCAAATGGAAGAATAAGAATATTTTTTTTACACAAGTATCAGCCTATCAAGCAACATCACTCTTTTTAGATTTTACTTCTAGTTACTTCTATTACATAATCAGTAAAACACATTATATACTCGGGAAAAGTCGGATATAATTGAGAAAGCTTTTATTAGAAGTCACCACACTAGATCTGAACTTGTATTGGTGACTTTCCACAACAAAAAAGAATTTGTAATAATTGAAACATGGACAGGTTTGTAAAAGCTATCCACTTCTAAAAATTTCTAAGCAAAAGAACATTATCCCAAACTAGCAGAATCTATTCTTCTTTACTAGACAACTTTACTATGAATTAATCTATTTTATGAATCTTTTGGGGAACTAAACAAACTTAGTCAAGTCAGAGTTACTAATCAAGTAAAACAGGAAATATACCTAATCAACCCTCCCCCACCCCCCAACACACACACACACACACACAAAAAAAAAGAAAACAAATAACGTTTGAATGCTTAATTGAATATATTTGATCAAATTATAATAAAAGACCTATCGATTGTAAACGAAAATTCTATATCCAGTATATCTCAGGTGGAAATCGAAAACCGTCCTTGATTCTTCACAATGAAATAGAATACGAACCCGTCCCAATTTTTAACACAAATCGATCCGGATTGATATCTGAAACCAATCTGCCTATCCTCTCTCTATTAATCAAATTTCTAATAAGAGCATCAATCCTAGCAGCCAAACGATCCCGAATAAAAACACAAAAATAGTACAACTTCAAAATTCCTCAATTAATACCTTCTCTTCTTCTACTTGGACGGGTTGAAGAGGAATTCTCTTCCCAAACAGCTTTATTACACAGTCTGACATCCTCCTCTCTCTCTCTCTCTCTCTCCCTCTCTCTCTCAACAATCTAACAAACAGTTGACTGAAATGGAATTTTGAGAAGAGGTGTTGTAGTGTGAATTGTCTGAACTGCGAGTTTTAAGAGGAGAATGGAGGTGGGGCCACATCAGCAGGAACGAAGGGATTCTGAGCCACAAGTTCGTCCTGTGGCCCTAGGGAGCGTTTTCTGATTCTCGACCTTTTTCCATTCTATTGCATTTTTTGATTTGCTATTCGTACCCGAGATAGTGACCCCCAATGCTTGCAATACCATATTCAGGCAATCATGCTATTTATGCTTTCCATTTCTTTTTCATTTTATAATCCTTTTTGCTTTCTAGGAAGCTTTAAGAAATATTCATCAAGTCTGGTCATGTCCCACAATATATGGTTATGTGCTAATGAGATAATTTGCACTTTAAGATTATTTGCTATAGAAAAGTCGAAGAAGATATCAATTGAAAATAATTTATTTAAGAGTAATAAATTTGAATTTTTATGAAGTACATAAACTAAAATCTATTGCCTTCATAAAAATTCAAATTTATTTTAGTTATGTACTTTAGCCAATAAGATTTGTATATTATAAATTTTAGTTTATGCACTTTATTACGGGTTAAAATTTGTAGTACAAAGAAACTTTATGATATATAAAATTTCAAAGGCTAAAAACTACAACATGTTCGTAACTTATTTATCTACTTTAATTTTTAGTTTTGTGCTTAATGTAAATAATTCAAAACTTATACAAATATGAACATATTCAGATACATTGTTAAAGAAAAAATAATTGTTACAAATATGAATATCACGAATATTACATGAAAAAATATAGATACGGGATATAGTAACATTATCCGTTTGTTATAGGTACCACTTGGGTACATATTGTGGGATCTTGAATATTTCCCGTTTCTTTATTTCTCTTTTTGGAAAAAAAAAAAAATGGTTGATTTTTTAGATTTCGCCAAATGTAAAGGCGAAGTAAAGGGGAGGCTTTCTCACTTCTGTCCTGCTCAGCATCCAATATCTTCCACTAACAGTGGATTTTCAACATAGACCTATTGTGCATTCAATAGTTAGACATGCTCTAATAATTTTTGTGAAACCCCAAATGGATTAATTTTAAAATTTTGTATTTTCGAGTATACGGTTGTTTATGGAATGATGTATTTGCCCAAAGATATAAAAAATCAACTGGCTTCCAAAGGTTATCTTGACAATCTTGACAATAAGTTAAAACTACACTAAAATAAAATTCAAAATTCAAAAAAATAATAAATATGTTATGAACATGGAAAATATAACAAAAACTTTTATTTTTATGTCACAGTTTTATTTTTAAATGTGAGCTAACACAATTGTCAAATATGAATAGCTTCAGCAAGTATAAGTGAGAATGGATGAGAGTTATGACTTGTAATTTCTCGAGCCTATGTTTACTATATCATAATTATTGTTAGGCAAATTCTTCTATGGACATAAGGACCTATTTGTAAAATAAATATATTTTCATTTTCAAAGTTCAAACAGTCGATCCGACCGTTCAACATTATCTCCATATTAAAATGTACTTGGAGGTTAAATTTTACATTTTTTTTGAATTTTTTTACTATTTATTAAGTATTTTACAAAAACTAGTCAAATTCAGACCATTGAATTTTGTAAAATACTTAATAAATAGTAAAAAAATTCAAAAAAATGTAAAATTTGACCTCCAAGTACATTTTAATATGGAGATAATGTTGAACGGTCGGATCGACTGTTTGAACTTTGAAAATGAAAATATGTTCATTTTACAAATAGGTCCTTATGTCCATAGAAGCATCTCTCTGTTATTATGGCATGGTATTATTATTGTTATTTTTATTGTTATTATTCTCGCTTATTAATACTAATAGTACTATTATAATGAGTTGGGCCATGGTGCATTGCAATGTATAGACCCTCTTGTACATTGGACTATAAACCGTTGAATTCGAAGTTCAAACAGTCGATCTAAAGGTCTCAACATGTTTTTCATATTAAAATATTCTTGGAGACCAAATTTTACATTTTTTGGAAATTTTTTACTATTTTTTTAGAATTTTTCAAATCGTTATTTTTTAGAAATTTTTGGACCACAAAAAAACAGTGATTTTAAAAAATCTAAAAAAATAGCAAACAATTTCCAAAAAAAATGTAAAATTTGGTCACCAAGCACATTTTAATATGGATATCAATTGAATAGTTTGGATCGGTTTTTTGAAAATCAAAACCAACAGTTTATAGTCCAATGTACAAGGGATCCGAATCTGCTGCGATCCTTCACTATGAACAGTAACCCTGCAATTCCTGCTTTCCTCAATCCAGCTGTACAATTGTTTTGAGATGCGTGCACAGAAAAATCAATTGTTTCGAAATACGTGTATAGAAAAAGTTAACGACTGGATTTGGAAAAGCAGGAATTTCAGGATTACTGTTCACACGTGTCAGATCGCAGCAGATTTATTTCCATGTACAAGAGGGGCTATACATTGCAATGCACCATAGCCCAACTCCTATTATAATTATAATTATTGTATTATTTACATTATTAGGTCATTATTGTTATGATTATAGTTATCAATAATATTATTTTCATCATATTATTTAATTATAACTATTTAGTTATAAGAGGAAGGTTCAAATTTTTAATAATACCTTCATTTTTTGTCTCCATTATATCTCTATTTTTTTTAAAAATTATTAACTTAAATTTAAATCTTAAATTTCAAATTAAAACGGTTAGATATAATCTATATCTTTTTCCTTATAAATAGATAAAAATTACAATAATTCAACTTTATATTTGTTGTTATCATTCATCATTTTACTATTATTGTTATTGTTGTTGTTTTGCTATTATCGCTATTATTATCATTATTATATTACATGATAATTTATCATCGTTATAATTCTTTTTATTATATTATTATTATTGTTATTGTTATTGTTATTATTATTGATTTTTTTTCATACAATATGAAGGAAAACTTGATGTGAAGTCTCTAACATCATTTAGATGGGTTTAAAGGGAGTTTTAAAGACTCTTAGATGTTTCTCGGTTAAGCCCTCTAAATTAAAAAGTTAAATAAGCGTGTGCAAGGAAAGTAAATAGAGTAGAGTTTAGAGACAGTTGACACACAAGATGATAACAGAGTTCAAAGTAAAATGCCTACGTCTCCGGTGCAGAGCAACCTCATCGGTGCCCCTTTCCTATTACCCAGAAAGAAATGACACAGCACGTGACATGTGAGCCCAGCAACGGTGGGAAGTCACGGCCTAACTAGTGTGCAAGTTGAGCCTAAAAGCTCGAGCTAGAGAGTCCCTTGGGATCGTCACACAGCTATGGATATATGTGAGCAGAAATGCTCTGGCTAGTGTGTAGGGTTTTGAGGCTACCCAAAGCCATTAGGCTTAAGCTGCGGAAAGACCGTAAAACAAAAATTTTACTTCTAACTTAAGCCAAAAGGATTGAAGTGGTATGTCGGATAATCTACCGAGAGTTACATACCTGTTCAATCATTTTCTTAGATTAAAAACCGTAAGTAAAACTTTACTAATTCAGATCATAGATTAAGTAGTATGTCGGATAATAACCGAGAGTTACATACCAGATTAATCCTGTATAGACCCAAAGTAGTAAAACCGTATTTACTTGTATTTTAATCAGTTTATAGATCTACTCCTTTGATTGATTTCTAAAAGATTAAATCTATTTAACAATTAAATAGATTAATATAACATTTCTTTACCTTGCTTCCAAATTCAAATTGGAATGCAGTCTGACCGGCTGTCTGACCCGGTTAAGCAAGCACCAAAAATATAGTGCCTCTATCGGTTATCCACCAGGAACTACCAGAGAGTTGGTATTTCTTTTGCCAGAAATACTATACCAACGGTATTCGAAAAGTCGCGGTTTTCGGTAAATCACTATTCACCAAAAGTACGAAATTTCTGACAAAACACTATTCACAAGAATAACTTTTATTCTCGCAAAAATATATATATGGATAATCAGATTTTCTGCAAATCACTATTTGAGAGAGAAAATTAGATACGAATCGAATCAGATTCTGATTCGTACTTTGATTTGGACTTGGAATGGATTTCTTAATTTTATCACATTTTCATCTCTATTTATAACCACATAAAGTCGGTTGAATAGAGTCGGTTATATGAGATGCAAAATCCAAATTGATTTTGTCACATTTCTTTAATATATTAATTAAACATTTTCATTTAATTTAATTTAGACTTTTAATTAAATTCTAAATTTAATTAAGGCCTAAATTCAAATTGGACTTTTGGTTCAAAATATTAATTCATAATTAATATTTTAAACCATATATATATATATATACAATTATTCTGAATAATTGTATTTCTTGCGTTTGCGATAAATTTATACGACGTGTCATACACGTTTATAAATTTAATTCGGTTTAAGCATGTCATCTCCATGACATATATTTTATTCTTAATTATAACACTTTATAATTAATCATAAAATTTCTCTGATTACTTTCCTATTGGTGTGACCCGATAGGATCTGTGTTATATTGGTAAATAGAATTAGAACTGTTCTAACTTCTATAATCATAGGTGGCACCTGGCAAGTACATTATGACACCAATTACACAGATGATGCTGTACGGTACAATATCACGATCCAGTAAACGATTTACTTCGTGTTAATTCTTTTGTCTCATAGCTATCAGATTAGTTTCAAGGTAGGTGTGTGTCATCCTTGCAAACTTAATCTTTTCTTGATCCTGAATAGATTATCAAATATGTTTACTCTTGTAATCATACTGGATCCAGATAATCATATTCTATCAAGGGGCCCAGTGACGCTATAGCTCGTATTGAGATACGAGGGACAATAGTACTTTTGATAAACCATCTTTTCCTCCGCATAAGCTATGTATACCGAAGAACTACCCTTATAGCTACTTTTTACGGATAGCGTTAGATAGCAATCACACATATACATCTCTTATGTAGGAAAAATGAATATCTCATACTTTAGAACTTAACACTAAAATGAAAACATTAATGACACAAACACAATTCCATTTAATGTTTCATTTGGGGTCTGTCAAATATCATGTTCTCTAACATGTATCTGTGTGATTAAAATGACAACTCTTTGTCTATGGTTTGTAAAACTTAACCATCATTTAATCCACACACTAACCTTATCGCGGTAATTAGTGTTCCTGCTAATTACCTTGGTTAGAGACTTTTAAGAGTATTATCATCTATATTATGAAGTTTCACAATTCCAGTCATGAACTCGAAATGATTCATAAATTCAATAATACTCAAGGTAACAAAATGATTAATCATTCAATTCATGAACAAAATATATATGATACATTTATTGTTTTATTGACTTCTAGATTATTACACTAACATAGTGTACTCCTTCGCACCCTACAAGCAGACCATACCAGTGGGGTTGTAAAAGCTCTAGAACTAAATCCTAGACACTAAACTATATCTCCTAAAAGATAAGTCGAGTGAATTTGAGAGTGTTGAGAAGATAATGAAGTTTAAATTCACTCAACAATGGAAGCTATCAAGTGTTGCACAATAAATGCATTTTCAAATGTGAGAGGCACTAGCTTAACAAATCTAAAGTGATGATAACTCTTTATAGAGTGGGAGGATTCAGATTTTCTATATCCACTCTAACGGGAAGAAACCCGTTAGGTTAGACTGTACGAATATTGAAGCTAGGGTTTCTGCAAAATAATTCAAATTAATATTAACCGTTCTAAACATTTATGCCCATTTAAACCGGTTAGTACAATTTGTCTCACAAAACTTGATAAGTAACCATACGGATGTCATCCGTCTTGCACAAAATCAAATTGGAACTTTCTGACTTGTCATTTTAAATTGGTTCCATAAATTTGTTTCGGTCAAGGCGAATGCTTCAAAAATCAACATGCCTCAAATATACTTTACTTAACTACTTGATTATTACACAAATCTATAGCTTCATAAAGTCTTGTTGACTTCTCAGATTCATCAAAAGAATCTTGAAATTCAGTACTTCATGAACCTTGGTTCTTCATTATAAATCTTGAAATTAAAGCTCTAAACCTATCTTTAGTTCTTCACAATAGATCTTGTAATTAAAGTCTTTGAGCCTACAAACTCACTGAATCGTGTAAAAGGTTCAATTCAATTAGTGTATGTTTTATAAATCTAGTCAAACAAAGTATTAGAAGATTGCATACATCCAACAATCTCTCCATTTTGACTATTTACAAAACATACACATAAGCAAGTGCATAAACATATTTAACCCGATTTAAAAGTTTCCAGTGTCATGTTTGTCTCTTGCATTTTCTCCTCCTTTTTGAAAATCGATGAAAGAGAAAAAAAAATACAGAATAAAGAGTGATCCCCTCAATTTATGCACTCTCCCTCAATAAAATAAACATTGTAATTCAAGACATACGTCTAATTCAATAATTGAGAGAATAATTATCTAATCACATCAGTATCAGTGAATCCAATAGACAATATGGATTCTTTTAAGCAAGTTAATAATTCTAACATATGTGAAAAAATGGCACATTGGGTATGCATGTAAATTTGGACATGCATGTAAAATTCACAATTCAAGATAAACATAATTGCATAATTGTAACTATTGAATTGATCTTATGTGAATTTCCTTGTAACAGAATTGCCACTTATTGGTGACAAATCCATTGTATTGATACAGTTTAACTAATTAAGCAAGCAATGGTACAGTGTATCAAATCCATGTGTCCCAAGTTATCCTAATTCATGCATATTCCTATAAAATTTGGAAAGCTGATGGAATCACACTTCCAGTCAAGACTTAGTCAAGTATGCATGAATTACTTATCTTAAGTATTAGGCGATAAAAAATGTACATATGAAGTAATAATAGCAATATCTAGTAAATAGTTGATATTTCTCGAAATTGGGATAAACATAATTTGAAATTGAGTCAACTGTTTTTAAATTTAGTAGTCACCAAGGAGACATACATATGCATTTCTTTGTTTGACTTGACTATCTTATTCTTTTTCTGGATAAGTTTACTGAACCTTAGCAGTGTTTTCATGACCAGTATTTTTTGATTGTTTAGTTCTAAATGTTTATGCTCGTTTAGAACGGTTAGTAAAATTTGTCTCACAAAACTTGATAAGCAACCACACAGATGTCATCCGTCTTACACGAAATCAAATTGGAACTTTCTGACTTGTCATTTTAAATTGGTTCCATAAATTTGTTTCGGTCAAGGCGGATGCTCCAAAAATCAACAAGCCTCAAATATATTTTACTTAACTACTTGATTATTACATAAATCTATAGCTTCGTAAAGTCTTGTTGACTTCTCAGGTTCATCAAAAGAATCTTGAAATTCAGCACTTCATGAACCTTGGTTCTTCATTATAAATTTTGAAATTAAAGCTCTGAACCTATCTTTGATTCTTCACAATAGATCTTGTAATTAAAGTCTTTGAACCTGCAAACTCACTAAATCGTGTAAAATGTTAAATTCAATTAGTGTATGTTTTACAAATCTAGTCAAACAAAATATTAGAAGATTGCATACAACCAACATAATCAAATGTGATTCCTCTTATATTTATTTCAATTATACATCCTTTAAAATCGAACACAGCACACTGATTCTACAAAGCTAGTAAAATTGGCCCGGATAAACTCCAATTCACTGCTTTGTTCACAAAAAATGGGGTTAATCAATTTTTGATATTCAATGTTAAGAAATAATAGTAGAAAACTTAAAACATTTCACTATCCATCTGTAAGATGGATGTGTGACATGTAGAGGCTTAGAATAAATTGTATATCAATCTTCTTCCTCTGAAAATATAGAAGGAAAAAATAAATTGTGTAACTATATTTGTTATAAAAAATCTAAGCCATAATAAATGAGAAGCTATACGGCTTAATTACAACGTAATAATTCGGATATAGCTAATTATTTGAGACGATAATACACTTAATAATATATTTTTATTAGGAAAAGAGTGTGTCCGATGAGTATTGGACTTTCTTTTGAATTTAATGGGCTTTTACAAATTCATTTCAAGATATGTGCGCCCCACTTCAATATTCGCATACATGGATTTTGAAGTGAATCATATAGTATAGGAGCCCATCAGACTAAAAAATGAGTCTGATACTAACAGAACGCACTCTTCTCTAATCTTTATCTCGAATTAAACCATAAAAAATAATAGTTTTTTGCAATATTTTATTTAACCAAAATGTATAGACGTATTGGTGCCTTTTGAGTTCTCTTTCAAGGCAAACTCATTCGCGAGTAAAAATCTAACATACTAAAACTAAGTCATTGATTTGTTACAAAAATAGAACACTTAATTTCGAAAGCAAAGGAGGTCTGATTTTGGATCTGGATCATTCGATTTGTATATAAATTTGACAAAAGAAAATAAAGTTACAAATTTACACAAATTTTAATGTGAACCACACGACTTAGATGGAATACTTCTTTCGAGTCTACATCTTCAGCATTATCCGAATTGCCTTCTTTTGACATGTAATTCGGCAATTGGTGTTGCGGCTCGGCGCAATTAACTAACCGTGTGTGCGCATTCACTGCTTCGCGACAGTCGACAGGTAGATTGGCTGTCACTGTTGGCCTTTTTGGGGCAATATTTATGTGGATCCGTATCATCTGCATTAACTCAAAAGGAAATTTTTTTAGTTAATGAATTACAACCGTTTGATTTGAAACGGAGTCAACTCGGTTATTGCAAACATGGTCCAGAAAAAACAGTGCAACAAAATTCTGGATCATGTGATCAGCAATTTTCAAAGTGGCTTAATAAATAGTAAAAAAATTCCAAAAAATGTAAAATTTGGTCTGCAAGAACATTTCAATATGTAGATCAACTTGAACGGTTGGATCGACGTTTTGGACTTTGAAAATCCAAAAAATAAGCCGAAGTAAAACGATTTATGTAGATCATGGTGATCATGTTGGAGACCAAATTGTTCTCCATATTGAAATGTGCTTGGAGACCAAATTTTACATTTTTTGGAATTTTTTTACTATTTATTAAGCCACTTTGAAAATCGCTGATCCAGAATTTTTTACTATTTTTTACTGTTCACAATGGATCAGCGATTCTCAAAGTGGCTTAATAAATAGTAAAAAAATTCCAAAAAATGTAAAATTTGGTCTCCAAGCACATTTCAATCTGGAGAACAACTTGAACGGTCGGATCGACGTTTTGGATTTTGAAAATGAAAATAATGGGGCGTGAAGTAAAAACTTGTTTTACTCCATAGCTCATCCCGATATATATATATATATATATAGAGAGAGAGGGTTGGCTAAGATACAAACGTTTGTTCCTAGGCCATGGAACAAACGATTTGGTTCTCCGATTTTCGTAGTCCAAACAGTCAATTCAAACTGTTAGATATTCAATCTTATATTAAAGTCAGCTTGGAGACCAAATTTTACATTTTTTGGAAATTTTTTAGTATTTATTAAGATGGTTTGAAAATCACTGATTTTATTAAAATTTTGTACTATTGGAAAACAACGATTTTCAAACCATCTTAATAAATACTAAAAAAATTTCAAAAAATGTAAAATTTGGTCTCTAAGCTGATTTTAATATAGATTGAATATTTAACGGTTTGGATCGACTATTTAGACTTCGAAAATCAGAGAACCAAACAGTTTGTTCCATAGCCTAGGAACAAACGTTTGTATCTTAGCCAACCTCTCTCTCTCTCTATATATATATATCCAATTACACCTTCTTCTTTTTTGACACATCTTGACATTGTTTTTTTTAAGGCCAATTTTGCGATTTCAAAATCTGATCACCATATTAAAATGTGCTTGGAGATCAAATTTTACATTTTTTTGAATTTTTTTACTATTTATTAAGATGGTTACAAAATCGTTGTTTTTCAATGGTCTGAAAACAACAATTTTGTAACCATCTTAATAAATAGTAAAAAAATTCAAAAAAATGTAAAATTTGATCTCCAAGCACATTTTAATATATCCATCATGTTGAACGGTTTGGATCGACTATTTGAACTTTGAAAATAATAGATGTCAAAATGTGTCAAAAAAAGGGTGTAACCTGATCCCTCCTCTATATATATAGAGATAGGCTACAGTGCTTTGGGAAGTAAAGAGAGTGTTTTACTTCCCTCTCATATCTCCATTTTCAAATTTCAAATCATGGATCCGAACATCTCAACATGATCTTCATATTGATATATGCTTGGAGACCAAATTTTATATTTTTTGAAAATTTTTTACTATTTTTTTAGAATTTTTGAAAATAACAGCTTTTCATTAAATAAAAAATAAAAAAAATTCAGAAACACACAGATTTTCAAAAATTCAAAAAAAATAATAGAAAATTTCCAAAAAATGTAAAATTTGGTCTCCAAGCACATTTCAATATGAAGATTGTGTTGAGAAGTTCGGATCGATTATTTGAACTTTAAAAATAAAGATATGAGCGGGAAGTAAAACACCATCTTTACTTCCCAAAGCATCGTAACATCACTCTATATATATATGAGATAGACTATGGTGAGTTGTGAACGTTTTACTTCACGCTCATATCCCATTTTGAAAATCCAAACCATCGATCCGAACCACTCAACATGATCTTCATATTGAAATGTGCTTGGAGACCAAATTTTACATTTATTTGGATTTTTTTTACTATTTATTAAGCCACTTTGAAAATCGCTGATTAGAGTGAACAGTAAAAAACAGTAAAAGCTTCTAGACCATTCGATCAGCGATTTTCAAAGTGGCTTAATAAATAGTAAAAAAATTCCAAAAAATGTAAAATGTGTTCTCCAAACACATTTCAATATGGAGATCATGTTGAGCAGTTCGGATCGGTTGTTTAGATTTTCAAAATAAGAATATGAGCGTGAAGTAAAAATAACCTCTTACTTTGCAACTCACCATAGCCCAGCTCTATATATATATATAGAGAGAGATAGGCTACCATGCTTTGCAAATTAAAGGGCTTGTTGTGCTTTGGGCTCCTTTTCGGATTTTCAAAGTCCAAACAGTCGATCCGAACCGTTCAAGTTGATCTACATATTGAAATGTGCTTGCAGACCAAATTTTACATTTTTTGGAATTTTTTTACTATTTATTAAGCCACTTTGAAAATCGCTGATCCATTGTGAACAGTAGCAAAACAGTAAAAAATTCTGGACCAATGGATCAGCGATTTTCAAAGTGGCTTAATAAATAGTAAACAAATTCCAAAAAATGTAAAATTTGGTCTCGAAGCACATTTCAATATGGAGAACAACTTGAGCGGTTCGGATCGACTGTTTGGACTTTGAAAATCCGAAAAGGAACCCAAAGCACAACAAGCCCTTTAATTTGCAAAGCATGGTAGCCTATCTCTCTCTCTCTCTCTATATATATATATAGATAGATGAGCTATGGTGAGACGTAGAGTAAAAACTTGTTTTACTCCACGTAATATTTCATTTTGAAAATTCAAACAACCGATCCGAACTGCTCAATATGATCTCCATATTGAAATGTGCTTGGAGACCAAATTTTATATTTTTTGAAATTTTTTTACTATTTATTTAGCCACTTTGAAAATCGCTAATCAAGGTGAACAATAAAAAAATAGTAAAAACTTCTGGACCATTGGATCAGTGATTTTCAAAGTGGCTTAATAAATAGTAAAAAAATTCCAAAAAATGTAAAATTTGGTCTCCAAGCACATTTCAATATGGAGATCATGTTGAGTGGTTCGGATCGGTTGTTTGGATTTTCAAAATGGAAATTTTTTGCGTGGAATAAAACAAGTCTTTTACTCTACGTCTCACCATAGCTCAATTATATATATATATATATATATAGAGAGAGAGAGAGAGAGAGAGAGATAGACTATGGTGAGTTGTGAAGTAAAACAACGCTCATATTCTCATTTTGTAAATTCAAACTATCGATCCGAACCGCTCAACATGATCTCCATATTGAAATGTGCTTGGAGACCAAATTTTACATTTTTTTTGGATTTTTTTACTATTTATTAAGTCACTTTGAAAATTGCTAATTTGAGTGAACAGTAAAAAACGGTAAAAACTTCTGGACCATTGGATCAGTGATTTTCAAAATGGCTTAATAAATAGTAAAAAAAATCTAAAAAATGTAAAATTTGGTCTTCAAGCACATTTCAATATGGAGATCATGTTGAGCGGTTCGGATCGGTTGTTTAGATTTTCAAAATGAAAATATGAGCATGAAATAAAAATCACCTCTTACTTCACAACTCACCATAGCCCAGCTCTCTCTCTCTCTCTCTCTCTATATATATATATATATAGGAAATGGCTACGGTGCTACGCGTAGCATAGAGGGCATCCATGCTACGGCTCAATATTTGAGTTTTCAAAATCCTAACGGTCGATTCGAACCGTTCAACATGATCTCCATATGAATATGTACTTGCAAACCAAATTTTACATTTTTTAGAAATTTTTTTACTATTTTTTTAGATAGGTAGAAAATCACTTAATTTGAATGATACAAAATTTTCAGATCAAGTGATTTTCTACCTATCTAAAAAAATAGTAAAATTTTCTAAAAAATGTAAAATTTGGTTTGCAAGTACATATTCGTGTGGAGATTATGTTGAACGGTTCAGATCGACCGTTAGGATTTTGAAACTCAAATATTGAGCCGTAGCACGGAGACCCTCTATGCTACGCGTAGCATGCTAGCCATTTCCTATATATATATATAGAGGAGGGGTCAGATTACACCCTTTTTTTTTTACACACTTTGACACCTATCATTTTCAAAGTCCAAATAGTTGATCCAAACCGTTTAACATGATGGGTATATTAAAATGTGCTTGGAGATCAAATTTTATATTTTTTTGAATTTTTTTACTATTTATTAAAATGATTACAAAATCATTGTTTTCAGACCATTGAAAAACAACGATTTTGCAACCATCTTAATAAATAGTAAAAAATTCAAAAAAATGTAAAATTTGATCTCCAAGAACATTTTAATTTGGTGATCGTGTTGAACGGTTCGGATCGACTGTTTGTATTTTGAAATCGCAAAATTGGCCTATAAAAAAATAATGTCAAGATGTGTCAAAACAATGGTGTAATTGGATCCCTCCTCATATATATATAGATGGACTTAGCTAAGCCATGGTGTAAAACGACTTGGTACTCCACGCCATATTTCCATTTTGAAAATTCAAACTACTATCCGAACCGCTCAAGTTGTTCTCCATATTGAAATGTGCTTGGATACCAAATTTTACATTTTTTGGAATTTATTTACTATTTATTAAGCCACTTTGAAAATCGCTGATCCGGATGAACAGTAGCAAAACAGTAAAAAAATTATGGACCAATGGATCAGCGATTTTCAAAGTGGCTTAATAAATAGTAAAAAAATTCTAAAAAATGTCAAATTTGGTCTCCAAGCACATTTCAATATGGAGAACAACTTGAGCGGTTCGGATCGGTAGTTTGGATTTTCAGAATGGAAATAATGAGGCGTGGAGCACCAAGTCGTTTTACACCATGGCTTAGCTAAGCCCAACACTATATATATAGTGCTGGGCTTAGCTAAGCCATGGTGTAAAATGACTTGGTGCTCCACGCCTCATTATTTTCATTTTGAAAATCCAAACGACCGATCCGAACCGCTCAAGTTGTTCTCCATATTGATATGTGCTTGGAGACCAAATTTTACATTTTTTGGAATTTTTTTACTATTTATTAAGCCACTTTGAAAATCACTGATCCGGCGGTCCAGAAATTTTTACTGTTTTTTACTGTTCATAAGGATTTTCAGATTTTCAAAGTGGCTTAATAAATAGTAAAAAAATTCCAAAAAATGTAAAATTTGGTCTCCAAGCACATTTCAATATGGAGAACATGTTGGAAGGTTCGAATCGACTATTTGAACTTTGAAAATGAAGATATGACGTGGAGTACCAAGTCGTTTTACTCCATGGAGTAGCCTAGTGGGACTCTATATATATATATAGTGAGTGGCTAAGCTCAAAACGTTTGCACCAAGCCCTTGGTGCAAACGAATTGTTTTCGGATTTCCAAAGTTCAAACGGTCGATCCAAACCGTTCAAGTTGTTCTCCATATTGAAATGTGCTTGGAGACCAAATTTTACATTTTTTGGAATTTTTTTACTATTTATTAAGCCACTTTGAAAGTTGATGATCACACGGTCCAGAATTTTATTGCACTGTTTTTACTGTTCACTCGAATCAGCAACTTTCAAAGTGGCTTAATAAATAGCAAAAAAATTCCAAAAAATGTGAAATTTGGTCTCCAAGCACATTTTAATATGGATTAAATATCTAACGGTTTGGATCGACCGTTTGGACTTTGCAAATAGGAGAACCAAAACGTTTGCACCAAGGGCTTGGTGCAAACGTTTTGAGCTTAGCCAGTCTATATATATATATATATATATATATATATATTTAATAAACGTATGATAATATTTTCTCGAGAAATATATAATATACTTTTGTCCCCAAAAAATAGTGGATGGCTAATTCAATTTGATATCTGCTAAGATAATATATATGCATTTGTGTTTGTATTATTTTAATTATAAATAGACGAGCACGTGAATTTTATAAATTTGTTAATAATTTTGCATTTAAATATGTAAAATAGAATTTGATTCCGATCCATGACAGCCCTATTTGCAGTGACTTGAAAATGAAGATACTGAATTTCCATGCCTAAGAGCATATTAATTGTGGTGAAATTAAATAATGTAAAAGCAAAATAAGGAGTCAATATTTAGTTTTTGGTATTGTGGCAAAGAACAATGTCCTTCGTGAATGAAGTCGCATGTTCGAAATTTGGATTAGAGGGTCCTTTAAGTTTAAAGTAATTTGAGAATGATTTGATCATAGTTAGAAAAATAAGATTCCAATGATCTGTACCAAATAATTAGTTATCATGGATTTTTAAAATTTAATATATTTTGAATCAATTTTAGCTTGCTTTCTAACGAGTTATACATTTAATTTTGATTTTCATTAATCTTTCCAAATTGTATCTATATTTGTATGGAATAAAATAATTGCAATTGAATATAAAATTTTCATAATTTTGCAAGTTCATTTAAATAAAATGTTCAAATGTATTTTGTTGAGGTTGGGAAGCATTGTAATGAGTTAACTTGATAATTTTAACAATATTCCTCTTTTCAAATGAAGGATTACTTATAATGGCTATTTTGACACTTTTTACAAAAAAGTAAAATAAAAAAGGAAATTAATAGATATGTTAGAGTGAGGCTACGATATTATGCATACTGCGGATCGGTTCATACTATGGATAATATTTCAATTTTCAAAGTTCAAATAGTCAATATGAACCGTTCAACATGATTTTCATATGAAAATTTACTTGCAAACTAAATTTTACATTTATATAGTTTGTTACTTTGTTTTACTATTTTTTTAGATAGGTAAAAAATCACTACTTGTGAATAGTCTAGAATTTTTAGATCAAGTGATTTTATAACTATCTAAAAAATTGTAAAATTTGATATGCAAGTACATTTCCATATGAAGATTATGTTGATCGATTCAATTGGCTATACATGGTACCGTAGCCTCACTCGATGTATTATTGGACATATAGATTATAACAATCGAATTTCATGCAATTTACACCTTGTTTGGATGGAGAGTAGAGGAAGGGAGGGAATGGAAAGAAAAGAAAATTTTCCGTTGAATCGTGTTTGGTTGATAAAATTATGTCGGAGGTGAAGGGTATAGGAGGTTGAAGGTTTAACCTTGTATCATTGTAATCAATAAAATTGATTTTCTCCCAATTTGAGGTGTAACAGATGGAAAGAAATTTTGTTGCAAATATTTTTAGAAAAATAGCACAAATATTCAACTCTATATCTTATCTATATATTTCTCATACAAGTTTTTTGTTACAAATCTGCAACAACCACCGAATTTCTCATTAACCTTCTAAATTTTAATCAACCAAATAAGAAATAAGAGGAAATATAAGTTAAATTTATTTTCTTTCATTAATAATCCAAACACGAAAATGTTAAATATGTTAATCTTCCTTTCTATTCTATTCCATTCTCTTCTATTCTTCACCTCCCCTTCTTCCTCTACTCTCCATCCAAACAAGGTGTTAAGTAATCTTTGATAATGGATCAGGGATTGTTAATATCATATCGCTTAATTTTGAGTCACTTGATGTATAGTGAAACATACGCCAAATTTTATTTATATTATATAGACATCATATGTATATGAATCATGTTCACATTGTTGGATTTTACATTCAAGCTAGGTTTTAAATATTGTCAATATTAAAAAAATAAAAAAATTATCAAGTAATTTCTACTGTCTTCAATAAGTTTAAAAAGTTTATAAACGCAAGGTTGGCCTTAGTTGTGTATCAATTAAATGGGGTCCACTGCTTTTAGTATGCTTTCTTGTTTTATCTAAGATGTTATTCAAGTCAGAACCAGGAGCTCCGGGGGATTCCCTCCCTGACGGAAACCAAATATAAATATCTATGGAAATGAAATTAAAGAAAAAAAATGTGTTAAATTTTTCAATCTTACCCGGAATTTTATAAAAATAGCAACAGTCTATCTGCTTCAAAAAATATATATATATAATTTTGTCTAACATTTGAATGCACTATGTTTAGAAATATTATATGTAAACAATGTTCTTAACATTTCTGCTTGAATGCACTTTCAGACAACACTTCTTTGACAAAATACCAGATTTCAGATATAATACTGTATAATTCCTTAAATTGAGAACAGTTGATATTCTTCGTGAACAACTAGCCTGGTTAGAAAAAGAGTTGGAGACAATTTCATGTTAGCCTTCAGTCTAAATTAATAGCACTTTAAAAGAAGTATATTTTTCTTTGACTGAACAAGTCTCTTAGTTTATTATGTTACTGTTTTTCCTTTGCCTTTTATTTTATAAAGGTGGGTCAGCATTGCAAGTGATCTGACGAAACTTTCTTTCCCCCGTGCAGGTATAATATCAGCTGTCTAAATTTTAGCCCCAATTACATCTACTTGGATAGCAGGTATAGCAGTCCGGTACAGATTATTTTTGTTCTATTGAGAATAACAGTCCGGTTCAGATTTAGCAGGGTCTGTCAACGGAATTCACTGTATTGTTCCTACGAAATCTAGAACTGTCCATTTTATATCTGATGGTCTAAATCTTGCTTGAACAATCACACGTCCGGACCTTGTCCATTTAGGCCAATTTTAGTAACAAGTCAAATCCAATTTCCAACCGTCAGATAATGAATTGACAACCATATTTGGAGAAACTATTTAATGGATTCAGTAAGCCGGAGAGAAACTGAACATATTTAGCATAAGTTGATACTGTTTTAGCAGCCTGAGTAAAAATTGTGTTAACTAAGGACTTCACAAGTAACAACAACACTTGTACCAAATTTCAGTTCCCACTGAATTTGCTCCCGAAAAAAAATATTATTTTTATCTACAGTTTTCATCAATTGATCATGGATTAAAAATAAAAATAAACTCTTTTCCTAACAAAAGACAAATTGATTTATAAAAGAGGACATGGATCCAGAAACATATCTGGCCAGTAAACTCTCTAAATGTCATTTTTGCAAATTCTTCATAAATTTAATACAATTGTATTTACAGAATCCTATGCATGATCCACCCCGCCCTGGGGCCCGTAGTCAAATAATTTCTGATGAAATTTAAAACAAACAAAAATTTCAAACCCGTTTATAAAATTCAAATGAATGGGGGTCCTGAATAACAGTTGTTATGAAGTAGGATTTGGAGCACCAATAAAACCAAATCCGACAATTGTAAATGCGACAGCTTGTAGGAATACGTATACATGGTAATTATTATTTCCAAAAACGAGATTATATGAAGCACACATAAATAGCAATGCTGCAAGTACAAGCTCCCATACATAAACCCTGAAAGCCAGAAATAATATAGTACATACTCTTTTGTCAATATTAACATGGTGCTGAACATTTAAAGAATTATGCTGTGGAACAATGTATTTTGAAGTATCAACTCAGTTATGAAATAAATAAACAATTATGGTGTCGACTCATTGGACATAGTTCCATTGAACTTGTGCCACAGCACATTAACCCTTAGATTAAAATAAAAAAATTGTATGCATCCACTTCGGGTTAGTACACTTTTTTATGCAACTTTCCCTTCAGAAATATTTGAGTATAGTGGGGAAAAAAGATGAAAAATATAAAGATAAAAGTCAAATTGTAAGGAAATGTGAAAAATATAAAAAAATAACATTCACCTTTCAGAGCATTTGGTAGGGGCAGGTTCAAGTAAAGGGACCTCTATATCAGCCTTGTCTCTTATAAGCTGCCCTTTCTTCTCTGTAACAACCCACTGATTCACACTGGACGTCCCTAGTAGGCCAACAATGGCTGCTCTCATTCTGTGCATTGCCATCACGTTCTCAAACAATATCCATAAAGGCATCAAATGCAGAGAGCTGTGTAATTCAATGGTTTACATAAGAAGAAAAGGATGAAAAGAAACTGTTAAGTTTGTCGTAATGCTAGTTTACCGATGCAAGGGGTAATAACTTTTTGAAACTTTTGCATACATGCCTCCTGAGAATGCTCAGTTTGTTAAAAGGAGCCAATTAGAAGAAAAGTACAAAAGAGAAACTAATGACTAGCATAGCAAAATTATCGTATATGCCCCCTTTGAAACATTATTGTTTTATGCACTTAAAATCACCTCAACTAGGATAACATTAGCAGAATTGCCAGGGGCGGATCTATGTATAATTCACGGGGTGCTTAGCCACCCCCATGATTTTAAAAAAATTTAATTAGGTATATTGAATTTTTATTTTTCTTAAAGTTTTTATATAGTTCAGTGCTTAGCCACCTCATAAATTATCACGCGTGTGCTTGTAGCCTAGTGGTTAGAATTCTAATTCAAGTCCCGGCCATTCATTATGCATTTTAAATTTTAGTCCCCCTCCTCCTAAATTTTCTAGTTCTGCCTGTGAGAATTGCTAATAGATCCAGGGGCCCATGACAAAAGTTAACATTTTAATCAGAAAGAGAAAGATTACCTAGGATTTCTAACTGCATTGAGGATTGTAATTGTGGTCGGGATGTAGACCAATCCCCAAACAGGAATCTCCACTTCAGGGACTAAAATGGAGACGGGGATAACCACACAGTAGAAGCAAAATGTGACAATTGGGGCTATCACTCGCCTCACAAAGAAAAAACTATACAATACATGAATCTTTTTCAATAGCGATACCTCCTGATCAAAGCAAAGATAAAAACAGGTCAGGGCCAGCACTAGACATCCTGGTACTGAGCTGGTAGGTTTCCCAAAACTTTTGGTTTGATGCTAGATCTAACATTTTACCTTATTTGCAGTTAAACCCACAAGTTATCATATATTATGCAAGTGCAACCAACATTGAGAATGGAAAATATTCATATTCCAAGAATGTTCGGTGTTAATCGGAAAATCAAAAGACGTGTGCAGGTTGTGGGTCGCAAATACAAGAAATGTTGAGTACTGTTGTAAATACAAATTTTGCAACAAATAACCTTTGTATAATTGTATTTATTTTGAACAGCTATTAATTTTCAGCTTTTCAGGTACTGCGTTTAAGATTTCAGACCAACATTATAGGCTGAAATAACATTGAGCATTATTAATTAATGGACAGGGTAAATTTTTTAAATGCAGAACCTATAGGGCTCATGATGTTGTGCATAAACTCAAAAAGGTATGAAGGATCAGTAAAAACAGAGAAGATGCTTCTAAAAAAAATTGGAACCTTGTTGGTGGCAATGTCCCAACCCATTTTTCTAAATAAATTAACTGCGCCACATGTCCACCGGTGTTGCTGGTGCCTGTATGCTTTGAGTGTACTTGGCAGTTCACTCTTCACCTATGAGACAACATAAAATCTATTAACATATGCTGAATGGGCACACATGATACTGGTATCAAATGGTTTACTTTGACATGTTCATTTGTCAGTATTGTATTTTTCTACAATATGTTATTATATAATATCATGTTTTATTTCTGTTAATCATAATGAACAGAGACAAGAAACAACATACTCTGATGTCACCGACATATAAAAATTTCCATCCCTTGAGAGTGGCTCTGACGGCCAAATCCATGTCTTCTACTGTAGTGCGGTCTTTCCACCCTCCAGCTTCATTTATGGCTGAAATACGCCACACACCAGCAGTACCTAATTCATTGACCATGCTGCCATCAGTCAACTTTAGTGACTGATTTAAAAAGGTACAAGTATAAGCTTGGAAAACAAACATCAATAGATGTCCTTTTTTGGTAGCACAGGCCTTTAGAGCAACTATTGGCTAACATAGTTGAAAGCCCCAGGTCCTAAAAAGGTACAAGTAATTAAGATCTAATCAGGTCACTGTTTTCCTTTTTCCTTTTGCAAATTACAACAGCCAAAAAAAAAAAAAAATACCCCACATATGTCATAACTGAAACTGATACTTTGGATATTGTGCATTAGTCACGTATGATACCAATTGCTAAAACCAAAGTCATGTCAAGCAATAGAAAAAAAAAAAACATAAGAGCAAAATGAACAAGAGGTTTATATAAACTTGCTTGATGGCCAGGTTTATATAAAATCTATACCAAACAAATAAAATATGCTTTTCTAAATTTTAGTTCATTTGCAAAATAAAAAAAATAAAAGATACAGTTTATAAAAAATAGAGGCCAAAATAACATCCAAAAGAAAATTTCTTTTTGGAGACGTTGATCTAAAGTTGAGGTGTCATTTGACAATACGTCAAACAAAGTTTGTGGACTGCTGCCAATCTGAGAAGTGTCAGCTGCAATTTGAAAAGACACTAAATGTTGAATTTGTCCTTACCGTTGAAGCCAAAGAAAGAGAAGGTAGTAGAGCCCGACTCCTGCTCGACTTTAAAATGGTAGTCGAGAGACATCTTCTGGATACGTGTCATCAGCAAGGAACTATAATTAACTGCAAAGCATAACCCAGCCAAAAATAAAGGCCAGGTCAGTGTTCGAATCCAAAGACATATTTGCAAGGACCACCCCTGTCAATCCAAACATTTTTTTCTAGTCAGGAGTGACCATTACATTTAAAATTCATTTAATGTACTGTATTTAGAAATATTTATTTACAAATAGAATGAATTCACTGACAGTACTAATTCCAGCTTGATCATTGTTTTATTTTGATTATTTGGCTCTTTTCTTTTTCCTGTTTAACTGTATATCTAAGGATCTGACTGGAGTCCCAATTGAGACATAAATGCCCAGATGAGGTTAGGTGGTACAAAATTGAATTAAATTGAGGCTTTGTTTACAGAACAATGCTCGGCTGGGGCTTAGCATTTGGATTAACTTTGTTTCTTTAAACTGTGGTCCAATTTTTGCATACATAAACCCAGCACCTAAATTATATTACTTTGGTTTTAGTTCCATTTGGACTATAAAAAATTGACGAAATATCACCCTTCACATAAGAAATATAAAGGTAGGATGTCATATATTCAAATATCTCCAAAAGGTTCGGTCAAATTATGAAAAAACAAATGTCAGGTAGAACCTCCAATTAGAAGAAAGAAATGGTGTAATTTGCAAGACAAAAAAGATGGTTCATTATTAAATATATGAGTAAAAAATTCTTCAAAAAAATATATGAGTAAAATGAAAAAGAACTAACCAAAATCCCAGCGAGTTTGCACAAGGGCAATTTCAGGATTGTGCACAAGAAATGGAAGTGTTTTCAGGAGGAAATCAGAATCAGGCTGGAAATCTGCATCGAATATGGCAACAAAATCACACTGCTTAGCATAGTGGTGCTCCATGCCTTTCTTTAATGCACCAGCTTTATAGCCTTTCCGGTTGCTTCTGACCTCGTACTTTATGTCTATTCCCTTTTTTGCCCATTCTTCACATTCTACCTTCACTAGATCCTTTATTAAAAAAGGAGAAGAGGGGGAGAGATATCAGTTGATATGATAATAGACGAATTGTGAAAATATCCATGTCATATGAAATTATGTTTTTGTCTTGTAAGTAAATATCTCCTAAAGGAAAACTATAGAAATTTTATGTCTTTTTCTTGTGTAGCTAAACTAGATGCTGGTAAATTGTGACATTTGCAGGGTGTGAGATGAATTTTCCTCGATTCACATACCCATGTCATATGAAAAACATTATGTTCTTTTCATGTAAGTAAATCTACAGAAGAAAAAATATTGGAATTCACAGCCCTATAGATTTTGTTATCTGCAGCTAAACTTGGGTCACTGCACTAGCAATGTGTTGAGTATTCAAATATAACTATCTATTATGAGGTAGGTGCCCTGAAAATGTACAAGTTCTTGAGTTGACATGAAAATAAGGTGATATAAGAACAAAAATTAATTGGAAATTGAAGTCATATAATGGTAGTATGTAAGATGCCTGATCACAATAAGATAAAAAATATTTTTCTTGAAACACGACCAATCGTTGAAACTCAAGTTAATCAATCCATCAAATAAATATACATAATTAAACATGCTACTTTTGTCTTTGACCAAGTCTACGTCCATTGTTCAAAATTGAGTTGTTGATGACCTTGTGCTCAGTTGGAAATAAGCAAAATGTGTTACAAAATGAAGAGTCAAAGGGTAAAGACTAACCAAAAGCTTACAAAAGGAACGGTAGGCCACAGATATGAAGTAAAGACTGGCCAAAAGCTTTCAATTGGGTAAGCTAAAGTAAAGACTGACCAAAAGCTATCAATTCCCTACTTTTCCAAGACCAATTTGGTCTTAGAGTAAGATGGAAACATCTCCAATTCATAACATTTCACAACTAGACTTAAATATGCCCAGATATTTCTGAAGAGCCAAATAATCTTGTAGTAGTTAACTACCTAACTTCATATATTTAGAGGTATCTTTGTCTCTTTCCATGCACTACTAAGTAGTGGCTTTATTCATACTTGTTGCCAACCAGATCTAGACCAGAACAGGCACCAAAGTACCAATCTTACGGAAAGAATCTAACTTTGACAGAAAACCTTTCACACAAGCTAGCTAAGTTTCCAAGTAGGGAACCCACATGTCATACCAATCTTTTAACAAAAGTTTTCCATTACTTCTGAATTTATTAGGGAGTAAATTACCTTGTTATTTTTTGGAAAAGTGAAATTCTTATACAAAGTGTTGTTAGCAGAAAAGGCTGTATACACATAACTGTACCAGTACATAATATGTTGGCTAGTGCTTGTACTAGATTATGTCAAGACTCCAGGAATCACAAAACAGCTACCTACCACCAGCCTGGCATGCTGCCACAGTATTAGAATCTTAGGTATTATTCGAATTCTAAGCACAAAGTATTAAAAATTTTCTAGTACGAAGGCTCTCAGAAATTTTTCAGTCTGACCATCCTTCATGTGCTCAATTAAAAGTATACTGAGGTTATTCCACACAATGCTTTTGCATATGACTATACCTTAATTAGCGGGTCAGTTGAATCATCTAATATCTGAATTATAATCCGATCAGGTGGCCAAGTCAGTGCACAAGCCGCTCTGATAGAAAGATGATATACCTGTATATTACAAAAAAGCCCACAAATTAATTAAACTCAAATCTCAGACAAGATATGTAGTGGGAACCAATTAGTTACATATAAAACAAATATTTAGGCTAGCTCATTGGATGCCATATGGAGAATTCATGAAAATGAGCTAATTGTACTGTTACCTCAAAAAAAAAAATTGTAGTGACAGTGTCCAGAATTATCACTTTCCTGTTAATTCCTACAGATAAATAACTTCATATCTAGGACTAATAAAAATTGTAATCTCTAGGTCAAACTTTTGTTTTGAATTGATTAAATCCAAGATAAACCAAGATCTATCTAATAGCTCTTCTTGTTCACTATAATGATAACATTTTTAATTTGGGGGAATTTCATGTATATCCCTCAAAAGTTTCAATATTACGTATTTATCCCTCTAAAATCAATAATTACATATTTATCCTTAAAAATTATAAAAACTCACAAATTTATCCAAACCATTATATTTAACATTAATTTTCTATGTATTCCCATTCTACCCTTCTTTTATTTTCCCTTCTAAGGCCATTGTTAGAAAACAGTATTAAATCGTACCAGTACCAATATTGAACAGTACCGTACCAGTACCAACACTGAACCGTACCAGTACCAAAACTGAACCGTACCAGTACCAACACAGAACCGTACCAGCACCAGTACTGAACCGTACTGTGCCAGTACCAGCACTGAAACCGTACCAGTACCATTGCTGAACCGTACAGTACCAATCATTATAGTACCAGTACCATTGGAGAGAAGAGGCGAGATGTTTTGGCGCTCTCAAGACTCAACAGATTAAAGGGTGAGAGGAAGAAAGGGTATAGTGGTCATTACAATATTAATTAATATTGTAAAATAAATTTTAATGTTTAAAAAATATTATTTAATTATTTTTGGAGATATTTGATATATAATAGAGTTAGATTGGATAAATATGTGAGTTTTTATAATTTTTAAGGATAAATATGTAATTATTGATTTTAGAGGGATAAATATGTAATATTGAAACTTTTGAGGGATATACATGAAATTCCCCCTTTTTAATTTTAATTCGTCCCAACTCCCAAGCAAAAACTAACAAGTTCCTCCTAGAACTCTGATTCCTGGATTATCTTGAAACAGTCCAGCGTTTGTTTGTGAAAGACAGAAACGAAATAACTATACACTAATTTTTTTTTGTTAAGAGATGGAATCACAAGTCCCTCAGGAATTAAGATTTTTCTCTTCAAAAACCAATCCAATCTTAATTGATTCCCTAGTAAGCAAGCTAAAATCCCCAATGGCGAGAGAAAGAAATCGCTCACCTCCTTCTCATTGTACATGGGAATCTGAACAAGCACCATGGGGTAATCCAACCCCCCCTTCTCAGCATCTCCTCCCATGGCCTCCCACTTGTACCTCTTTTCTGGCGTTCGCCGGAACAGTTTAACATATAAGCTGACCGCGCTCATAAATACCGCCTCCAGCAAAAGCATGAAGGACATAGCCATGCATAGTACAACAGCCGCATACAGGATAGGCGCGATCACGTGCGCGCGCACATGCGTCGCGATCAGGACGACATTGTCGAACGAGGACCGGAGGAGGAACGGACGGAGGACGTTCTGCCACGTGGCGGAGTTAGGACCGTCGGACGTGGCGGGGAGCGCCATTTTGTGCCGAGAGGGATGGTTTGGTTTGGTTTGGTTTGAAAAGTGTTTCTCTGACTCTGTATAGTGTGCCCAATGGAGAGAAACTGGGCACGGTATAACGCTTTTATATACATAGGATATTAAGGCATTCACATCCTTCCCGGTACCGTACGTAAAAGGGAATCTTTTAGAATTAGTGGATCTGGACCGTTTTTTTTAACTTTACACGAATCTCCAAGCCCAAATAATAATGCCCCTGCGCTAGCCCGAATCTCAAAGTGAAGAAATTTTTTAATACATATTGGAGAGGAAACTCTTCCGAATATTTTAGGACCCAAGGTAATAAGAGACAACTTTTCCACCGTCCATGCTGTTTTTTCAAATGATTTTGAAACAACGATTATTTCAAAGAATTCAAGAACATTGGTCCAAACTTATTCTTCTGTGTGCTGTAGTATTCTATTATATGTGGGCCACCCCCTCCAGTCCCTCTGCTGAGATCCGACATGGATGGCACATCGTTGGACTTAGATCACATGAAATAAATACAGGATTGGTGGATTTCTTTTGAATTAAATATGTATTATGTATATGCTTTCTAAAATGAAAGCAGCGGAGGGTGCTTGTTTTGTTTTTTTTGGGTTACAAAGACCCGCAGGCATAAAGAATTAACCTTTTTTTTTTGTGGCTTCAAACGTGCCCGTAGGCATTCCATTCAACAAAAAAACATGCTTACAGGCATTACAGTAACCAGAACCAGAACATCCTCATGGATGCATTTCTTATACTAAGACTGACTCTCTAGAAAAGAAAAGAAAAAAAAAACAAACCCAATAGCTAAAGAGGCAGAAATTGTGAGAAACATGTAATCCCAGCCTCTAACTCTTCTACTTGTGAAACCACATCTGAGAATTTACATTAAATAATCGGCTTATCATCTCTGTATTGATATTGCAACTTGTTCGTTCTTCCCCGATTGGCTACATGATCCGCCGCATGCGCCTCGAAGAATGAGCTCTCAATTAATTTTTTGTTGTTGAATGGGCCCCATTTGATTTTACAGCTTCAATATCGAGAAACCGTAGTTTGGACTTTGGAGAACAACCAAGAGTTTTGAAAAGGGTAAAGCTGGTCGGTTTAATCAGACTATGTCGAAAATCGGACAAAACCATATCAAAACATTGCGGTTTTCGCACTTCTCAAAAAAAAAAAAAAAAAAAAATCTAGTAGAACTGGATTTTCATATAGTTAGACGTAACACTTGGTTGCTATCTTTGGACCTTGCGATCATGTGATGTGCTACATGGCGGAGAAGTTTGCTTATTTGTTATTAATATTCAAAGTTAATTACAAATTAATAAATATATCCACGTTAACTGGTTTTTTTTATAAATACCTAAACCGGCTATTTAATAGTCGGTCCTCTTTTTTTCTCCAATATTTTTTTTTGTTATTTCAGACTCTATAAATGTCCATCTTTCTCTCTTCTTCATCTCACAACTCACTCAACTCACAAAAGAGAAAGAGAGTAAGGGAAAGAGAGAAAAAAAAGACGATTTCTGAAGCGATTTGAGGCGATTTCGGAGGCGATTTTCAAGTAATTTTTTTATTTAAATTTATTTAATTTTTTATAATTTTTTTATTTTATTTTAATTTTTTTCCAGTAACCTATACATTTAAATTAGTAATCTGACAATTGTTTACCATTTACCAAAATGTAGTTTGTTAATCATTGCTATGATTTCATTACACTGTGGTAGAAAGTTTCTTACTTATACATATGGGGTTTATTACTCCAATGAGCCAGTTAATTCATTAATGGTTCCCGATGGTATCTCACTTTGGGACTTGAAAACCATCATTTACGAATGCACCGGCTATAACCTAGAAAGGTGGAACTTAGAATTGGCAACCCGAGTAAACGATGAAACACCTCCGACCTATATCATAGTGAAAGTACTAAGTGATGCTACATGGAGAGGCCTATACGGGCGGTTAAAGGCCACTAAATTTTTTATCATAGAAATCTACATCAAAAGAGTTCTGATAGAGTCAGGGTTTGGAAGTTCTGTCCAAAATTAAGTTGCGCCAAATTATACAACACAATCGGAACCATACACTCCCATGGTTCCTTTATTCGTACCTGACTCAGAAACATACAGTCACTTCACTCCACCATTACCCCAACCACGACCCCATACAAAATCTCGACCTAAACCCGTGCATGTGGCACCTTTACCATTACCGCCACCATCACCTCACTCCAGACCGGCACCATTAGAAGACGAAATTGGGTCAAATTTTGAAAATATTAACGAAGTATCGCAGAGGCAACTGGGTCACAAGGGTCACAACGAAGCACAACTACAAGCCGTTTAGCTGCATCTGCTATGTTTGTAGAAGTAATGGGAGAGGCAGTTGCCATAGGAGAAGAGGCGGTTGGGGTGCAAGGAGAGTCATCTGGAAGCCAACCAAGGAGGTCAACTGGTAGGCGTAAAGGATATCTAGAAGCCAAACAGAGCCATCTGGTAGGTCATCTTCTCTAACTGGTCGATTTTTCGAATTTAATTTTAGACTTAGTAGTAATAGGTGATTTAAATTCTTCTCATTTGATGCATGTTGTAAACTTGTTTATTTAGATACTGCTTTCGTAACTATTTTATTTGCAATTTGTGTAGACTTTATTAAGACTAAGTTATGAGTTAGTTGAATGTAAATTTTTATAACTTTATTATTTTTTACCATATTCAAATTTTCAATTTTTATAATTTAAACCTTGAACCTTATAAATAATAATATGTAAAGATCCAAAATAATTTCAGAAAAAATATTATAGTTTCCGGATGTTACAATTTTCTACCCCAACAACAAGCCTCGTGACTAGATATTTCCTTTTGGCGATAATATTAATATGATATGATGATATTTACTAATGTCACTGAACAATATATAATAATAATAATAATAATAATAATAATATGAGAGTAGAACCAGAGTGTTCTTAACTCACCGAGTCTCTTTGTGAACTTAATTTAAACACTTATTGAATTGGCTTCAAACGATGCATTCAAATCATTGAAACTGATCTATTTCACAGGTGATATGTTTACATATCAAATTTATATATTTTCAAACTAATTTAGTATAAAGTCAGGCAGTAAAAAAAAATAGTTTATAAGTTAATTTTAATGTGTTCATTTTTTATCATTTTTTTACCGCTTGACTTTATATTAAATTAGTTTGAAAATTTATAAATTTGGCATGTAAACTCATCACTCGTGAAGTAGATCGGTTTTAACAGTTTGGATGCGTTACTTGAAACTAATCTGATAGGTTTTTGAGTTAAACTTACAAAGAGGCTTGGTGAGCTTAATGAACACCCTAGTTCTACTCCTAATATAATACGGTAATATTATTGATAGTATCTACAACTTTTTAATTATTTATAAATTATTTATAGTATAACTAATTAAAATTCCAAAGTAAAAGTCATAATAAAATGGTTTTTACCAAACACATTTTAGCTATAAACATATTTTCCTATAATATGAATGGTTTTTATAATTATAAAACGTGACTTCCTGCTCTTATAATTTTCCACAACTCGGCGAAAATCATGAGAAGGATTTGTATCATATTAAATAAATGTATGAGAATTCTTATTATTCGTGTCAGATTAAAATAAATGTATCCAATTGAATTTGAATTGGAGATATTCATGCCGGGTGTTGTGCTCGTGCTGTCGTGCGGATGTGTCTAACTGACTAACATGTGCTATGATTCCTTGTGACTAGATATTTTATATTATTTGATGGAATTCGCAACACCTCGTAAAATCCAACACCTACAAAAAAAAAATACAAATTAATATGTTTTTATCTAAATTTAATTAATTACGGATTGAAAATATCGTAAAAGTGTGAATTGGATTGAAGATGTGCGGAGAACCTAACCAATCTGACCTCTTTATGAGTCCGCATCGTCTCCATTAACGCATTTCGGCCTTCTGATTTTAAACGGAGCTAATCCGGCCATAGCCTATAATTTAGAGCCTCTTTAATATTAGTGTAGATTTAGTTCACACAAATGTTAAAGTGAATCAGACGGTCTAGATATATTAACTCAAAAGATTCTTTTTTAAGTTAATGCAGAGGATACGAATTCCCTCTTTATACCGTCTTTAAGTATTTTTATGCACAACCATCACTTGTATTCTTCACTCTTATCTATTTATCTCGAGAGAAAAAGAAAAACGAGAAATCATACCTCTCAATTGTTGTAATACCGGATATTTAATTCTGCATATACTACGTCCATTTCTGATCATCAGACAATCAAAAATTCTCTCCAACATGTCAAGTTGCTTGACGATGTTTGAAATCCGAAAGAATCAATTTTTTTGAATATTAAATAGTTTGGTGGCTTGATCTCTAATCTTTACTAAAAAACCAAAGTTGCTTAACGATGGTCTAGGATATATTTGGATCGTGTGGGATAGAGTTGTTTTCGAAATAAAAACTGCTATTTTGTGCTGGATACTGTAATTCAAACAAAAAATAAAAAGAGTACAACTAGATGTTCTTAAGCTCATAAAGGTTTTTTCATGAGTTTAGTTTCAAAATCTATCAGATTGATTTCAAATAATGAATTCAAACAGTTAAAATAAAGGTTCTAAATAACAATTATCGCGTTATCTCTTTTAAGATCCGAAAAGGCTATAGCGTAGCTATAACTAGCTATTTAGAACCCTGATAAAAGAAAAGCGGCTGATAGCGTTATAGCTTTTAAGGTTTAAAAAAGTTATAGTGCAGCTAGCTATTGAGAACCCTGGTCGAAATTGATTTATTTCACAAGTGATATGCTTACATGTCAAGTTTATAAATTTTTAAATTAATTTAGTATGAAGTTAAGCGGTAAAAAATAATGAAAATGAACATATTAAAATTAACTTGTAACTTTTTTTTTACTACTCGACTGCATACTAAATTAATTTGAAAATTTATAAGTTTGACATATAAACGCATCACACGCGAAATAAATCGGTTCAACAATTTGAATTCCTCATTTAAAATCAATTTAATAGTTTGAAGTTGAGTGTCAATCATTTGGTGAACTTAAGGACACCCTAGTTTACACAAATAAAAAGATGAGAAGTGGCGACCCCTCGGTGCAGCTAGAGTGGGAAAAATGGCACGGTGGAGCTGGCTCTGTCACGGAACGACACAGTTACGGCACGACACACATGTCAGTTACATGTCGTGACTTGCATGTCCCGTGCGTGATCATTCGCGTGCCGTGATCATCTTTTGAAACTTAGACACGGCACGTCACGTTACGTAAAAGATCCAGTCACGGCTCGACACGGCACGTGGTCACACGAGTCACATATAATTAGGACCATTAGATACTGATCAAATGGTGAACCTTGAATGCCCAGATGGAGTGACTATTTCACGCGGGTCACGTTTGGACACGACGTGACTCACGTGGCTTGACCATTCGCGTACCGTAACCACCTCTTGACATTTTGATCATAGCACGACACAACACATAAAAAATTAACTTTGTTCACCTCTTGACATTTGAGAGTGACAACCATAGGCTATATGTACATTCGCCTCTATTTAAAGTCGGAATGACTATTTGTATTTTTTTGTGGGATTTCTAAGACCTGCAAATTTAAATAAAATAAAATTAACTATAGATTAAACTTAATTTATCTCAATTGAACTAAATTTAATTGCCTAAATAATATAACAATTTAATTCTACATGAAATTCTAACTAATACAACAATTCTAACAATTTGTAAATTAATCTATACACGAGATTCACAGCTTCTACCGGTCCTAGTAGTTTATGAAATTTTTGTAGTCATGGCGAGTTACAACTTTTAGTAACTACTTAGACCGAACCATTAATTCGATTCTAGCGTGCCTTTCTAGTGGAAACAAATTAATAGTTCAAACTCTTTATTGATAATTCAGTTTTTTTTTTAAATGCTCAAAAAGAACAGAGAGATTATAAAAAAAAATAGTGATAATCGATAATAAAAATTATATGTTTTTGTAGCGTTTTTATATGTTATTGTAGCGTTTTTGAGCATTTTTATAGGCTATTTATTGTCATTGTAGAGTTTTATATTTTTAAAATTATATATAATAATAAAAATATTATATATCACGTTATTACGATTTTAAAATTTGCACTTCTACCCATTCAGTAAAATTTCTAATTTAAATTTTCTGACTATATTTCAAAAAAAAACTTTTTTTTTATAAATATAAAAGGGTTAAAATCCCCATTAGTTTTGTGCCCCATCATGTCCCAATATTACTATCTCTATTTCCAAAGTCTAAATAATCGATTTGAAACGTTCAACATGATCTTCATATTAATACGTGAATTTTTTTACTAATTATTTAGAGAGGTACAAAATCACTATTTTTCAATAGCCGGAATCTTCTAAAAACAGTGATTTTGTACCTATCTTAAAAAATAGCAAAAAAATTTCAAAAAATATAAAATTTTGAATCCAAGCACATTTTATCATATTGAGCGGTTTGGATCGATTGTTTAAACTTTAAAAATAGAGACAACAATATTAAGACATGATGGGGTACAAAACCAATGGAGCCTTTTAACCCTACTCATATTTATAAATCCATATATAAATAAGAGGGATGCTTCGGTGGACATAAGGACCTATTTGTAAAATGAGTCCTATTTTCATTTTCAAAGTTCAAACAGTCGATCCGACCGTTCAACATTATCTCCATATTAAAATGTACTAGGAGGTCAAATTTTACATTTTTTTGAATTTTTTTACTATTTATTATTTTACAAATTCAATGGTATGAATTTGACTAGTTTTTGTAAAATACTTAATAAATAGTAAAAAAATTCAAAAAAATGTAAAATTTGACCTCCAAGTACATTTTAATATGGAGATAATGTTGAACGGTCGGATCGACTGTTTGAACTTTGAAAATAAAAATAAGACTCATTTTACAAATAGATTCTTATGTCCACCGAAGCAAATGCCTATAAATAATTGTATGTTTAGTATAAGAAAAAGGTATCATTCTTTGATTCTTTCCCGTCTTATCTGTTGGTTAACGAAATAGAGAAAAAGCGAAGGCCAGAAAGACTCTTTGGAAAATCTCAACCGTTCAAAGACGTTCTGCACGAATCTATAAAGCTCAAATAATACTGGCCCCTGCTTTATCCCCGAATAAGCACCGGACACGTCTCAGCGCCTTCAATTTACACCCTATGACCTATCCGGGTACCACGCAGGTAACCTGTTCGACAATTTGCTCCAGTGAATAACATTAAATTTACACACTCTGTTCGCCCATGGGCTTGGTTCCCACTTCCATTGGATGCGAATTCGGGTTTAGTGCGATCCATTTCAAGACAAACCCGTTGGCGAATAGAGAGCGCTTCATATTTTCTCCTCAATCAAACACTTATAGAGGTTTGATGCATTGTTCTGTGTGTCTTTTCGTTTCAAATTTTCAGCTGAGGTTTCTCGATTTGATTCATAAGGATTATTTTTCTGAATTATCAGAGAATTTGCCAAAGCTCAGAGTAGAGGCGAGACATCCTGCTAGAAAAGATAGCGCTAAGGTCAGAAACCGCCGTATTCTAAAGAAGGTAAAAAACTATTTATTTGATTAGCCTGAAATGTTATAAGACTGAACTAGATTTGATTTGAATAAGATATGAGTTATATAATGATTGCTCCAACACAGTTTAATAATTCTATAAGCACGAGCTGATGCCATTGAACCTAAATTTACTCTCAGATTGTGCAATTTAGTACTTACATACTTTAAAAAGCTAATTAAAAAATGGTTAAAAGCTGGTAACTTGGTAGCAGTATTAGGTATGGATCAAACCCAGCCTGGTTAGCATCTAGTACACATCTAAAATTTCAAGTGGACCTTATAAAGTTTTTATTTATTTTTATTTGTCAATCTGTTCTAGTTTAATGGCACTCCTACAAAACCGAGGCTGTCAGTATTTTGTTCTACTAGAGAGCTTTATGCAATGCTAGTTGACGATCAAAATAAAAAAATTATTTTTTATGCAAGCACACTTCAGAAATCCATTCGCGAAGACCCTTCTTATACTGTAATGGTATCTCTCTCTCTCTCTCTCTCTCTCACAGACACACAGACATTTTCAAATCTGCAAATGTGCATTGTGATTTATTTTTGTGGATTTAAGAAATGAGCACCAAATGATATTGCCGAAAGGAAAAAATCGATGCCTTCAACAAGTAAATACATAATTTGTTATATTGAACATATTTTAAGACCTCAAGACTGAACTCTAATTCTCTAAACCCATAAAAATCTTCAGCAAGGTGATTTATCTATAAAAAGATACACACATTAAAAAATGTATAATTCGTTATGAGTTATTATGACTATCATTTTTCGTGCAAAAATCATTTCCATAATCTGCATTTGAGTACATTCTTCTTTGACTATTTGCTTTAGTGTGTCTATCTATGCTGGCAATCGTGTGGTGTGATTGGCATGAGAATGTTTTGCTTTTGCATTTTGTTTCTATTTTGGGTTTTAACTTTGAGTACAGTAATTAAAGAGTCTTGATAGTGGCAGGCAAAAGAAATTAACGAGCCCGTGAAATTAAAGAGGTACACAGATTGAAAAAGGGTAGTGTACCAGACAGAGAACTACTTAATAGGCTTATATAGGTACAAGGCATGTTACACCTGATGGTCTCTATTCTTGCAAAAGTAGTCAAGTTACACCTGATGGTTTCTATTCTTGCAAAAGTAGTCAAGCTTTCTGGTATATCGTATGGTTTATCTGCTTCTAAATTCATTCCTAATATTTCAAGGAAGCGGCACAAAGAGTAGGAGAAGAGCTGGTGAAGGCATGTAAGGATATGAAAATAACAGAGATATCTTCTTATGACCGAAATGGTTTTGCAAGAGGTGAAAGAATTATGGCTTTTGAGATAGCCATATCTGAATATGGATTTTTACCTCGGTAATGTTCATTTGTTTATCTTTGATGGGGATTGGATTGTAGTTAGTCCTGTTTAGACAGTCCTACTTGTGTATTTAGAACTTGTTTGGTTTGCAAAAGTTTTGTGCCTTCATTTCTGTTCAATTTATTTTTTATCTTATTAGGAAAACTACCTAAATGCTTTTGGAATTTGGAAGAGCTGTTTTTCCCCACTTTTTGTTAATAACCTGTTGGATTGCAAAAATAAAAAGAAATCTGAAGAAATTTGGCTGTTTACATAAAATAAGTATGTCATTTTGTTGTTTTTTTTGCCCAAACTCTCGTTATTTCAAATTGTAAAAAAAAAAAAAAAACACGGTTTGGAAATTTTTTGCAATATTTTTTGAATACTTATGTGGCTCGTAGTATTTATAAAAAAAAAGAATAACAAAACGGACAAAAGGTAGGGGTGTCAACGGGTATGGTGTGAAAGCATTTTCATATCCGTAACCGTTACAAATTATTTTTACCCGTACTCTATCCTTACTCGCTACAAATTATCTTATTCATACTCTATCTTTACCCTTTATGGTTGTCGGATAATGAAACGGTAGCGGGTAAATAACGGGTAATACTAATATAATTATTATTTTTATTATTTATTAAATAATACATTAAAACATATATATTCATTTCACACATGCATAGTACTTTATTGAAAAAAAAATTCGGATCATGCTAAGTGCAAGTAAATTAATTAAAGTACTCTTTCAATGCTTATTAATATATATAATATATATGAGTAGAACTAGGGTGTTCTTCAGCTCACCAAGCCTCTTTATGAGCTTAACTCAAAAACCCATCGTATTGGTTTTAAACGACGCATCCAAACCGTTGAAACCGATCTACTTCACAAGTGATGAGTTTACATGTCAAGTTTTTAAATTTGCAAATTAATTTGAGTGAGGCTATGGTGCTATGCATAGCACACATGCCTAGTGTACTACGGCTCAATATGGTACTTTTTAAAATCCTAACGGTCGATCCGACCGTTCAATGTGATAATCATATGAATATGTACTTGCAAACTAAATTTTACATTTTTTTCGAATTTTTTTTACTATTTTTTTAGATAGGTAGAAAAATCAGTGTTTTTTGAAAATTCTGGACCATCAAAATTCTACCTATCTAAAAAAATAGTAAAAAAATTCGAAAAAATGTAAAATTTAGTTTGCAAGTACATATTCATATAATTATCACATTGAACGGTCGGATCGACCGTTAGGATTTTAAAAAGTACCATATTGAGCCGTAGTACACTAGCCATCCGTGCTATGCATAGCACCATAGCCTCACTCAATTAATTTAATATAAAGATAAAAAAAATGATAAAAATAAAGAGTGAGGCTATGGTGCTATGCATAGCACGGATGGCTAGTGTACTACGGCTCAATATGGTACTTTTTAAAATCTTAACGGTCGATCCGACCGTTCAATGTGATAACCATATGAATATGTACTTGCAAACTAAATTTTATATTTTTTCGAATTTTTTTACTATTTTTTCAGATAGGTAGAATTTTGATGGTCCATAATTTTCAAAAAACACTGATTTTTCTACCTATCTAAAAAAATAGTAAAAAAATTCGAAAAAATATAAAATTTAGTTTGCAAGTACATATTCATATGGATATCACATTGAACGGTCGGATCGACCGTTAGGATTTTAAAAAGTACCATATTGAGCCGTAGTACACTAGCCATTGGTGCTATGCATAGCACCATAGCCTCACTCAAAAATAAACACACAAAAATATAGGCCAAATATTTGAACCCATTACAAGTACCACAATACAATTAGGTTCGGTTAATATGGTTATCCCATTTTATAATCGCAAATTCGCAATGGTATTAAATAAGGGAGATAGTAAATTTTGGCGACTGCACGTTCCGACATTTTTATTAATACCCCAAGTTAATTAAAGATTATTAAAAATACCCACGGTCCCCGAAAATTTTTAAAAATGCCCATACCGGCCATTTAATGGCCGGTACCGAATAAAATGCCCTACCGGCCATTTAATGGCCGGTTCCGATTAAACTCCCCAGCCGGCCATTAAATGGCCGGTACCCTATTAAATCCCAAACCGGCCATTAAATGGCCGGCCCCGTGCCTTTTTCGGTTTTCCACTTTTCACAGCTTATAAATGCAGCCGAAGACGCTCAGAATTCTTCAGCCGAAGTCGCAGCAGCAAAGCCTCTTCAAAGGTACGTTTTCTTTATGTTTTTAATTTAATTTTTAATTTTTTTTTTTTTTTAATTAATTATTTTTTTTAATCTAAAAATTAATTAACTATGATAAATTAATTATAATTAATCATAGTTAATTAAAAAAATTTAATTAATTAATTAATCATAGCTAATTAAATATAATTAATTAATCATAGTTAATTAATTAATTTTAGTTAATTAATTTTAATTAATTAAAGTTAATTAATCTTAATTAACTAATTGTAGTTAATTAATCTTAATTAACTAATTGTAGTTAATTAATCTTAATTAACTAATTGTAGTTAATTAATCTTAATTAACTAATTGTAGTTAATTAATCTTAATTAACTAATTGTAGTTAATTAATCTTAATTAACTAATTGTAGTTAATTAATCTTAATTAACTAATTGTAGTTAATTAATCTTAATTAACTAATTGTAGTTAATTAATCTTAATTAACTAATTGTAGTTAATTAATCTTAATTAACTAATTGTAGTTAATTAATCTTAATTAACTAATTGTAGTTAATTAATCTTAATTAACTAATTATAGTTAGTTGATTAATTATATAGTTAATTAATTTTAATTGATTAATTATAGTTAATTAATTTTAATTGATTAATTATAGTTAATTAATTAAAATTGATTATAGTTAATTAATTAAAATTGATTAACTTTAAATAATTATACTTAATTTTAATTAATTAATTGTAAGTAATTCATTAATTTTTTTTTTTATTCAGTAACTGTGTAAATTAGTAACCTGACAAATGATTATCACTTTCGAAATGTAGCTTGATTACAATGCCATTGATTTCAATACACTGTGGTGGTAAAATTGAAAAAAATACAGACGGGCCTTATTACAACAAAGAACCAATTGCTTCAGCTATGGTTAACGATGATATATCTCTTTTGGACTTGAAAGTCATAATTTTCGATTACACCGGTTATAATCCAGAGACGCCAGAGACGGGGGTGCCACTGATAGCCAACCCCCAGAGAGAACTCACGTCCTGGAGAGTCACTGTCATCTCTCCGAACGGCATGTGGAACGTGTGCGTCTTGGGACGCCATCTCTCAACCAATCCTGCTATGAGAGACGCGTTGATGATCCCACTCCCAGTCTCCAAGATGTCCACCATCTGGTATAGGCCTAGATTGACGAGGTACCGGTTCATCAACCGGTAGTACGGCAAACGAACGCACCGAAGCTTCACATCTAAAAGATCTTTATCCTACATTGACAAATTTAATCCACATGGTGAGTTACAACAATTAGAATTGATGAAATTTAAAAAAATAATACATACCTCACGAGAAGCCAGTGAGACCCGGTGATCGCGGTGGGGCACCCACAGAAGAGGACTAAAATGCTCTGTGCTGTCAGTCCCGATCGGCTCGCCACCTATAGGTGATAGTGGACGAAGCCTAGGCCGTCCTCTAACCATCCTAATTTCATTAATAAAATTATGTTAACCGACGCTTAATAAATCATTCCTAAAGTAGAGATAATTACGCAAAAAAATGTAAAGTAGGCTTAATTACGCTAAAAGACTGGTATAATCGGCTTAAACGGTAAAAACCGATAAAATTGGCTTACTAACGATAATAAACGGTTAACATAGACTTAATAACGGTAAAAAACCGATAAAATAAGCTTAATTACGCTTCTAAAACGCATAAAATAGGTTTAAACAGCTTAATGACGGTAAAAACAGCTAAAATAGGCTACAATATACTTAATTCCGCTAAAATAGGCTTAACAACGGTAAAAAACAGCTAAAAGAGGCTTAACAACGGTCAAAACAGCATAAATATGCTTAATTACGCTGAAAACCAACTACAATAGACTTAATTACGCTAAAAACAGATAAAATAGTATTAATTACGCTCAAAATATGCTAAAATATGCTTAATTACACTAAAAACGGCTAAAATAGGCTTAATACCGGTAAAAACATTCCAAAATAGGCTTAATTACGCTAAAATCGGCTAAACTAGGCTTACTTACGCTCAAAATATGCTAACATATGCTAAAATACACTAAAAACGGCTAAAATAGGCTTAAAACCGGTAAAAACAGTTCAAAATAGGCTTAATTACACTAAAATCGGCTAAACTAGGCTTAATTACGCTCAAAATATGCTAAAATATGATTAATTAGACTAAAAAATGGCTAAAATAGGCTTAAAAACGGTGAAAACAGTGCAAAATAGGCTTAATTACGCTAAAAAATGCTAAACTAGGCTTAATTACGTACAAAATAGGATACAATATGCTAAAAAATGCTTAATTACACTAAAAACGGCTTACATAGGCTTAATTACGCTAAAATCGACTAAACTAGGCTTAATTACGCTCAAAATATGCTAAAATATGATTAATTATGCTTAATTACACTAAAAAATGGCTAAAATAGGCTTAATACCGGTAAAAACCGTTCAAAATAGGCTTAATTACGCTAAAATCGGCTTAACTAGGCTTAATTACGCTAAATAACATATACACCAGGCTATATTATCATAATTATGCTAAATTGCCAAAAATTAGACTTAATTATCATAATTATGGAAAGATATCATAAAATACGCTTAAATATGGTCACTAATTCTAATTATACTAAATTAAAATAAATTATCCAAAATCATAAACCGTAAACCCAAAATTTGACTAATTACACTAATTACTCTCTAATTACAACAAATTATTCTAATTTTGGTAATTACTAACAAATTATTCTAATTCTGGCAATTACTAACAAATTATTCTAATTCTGGCAATTACTAACAAATTATTCTAATTTTGGCAATTACTAACAAATTATTCTAATTTTGGCAATTACTAACAAATTATTCTAATTTGGTAATTACTAACAAATTATTCTAATTTTGGTAATTACTAACAAATTATTCTAATTTTGGTAATTACTAACAAATTATTCTAATTTTGGTAATTACTAACAAATTATTCTAATTTTGGTAATTACTAACAAATCCTAACATTACATAACCATATTGCACTACAAAAAATATTATAATAAATTAGAAGGACTTACTTGCAAATCTGAGAAGAGAAGGAGAAATCTTGAAGAAAAAGCTCAACCGAGGAGAGATAGTGTAAAATCTGATAAAATGAGTTTTGATACAAAATTTTCGCTGCTGCTGGCTTTATATAGAAAACGATTTTTGGCGGAACCGGCCATTTAATGGCCGGCTGGGCAGTTTAATCGGAACCGGCCATTAAATGGCCGGTATGGGCATTTTTAAAAATTTTCGGGGACCATGGATATTTTTAATAATCTTTATTTAACCTGGGGTATTAATAAAAATGTCGGCTGCACGTTCTCTGAGTACCACCAGGCCAACATCTTATCTGATATGAACTTGCCTGAGCATTATTTATAATTTTAGAAGTAATTATCAGATATACCTGAAACTGATAGACTATGGATCTACTCTGACATCTGTTGCTATTTTGAATGTACCTCCTCTGCTAAGTGCTATTCTTTATACGTGATTAAGTACTTCGTTTGGTGTTGTATGATTTACGGTTGGTGGTAGCTTCACGAGTCGCTCAGAAAAAAAGGTCGATTTTGGAATGTTCACAACTGAATCTTTTATTTTGTCGTACCGAAATACCCTTTGTGGCCTTATTTAAGGAAGAAACGGGCGCATGCAAAAGTTTAGGCCTTGTTGCCCTCTTTGTGTTTGCATCTAACTTTGGGCCTAAGAGTAAGACCGGTCCATTTCATTTTTCGAACCCCGTTCTTCAAACCTTTCTATTAGTTCGGTAGTTCCTACGTCGGAAGGACTAGATCATAAAAACTAATATTATAAGGGATCCGATCTAATATACCCCCCACCAAAAGTTTGAAAAGTTGGTTTGGTTTGAACACCGCGAAATCATTTGTTAATATTTGATGCTTTGGATTTGGAGGGAAAACCAAGAGAAAGAGAACGAGAGACTGAGAGAGAGGCAATTGATCGGAGGTCGCTAAAGTGTTCGAAATATCGGTAAGCTTTAACATTTTGTTGCCCTTCCATCTTACTAATCTCTAAAACCTTTTACTTCAGTTTTTACACGAGATATATAAATGCAATTCCTTCCGAGCTACGTACCGAGCTACGTCAGTTCAGATCTCGAATTGATTCAACAGTTATATCCTTGATTTGTTTTCTTTACTTTTGATGCCGTGAGGCACCTCAATTATTCACTTATTTCTGTTCGTTTAAGAATTTTTTCGCTTTTGCTTTCATCTGAGCTCCGTAATCAGTTTAGCTCTTAAATGGATCCAGTTCTGATATCTCCGATATTTTTTTCTCTCTCTCTGTTTTTTTTACTTAAAAACTTTCCAATCCTGCATATCTATGCTTCCGTTGTTGGTTGGGCGATCAAAATAGTCTGATCTACATAATCTCTTCTCAGTTCGATATTTCTACAACTTCTCAAAGATCTAGTACAATATTCTCCTTCTGTAACCTTGTCATGCTTCATCCTATTTTAGCTGGTTTTTTTCCTGCTATTTGATCGTCCATCTTCTCAGTATGCTTTCTAGTATTGCAGGAATAATCTCATTCCTAATCATAATATCCTGATGTTGCACATAAATGTACCTTTTGTTTTATCTGAGATTCTAACATAAGTAAAGTTTTAATGTCTCAAAATTTAGATCAACATGATACGCAAATCACAAATTCAATTTATTTTGTCTGTTTGCTTCTGTCAAAGGTAGCCTAGAAATGGTTATTACTGCTGTAACTTAACCTGATAGTTTGTAGAGATGCAGTTTAAATGATCTTACTCCTTTTGGTTCTGCATGTTATGAAATTTAAATGGTGTCCTTACTGAGAACATATCACTAGTGAGTCATGTTTATTTGGTTATTTAAATTGTGATTATAATTAAATTATTAAAAAAGAGTATAACATTGGAATACTGTTGACAGTATATCGTGTAAACTTTTCCTGATCCAGCAAATGTTTAATATCTTAGTTCTTATGACAATATATATACATATCATTTGTTCAAATTGTCATATACATTTTTTCTTTGATATTTCAGGTTTCTGCCTCACATGTATATTGAATTAATTAAGCATCAATGACAGAGGTTGAATTCCCAAAGCCCCCACGGGTTAGTTCTCTTATCTATTTAATATTTTTATTTTGCTTTAATGGCATATATGCTGTTGATTTGCCATGCTATTTCTAATTTAAAAGGAAATAATGTAATTAAGGAACATATATTTCCATACTGTTGATTTATATTTTTTTCATAATAACACCTGTATTTTGATTCTGTATAGGCTGTAGCAAGCGGCTGTTGGAGCCTGGGCAGCAACCAATATCCTTCTGGCCGTTTCCCAAAGGTCTCAATTGCAATACCAGTCGATAAACCAAAAACGGGGACAAGTATCAATCTCTCTCAGGAGAAGCCTCCAAAGGATCAAATTATGCAGCTTTCTCAAGAGATCACCAGTGAAAGGGCCCCTCCATGGATAAGCCCTCGAGCTGTGCAAAGAGAAAACCTGAACCCGAACTTGAGTGAGAGTTTGTTGGGGAAGAGAAAGGAAACAGTACAAGAAGGGGCTGCAGCTGGTGCAAGTGGTCTTAAGTTGAGACTGTGGGAGATTCTTGGCGGTGGTTCTCAAAATAAAGACGCGACTAATTCACCCAGAATCGGGAAAGAAGAAGCTGTTAAAAAATTGAGTCAAAATCAAAGTAGTATTGAAAAGGGGAACAAAGGCACACTAAAATTAAGCCAACAGAATCTGGAGAAGTTGAAATTGCCAAGAGAGAACCCATCTTCTGACCCCATTGAGACTGATTCTGGGAGCACAAAGCAGGCTGAGACGAGGCGTGTTACCCGCTCTCTTACCCGCACTCGGCCCCCCCCTCAAGTAACCATCAACCAGGATAAAGGGAAATCTGAACTTGTTACGAATGCTGAGGCCGATAATTTTTCCTTTGATGAAACAGAGCCGAAGGAAAGAGGCACAAGAAGAAAGAATCCAACTGGAGGGTCAGCTATATCTCCTAAAGGGCCTAGTGGGGCGCGTAAAAGAGCTAAAATTGAGCTGAGAAAGATCAATTTTCCCAAAAGGCCCCTTGTTTTTGGGACAGAGTTGAAGGAAACTTCTCCAAATGAACACATCTCGTCTCCCAGCAAAGAACGAAGTGCATCTGCTAATGTGTCATACCAGAAAGAGAAAACTGTTTCACTTAATTCAATTACAAAAAAACACATTCTTCCCCCAAAACATGATGCTAGATATTCTCTGAGAACACCTTTACCTCGGAATGCAAATCAGGCTGACAGAGAAAAGGAGCATTCGTGGGAGTTCCCTGTAACTCCACCAACTAGTACTGAAGAGCCTCAAGAGAAGGGGATTCCAAATCCAAGAAGGAACAGAAACCAAAAAAGGTCAGTTGAATGTAAGCAGCCTGCTTTTGTGAAACCTACTACTGGTTTTTCTACACATAGAACGGAGTCGGTTCAGAAGGCCCTAAGTGCCCCTACCAAAAATGCTGAGCCACAAAGGAAGAATGTTCAAAGCCAATCAACCTGCAGAAACACAAATGTGTTGAATAACTTTAAGACACACCCTTCTGTTGAAACTGATACTGGTGTTTCTACACGTTCAAGGAAGCCAGTTAAGTTACTGGCAACCCCAGTAACAAGTAATGAGATGCAGTCTGAGAAAGCTGCTAGTACAAACAGAAGCTTGTCAAGTGGTTTTAAGCGTTCTGCTTTTGCAAAATCCAACATTGGCACATCTACATATAGGAGGAAGCCAAGAGAGTTAGTGGCAAGTCCAATTGTAAGTAATGAAGTGCAACCTGAGAAAGAAGCCAGTGCATCTACACAAAGAAATCGTGCTGAGTTGCCAGAAAACCCAGCTGTAAGTAATGATATGCAAATAGAGAGAGAAATTGGTGCAACCAGAAGCATTTCAGGTGATTTGAAGTGTGCTGAGAAAAATAGGGTTCAGTCAACAGCAGTTCCTGTCACTACTAATGATGTACAACCTGAGAAAAATACTGATGCAGGCAGCAAGTCACGTGATTTCAATGTTCCCACTTTCACACAGAGAAAGCAGTTTGAGTTTCCTGTAAGTCCAGTTAATAAGGTGCAACCAGAGAAAGACGATGACAGTCCCTTGTGTGATGGAAACATAAGCATGTCAGATTATTTCAAAAGTCCTACTTTTGCAATGAATGGTACCAGCTCTTCACAGAGGAGAAAGGCTACTGAAGAAGTTTTGGACCAGCCAAGTAACCCTAAAACCCCAGAAAGTTCCAGATCTGTGTCTGATTTGGGTTCGGATTCGGATTCGGATGTGCAACTATCGGTATCATTCATCTAAATACATGTCTTTCTTGAGCATTTTGTTTGTTTGAGAAAAAAGGACCAACGTTAAAGTATCTTCCTAGCATTGTCTACCAGAAAATTGCATCAGATGCATTTCTTTTTTTAAACTTAGTCATTTTTATGTCTATGGCTGTTGAATAATATTTTGGTTAAGAGTAATATGCATATTATAAAAGAGTAACACAACATTTCTACTAAGGGTATACATTTCTTTTATTTTTTTAATATATACATTTTACCTTAATTTTGATTATTTCAGGATGACACTAGAGATAGTCCCAACATATCAGAAGCTAAATCGTCAGAAGTTGAGGTTGAAAGAGAAGCGGAAAAACCATCTCATCGAACCTCAGAGGAAGTCTTAAAGACAGAGAGTAGTGATGCAAATGGCTCCTTTAAAAAAGGTACACATTGACATGTGTATACTGCTCCTAAATCCAGCCATTATAGCATGTAACTGACACCTTGCCACCTTTTGTATTGGGTTTAAGAATGATCTTCTCAATCTAGCTTTGGTCCTTGATGAATTATCAATTCAACACAACACTCATTTTTTGCTTAATGAACAATGATTACAAATTGTAGGTTGTAGAGGAAAGTACAAGCTCTTCTCCTCTCCAGATACTCCCATTGAACAATCCTTGCCAGTCAGGACAAGAGCAAGGGCAAAGGCAGTAAAAACAGATGTAAAAAGGAGCTCCATGGAACTTTCCCCACCTATTCCAGTTGGTTACTTTGGTATTCATCTCTCTATTCTGTATCTTTATCATGTACATTTTTTGCTGTTCAACATTAGTTTTCTTCTGATTTGTATTACCTTTTTCATTTTTCAGGAGGAGAAAGCAATGAATCTGAGGACATCTTGAATCAATTACCGGATAACTCGTTGGCAAGGTCTTTGTCTTGAAGATTTAACATTTATTTTTTCTTGATTGAAACATGTCAAAATTACCTCAAGTAGTCATCTTCCAAAGAAAAGTGTTATATTGGAGGTTGCTTTCTTGAGTTTGTTATCTTTGTTAACTTATCTTTTTTTTTTTTTTTCTTGTTTTAGTGCTGTGGGCCAGCTTGCCATTATTTTAAGAAAACTCAAGTTAAAGATAAAGGCACAGAAGAACAAAAAGAGCTCTGACATACTCTCCACTGTCACTGAGAAGATTGAAAAGCAACTGAAGGATGCTGAACTTCAAATGCAAGAAGACACGTAAGAATGCATATACAATATGAAACTCAAAATTTCATACCAAAGATCTCTTAAATGTAACAATCTGACAATTTACTCAGAAGGAAGCTTGTGGTGAATAGTAAATCAAAGAGGAAAGAGTTGGAATCAAAATTTCAAGGTATTTGAATGATTTATGACAAATCTTACTTTTGCGAGGGCATATGAGAACATATCCGTTTAACAGTGTTATTTTAATTATGCAGAACAAGCTGAGAAGCTAAAAATGATACATGACAAGTTTAGAGAGGAGGTTAACCAATATTTATTGGACTGCAAGAGCTCTCTTGAGGAGTTTGATGCATTTCAGATGGAGCTCAAAGGAACTGCTGACAAACAAAGTAAGTTGCATTTTCCAACTATTTTTTTCTTAGTTTTTCTCTTCTTTATGTTAATTAGTTTTTTTGTCCTTGTTGGATATAATAGAGGCACAGCATAGGAAGCTTGTAAGGCGTGTAGAAGAGAAGATAGAGGCTCAGCTTACTGATGCTGAGACCAAGATAACAAGGGTGCAGAAGGTACATATGCAATATTCACCTTTTTAAGTACTGCCTGTGTGAGACCATATCTTCAAGTAACGCAATTTAGTTATGACAAATGACGAAGTAACACCTAAGTGTTTCCTTTTTATTCATAATCTATATAAATCAGTTATTAGTTATTACAACCAATCAGCAATGGCTTGAATTAAATTCAGTTAGCTTACGTAAGGAACAGTTGGCCACAGTTAGGGACAAAATTGTTATACTTACTGGAGGATACCTTTCTCAAGCAGTAACTTAGTGCTGGGTACCGTCTGAAAATATTAGTCCACTGTTTATTGTACAAATTAGGAATGATAGGTGTTGCTATTAATACAATAAATCTTGGTGTTATTTCCAAAAGTTCTGCATTCTTTTGCATGGCTTTGCTTTCTGTTGAGAAATTGGTGTATACTCTCTTATCTATCTCTGCTTTGCTTGAAGTTGCACTCGGGCTATGTCAAGGTTATTGTTGCAATTATGCAGCTTGCAAGCCACTTAGCTTCATGCATACAATATTTGTATCAAATGGTGAGCACTTGGCCAGTACTGGCCCTCTTTATGGCGAGCATTTCTAAGATGTTCTGTTTAGGGCTTCTGGTCTAATTAAGCTTTCTGTATGGATGACTCTTACAGTCCTGCTATGCTATATATTTAATTAACTAAATCTTGTAAAAGTAGATACATAATATGCTGTTAATATATATGCCTTTTACACAATATGCAGGAAACTGAGAAAAAGATGAATGGCTTAAAGCATGTGCTGAGGGGGTGGATTGCGGAAGGCGCTACTTAGGAAATAACACGCTCAATTGTATATTTTCACAATACCATAAAGCATGAACTGCAAAAAGATGAATGGCTTAAAGCATGAACTTCGTTTTTTTTTTTTAAATTTCAACTGCAAAATTGTTCTAGTCTCTGGGCACAAGAAAGAAATACATAGAAAACTGTCTTACTTTAGTTGGTAGTGTTTAATGTCGGTGTTTGTTTCTTGTGATAGGGATGGTGAATTTTTGCATCGCAGGTTACATTTATCTGTCTATGTTTGTCAGATAGATATACTTGTTTATTTGCAGTAAATGAAGCTATTCCTCTCTGTTTTTTTCTTGCTCGTGTATTCTTTTCTTGAAGGTGGTAATGTTGGGAACTTTTGCTTCACTGAATTAATTTTTAATAAATTTATCTGAAAGGAGCATTAGTTACCAGATAGGAACTCAGTCATACTTCCCAAGTTCCTGGAGACATCACCTTTACGACTAATAATTAGTAAAGTTACTGTTGATTTTCAATTTATGAAGGAAGGATTGAAATGATGAATAAAAAAAAAGTTATTGCTATTCTGATTTTATTTTTACAAGAGGATTATAGTGGCTATATATACACAGACCCCAACGGTTGCATATACCTACTATTAACGGTACTATTCTATTAATAGAAAAATGTAGAATTCAGTGAAGCCACTATAATATTGTGTATATATAGCCATTATAAATTTATAAATTTATAATCCTCTTGTAAAAATAAAATCAGAATAGCAATAACTATTCTATTAATATGATAAAACCATTTCTTCTATTGCTAATCTGGAATAAAGTAGGTGTCATAAGTACAAGGCTGAAAATGAATGGCTACAATGTGATGAAGTAAAAAAGAAAATACCCTTTGTGCTTGATGTTCTATTAAATTCCCACATGTATTACCCTAAATTTCACAAAAAAAAGGACCTAAAGAAAGAACCTTCCTCTAGCTAGCTAGCTAGAAACATGTGTCCCTATCTCAGCTCATCTTATGTTTTTGGTTTGATCATATTGTGTATCGGATCTGATCCTCTTTTCACTCTCCATTTTTTTGTCTCCTTTCTACTTTCACCATACAAATCCGATGCCGGCCTTGCTGTTTTCTCTAATACTGCTGTTCCATTCTTCCTGTGGAGATCTGCTTTTGCCGAGGTGAGATCTACTCTTCTAGTACCATGTACCATCCCTATATGGATAGACAAAGTGAGAATACATGCTAAGAGAACAAGGGGTATATTGGAATCTCTAATGGCAGCCATTTTGGGTCTTTCAGTGAGAGGTAGCAGTGTAGATTTTGTGCCAGAGCTTTATATATATATATATATATGGCTCTGTTTCTAGTGATGTCTAAAAGTAAAAGAGAGTAATGCTGGAATGGGACCGCAAAACAACCAGAAGTGGAGATTTAAACTTTAAAGAGTACTTCTGGATTCAGTTCAATCATTTTGGAATAAGTAAAGCATAATTCAAGGCTGTTTAAGAAGATTCCGACAGTGCCAAGGCAATTAAAGTGGAAGAGTCATCAACAAGACTTTTACTTTAACTGTTTGTAAAAAAGAAGATTTGGAAACATGGAATTCTCCGTGGCACTAGGGCTACGACAGTCCTGATAACGGGTCAGTACGTATTAGAGAAGAGTGACCCGCTACGCTGAGTGATGGGGGGTTTTCAGTTTGGAAATGAATTGCTTGAACAAGATGTTTGGTCTTAGGCCACAGCACCATTAGTTCGCTTTTTGATTCAACAAGTCCCTTTGATGGTTTTTCATCTTTCTTCCTTTTATTTTGCTTACATCCATTTCTTTTGCTTCTTTTTTCCCTCAAAAGCAATTTAGAGAAGCAAAAGAAGGCAACTACGTACTTTCCTATGTTATCACAAAATTATTACATAGTTCAAGAAACAAAATAAAAGAAGAATAACTATAATGGTTAATTCAAGCATGTGATGGAGCTAGAAAATCGTATGCGGGTGCCAAGTTTATAATATCTAGTACTCAATAAACAAAATTGAAAGTAACAACATCATTTAATTTATAAGAGTAACCGATAAATTTTTTTATGACATAATTTATACATTAAGTGTTTGGTTGAGATCTAAGTTTATTTCAACTTAGGTTGTTCTAAGTTATTTATATTTGGTTGAGATCTAAGTTTATTTCAACTTAGGTTGTTCTAAGTTATTTATATTTGGTTGAGATCTAAAGTTATAAAGTTATGTCATAATCTAACTTATTAAGAAATAATATTGACTAAAGAAAGGGAGAAAATAAAATGAATACTTGCTGGCCCGAAATTTTTATTAATACCCTTCTCAAAAAAAAATAAACAAAAAAAATCTCTTTTTTCTAGGGAATTCGAAAAACACCCAGGTCGCAATGACAATTCGCGGCCCTATTCTTGGGGGCTGCCATTTGTCATTGCAGCCTCTATTTTACTATATATTGGTTTCTAGAGTCAGAATTTCATTTCTCACATTCACCCATTCTCTCTCCTCGGACAGCTCTCTCTTCTCTTTTAATCTGTAAGTTTTTTTTTTTTTTTTCAATTTTATTTATATTTTCAGTAGGTTAATAATTAATTTAGCTAAATTTTAATTTAGGTTTGTGTGTAATTGGTTCAAAATGAGTCTTATGGTATCCATTTACACCGGTGGTGAGGTTTTACATGGGCCTAATGGGGTTTATTATAGTCTCGGGCTATTACTGTGATCCCAGTAATGCCTGTTACTGATTATTTAAGAATGAAGACTATTATTTGTCAGAATTTGAGATTGGATCAGGATCAGTATAACCTTAATATTCAGGCCAAAATTAGCATGTCCATTGGTTCAGCACAAATCAGGTTCCAACTATTTCCAATTTAGAATGTTGGAGTCTGGCAGGTACTGTATAACCAAACAATGAGTTTTTCTGGGGGTGGGTACAAGGCAATTGACCTATATGTGGAAATTACCTCAGTCCGGCGTACCAACCCAGCTCTGAGGTTAATCCAGGGTCGTAGTCGGGTTAACTAATCCATCTCAAGTCAGGTCCCTCTCCAAATTGACCAACCGTCTAGTAGTCAGTGTTGTTGCTAGCAATACTCTTATTACACTATTTGACTAATTTGTAAAATATATAACAATTGAATTTAATAATTTCCTGGAGTTAAGATATTCTGCAGGTTCAAGACAATTGGAATTGTAATATGGATTAATTGAACCGAAGAAATCATCAAGATATTTATCAAGAATTTAAATTGTAAATTATGTACTTAGTAAAGTAAATTTGTTGCTGAAACAGGGAACAATCGTTACCAACGATTATAAAAGTTGCATAGAAAATCGAATTCAAGCCCAAAACTCAACTTCCAGAGAACAATAGTTACCAACGATTATGTAATAGTTGTAACTAGTTAAACCGAATATATATCTCTTTAATTGTGAGATATTTTGTTAATGACCGTTTATTATTTTGTTAATGATATCTTACCGTTGCACTCCTTCAAAGCATCTTTCAGATGTGTTTCTTTTCTCATTTAAATTCCCATTACATTCTCTCTTTATTACTAACATATATCAATTAAAATTTAAATAAATATCCTATTTTAATTTCAGAGTCTCTCTCTATAAAACAGACTCACTTAGTTTTTGGTCTTCATCGATTAAAACTAGGGCTGCAAACGAATCGAACCGAATCGAACTTACCTCCAGTTTGAGTTTGGTTTGAATTAATTTCGAATTAGGTTTGGTTTGAATTAATTTCGAACGAACTCAATTTCGAACGAATCCAATTTCGAACCGAATTTTTTACGAACTCAATTTCGAACCTTTACGAACTTTGTTACGACTTACGATTTATGACTTCTGACTGGGCCATAGTGCGAAATTACAGCACTTCAATAAAAACTCAAGTATTCGAAGTACAATTTAAATAAAATCCAAATATCAATAGAAGTACAACTTAAATAAAAACTCAAGCACTCCAAAGTATTCAAAATACAATTTAAATAAAAACTCAAGCACTCCAAAATTAATTATAACCAAATACCACACTCAGTTTGAATGTACGCAACAGGGAATTTGGACGAGAGAGGAGTCTTTGTTGTGAGAGGCCACCAGAGAGAGAGAGAAGACGTGAGGGAGATTATTTTGGTACTTAGCGGGAGAGGAATTTGGGCGAGCAGTTTTGGCGTAAATTAGCGGGAAGAGGGAAAAAAATTGGAGGCAATGGCGGAAAAAATAGCGGGTTAATTGGTTGAATAGAAAGGGAGTGGATTGATGACATGGAAGAGATCTAGACATTGGTAAGAGGATAAATCTAAGGGTGTGAAATTATTGAGGTGATCGGATTGCAGAATATGTGGGGTCACTCGCTTAGTTAATATTTTATTTAATATTTTATTGAGTGAGTCTAAAAGTGCATTGCAGTGATACAAAATAAAATTAAGCAGCAAATAATTTGAAAAAAAATAAAAAAATGTATTTTCAAACTTTTTACATTTTTTTTACTTTTTGCATGTTTTTTTTAATTTTTTTTATTTGTTATCAAATAAATAAGTATTTTTTGCATTTTTTGCATTTTTTTTACAGCAATACATATAATTATTTTTTTTCTAAATAAATAGCTGATCAATAACAGCATTTTTTGTATTTTTTAGACATATAAAAGAAATATTGTACCTTGATCATTTTTTGACAGCATTTTTTTTCATTTTTTTGACAGCAATACATTTTTTTGCATTTTTTGGCATTTTTTGGCATTTTTTGCATTTATTTTCGGACCGTTCGTTTTACCGTGGGAATTCAACGGTCGATCTACAACAAAATCATTCCAAATCTGATCTAGAATGATCAAGGTACAATATTGAACGTAACCAACATAAAAGTTCGGAAGTTTTATTATGTATGAGCTTTGATCCAACACGAAATGTTTATGGCCATACGATGCTTCAATTTTCGATCAACTAGATGGATGGGTAAATGAAAACAAAATTTTATCAAACTTTCATGAAAGACGATAAATGCAATGCTCTTTGATTTCAACAGCTCCGATTGGTCAACGGACGACATGTTTATGTGCGCCTTCATTAACTTAGAAAGCAAGAGTATATGTTTCATGAGACATAAACTCTTGTCTTGTGAGTTAATGAAGGCGCACAAAAATATATCGTCTGTGATTCGATCGGGACCGTTGAAATCAAATAGCATTGCATTTATCATCTTCCATGAAAGTTTGATAAAATTTTGTTTTGATTTACCCAACCATCTAGTTGATCGAAAATTGAAGCATCGTATGGCCATAAACATTTCGTGTTGGATCAAAGCTCATACATAAAAAAACTTCCGAACTTTTATGTTGGTTACGTTCAATATTGCACCTTAATCATTCTAGATCATATTTGGAATGATTTTGTTGCAGATCGACCATTGAATTCCCGCAGTAAAATGAACGGTCCGAAAATAAATGCAAAAAATGCCAAAAAATGTATTGCTGTCAAAAAAATGATAAAGGTACAATATTTATTTTATTTATTATTTTTTATTATTTAATAGTTTCTTAAAGCTGAAATTAATTGAACAAATTTATCAAATTAATAATAATTTTATCAAAACAAAGAAAAAAACGAGAGAGTTGAGACTGGATTACCCAAAAAACTCAGAATCCTACCATAAAAAGCAAAATTTCTGGTATAAACATGTGAATTTTTTTATTTGAGCTTTGTTGTTGAATTTTTTTATTTGAGCTTGTCATTGGACCTGGCTTTCTGTTTCAGAAGTCAGAATTCAAAGCAATTATGGATTGGACAGCTTATATTTTCATCAGTGAACATAAGTTATCAACAGAAATTAACGGTTCACGTTTGAGTTAATTTCGAACTAAATTTGATTTGCGAACCTATTTCGAACGAACTAGGTCCAGTTTGAGTTTGGTTTGAATTAATTTCGAACTAAGTTTGGTTTGAAATAATTTCGAATGAACTCAATTTCAAATCGAATTTTTTCCGAACTTTTTCGAATCAAACTCGAATCGAATTACGAACTACGAATTTTTTGTGCAGCCCTAATTAAAACTATCTGATTTGATCTCTCCTCTCCATCAGTCATTTTGGAGTTATTCCACTTCTCTGTTTTTTATTTGTAAAATAAAACACAAAGAAAAGCTTTGATTTAAATATTCCAATTAATCCTCCGATTAATCTATGCTGGATATTGGAGAGTTATTGTCAGTTGCTTTCATGACGTGTCTAAGGAGCAAAAATTCCGGATTATCTTGGTTGCGGTTCCATCTTACACGATGAGACGGAATACGCTTAAGAACAGTGCTTCGCACAATCCGGGTAACTATATTTGCAAGATTTGTTTTAATTAATTTATAACTATCCGAATATTCTGAAAATTTATCCCAACACAACCTAGACCTAAACCCCTTATTTCATGGTCTAACTCTAAATTGTCAACATTTACTGTAAAACAAGTAAAAAGCGCGACAATTAAATATTGATCCAATTAAGTTGGGATCATATGACAGAGCATAAATGAAAAGTGCCGATCAGTTTGAGTGTTTCTGATCAAATGATTTGCTTAGGCACTAAAATCTTCAAAGTTCCTATAACGATGAAGTAAGAAAAGGTTGTCAAACCGGCGACATCAAATTCAAACATTATAGTCATTTGAGCAAGAAGATATCAGCTATTTGAAGGGAACTAAAGATGCACACAAATGTGAAGGGAAATTGTTTCCAAACGCATGCTAATTTGAAAAGAAGTGTGGAGATCAAAAGAAAGAAGCCGAAAGTTATTAATTTTGTTTCAATCCTTTCAAAGTACTTCTAACCGTCAGATTCAATTGAGATTCACACAATCTTCTAATTAAACGACTCATATTTGTTTGTACATAGTGGGGGTTATTGATTAACGCCATGAGCTGGAGTTTAAATCACCATATTAGATTAAATTCGAACCGTTTATTATAAAATTAGTACGAATTTTAAGCTGCTCGTTTCTTCTTATTAATTTGTTAGTGAATTTCAATTATTCTCGAATTGTTTATCCGGTTAGATTTTGAATACTCTAAAAACTTACAGATACAAAAGGGATTTTCAATGTGAGCCGACGCAATTTTAATAAATAAATATTGTGGATTTCAATTGCCGAATTGAATAATAATTGCTAATTTTAATATATTTCTGAATTATTATATATTTAAAGCATCACGTCACTATTCTTTTTGATAGAGAATATATTGCAAAGATGGTCAGACAGAGATGGCTGCAAAATGATTAATAAGAAATAACTAGTGATATAAATGCTCTAACGTGCTTTATATAATAGTAAGATAACATAATATAGGCGAAATTCATTTGTACCTCTGCTTTTAAGCAGCATATTATTTTTTCCCTTACCTCTTTGCTAACAAATTTGTACATGAGAAATTTATTCTGGTTACACAACCTGCTACAATGAGGGCCCGTTTGGAATGTGAAGCCATGTGACAGATGGCTCATAGATTCAAATTTATGTAAACACCTTTAACAGGAAACAATAACTAGTTAACTACAAATCAGGAAGGGGGCACAGCATATTTTTTCTATTTTCTTTTTCCTTCTTTTACCATTTTACCCTTCTGTTACTATTTCTGTTTTTTTACAGTTTTCTTTTTCTTTCTTTTTAGACCTCTTTTCTTTTCTTAGCTCATCATCATGAACTACCTTGTATTTTCTTTTTATTTGTTACAAAACCCTTGTAACACCTTATTATCAATAAAATGAGAGCATGACTCTTATTTTTTCTCAAAAAAAATACCACAAATCAGACTATACTGCTAGGTTTCATATATAAAGATAATAACAGTGCTACAAAATAAGAAGATCAGCTTTATTCCAAGAAAGTACATGATCATCATGGGCAAAACTGAAACCTGCTTGTATAGCAACGATTTTATTGAAACTGTCTCTTATCTTTTAAACAGCTGTGTATAAATTCATTAAAAATACCACAATTCTCTGAACTGATATACCATATTTAACATCCTTATTGCGGTCCTAACCTATACATAAGAAGGCATAAATGAGGAGTCTATCTGAAAAAATGGATCAGATAAAATCAGGTTGACCCGTAGAGGTCAAACAACGGTGCCACATGCGACTATTAGGGTCAACGTGCCTGGTGGACTTAATAACTTCAGTTATAGGCAAATACACATAATGTGTGTTGCATGTACCAGTAGTAATTCCACTAAATCCTGCAAATGCACCATGTACCTGCACAATATTGGATAAAACTGAATTAAAATTTAATTTTTTGGGTTAAATGTTTAGACATAACTTGCAGAAAAACCAATTATACCGCATTTTGGCCAAGAACAGTGCAAAGTATTGCGTCAGATGCATTAGCACGTACGGCTCGTACCATATAGGTCGGGTCAATGTACTTCACATCTGCATATAAACCCTTTTCCTTGAAATGCCTCTTTATCTGGAGGAAAAGAGGATCATCAAACATTGAAAAAAAAATAAGCTCACTAAAGATGCTAGAAATCTCAGAATTGTAAATTTATGACCAACCTGCTGTTGAAGGTATACTCCAATATCACTAAGAACTACATTCCCCGATGCATCAGTGGCATTTGACTTTTCTAGTAGTTCCTAACAAAAAGAAAAGGAAAATACAGTAAAATCAAGAATAATGAAGCAAAAAATCATAAAATTCATTATAGCTTTAAATGAGAAATAGTTATACTTGGCCTGCTCCTTCAGCAACACAAATCATCGCGAATCCCTTTTTTTCTATTAAGTGCTCTAGATGTGCTAGTACGCCACTTTCGCCATCTAAGTTGAAGGACACCTTCATTTTTCAAAAATCATTGTTACAGTGTATTCAATTATCAAAAAGTGGTAGTTCATTGATATTTACTATAGAATAATATACTAGTATGAAGTATGTAATCCTATTTGTGTCATTTAAGCATGGAAAAAATGATTTTCAGAATTCATATCTGAGCAAGTATGACAAATTTTTAACTTTTAAGCGAGACACTTGCGCGTCCATAAAATATGGACACTCCCCAGTTTCAGTGTCCGTTTCTAGTTTAAGAATACTACAATTTTCTGGCATCCACTAACTTCATCTCCCATGATACACTCTGCAAAGTTCTACGCTGCAACTTCCATACTAAGTTAATATGTTCTCATGCCTGAGAGTTTGCAGATAATTGCTCATGTCCAGAAAAATTGTGTGATCACTAAATTTTTTTAACATCAGCTGATACATCAAAAAAGCATCTGAGGAAACTCACTTCTAGAGATCGAGCTTTACCCATGGTTAAATAAAGAAAAAGAGGAGAATGTAACTACCTCAGGAATGAGACATATATCAATTTGGCCACTAGAGAGAGATGCATGCATGGCAATGAAGCCACTTGTTCTTCCCATTAGCTTTACTAGACCTATACCATGAAATGCTGATTGGGCCTGATTGAAAACAAACAACCAGAAATAAGAATATAAATATACTAAAGAAATAAACGTATGTTGATGAATAGCAGTGCAAAAATATTTTTTCTCGTCCTTTTCTTTTTGTTAATTACCTCAATATAGGCAGAATTGATAGCCTTTTGTGCAGCTTCAACAGCAGTGTCAAAACCAAAGGTTTTATCCATTAGCATAATGTCATTATCAATTGTTTTAGGTACACCAACCACAGATACCTTCAATTTTCTCTTTCGGCACTAAGATGCACGAATAAAGGAGGTTAGCAGATAATAAGCTTTTAATCTAGGCAAAAGATTACATTTAGAAAAATAAAATAGATATAAAACCTCTTCATGAATTGCATTAGCACCAGCATGGGTGCCATCTCCACCTAGTACAAAAAGCATATCAATGCCCCTTCCCTGAAAATAAAGATAACAAAAAACAAACAGAAAATTAAATATAAACCAAAATAGTAAAATACCTCATATATCACAAAATACGGAAAAAGTGTATACATACCTGAATACTATCTACAATGTCTGTAGTGCTGGCCGCACCACGTGATACCCCCAAGAAACTTCCTCCTTCTAGATTTATATTTTGGACAACATGTCTCGACAACTTCAATACAGCAAGTGATTTTAAGATTAAAGAATGTTTTGTTCTTACTTCTAAAATTGAGTCAATTGATAGATTCACATTACTAATATAATGATGAACTTACTGGTATTTCAGACAAACCCTTCTCAGTAAACCCGCGATAGCCAAAAGGGATGCCAGCAATATTTTTGACGCCGTATTTATCAAGAGTAAACACAATCTACAAGCATAAATTATTGCGTTTCAAATCAGAATTTCCCTTTTAGAGGAAAAGTTTGAGAAAGACATTCAAAGCTAGATGTACGTAAGAATCAACCTGTCTGATCACATCATTAAGACCAGGACAGAGACCGCCACAAGTAACAATTGCAGCTTTAACACCACTTGGTTCATAATATATCATCTTTCTTGGGCCTGCACGATGTACCCTGAACACAGAAAATTGTTAATTTTAGAGGGACACAGACAGATAGGTTGTCAATTCGCCCTCAACAAGGACCTTACTTTCTGCAATTAAAAAAAGAAGTAACACTGGCACCAAAAAGTACACTATCCCACTGACATGGTGTTGAAAACTGGCAGCACAATCATTTTTTCTTTCTCCATTCAGCAATATTGTTAGATGGGAAAACCAATTGGCAAATAAAATAGAATCCCAGCAAAAGATAATGATTATAAATTAACACCCAGAATTGTGAATATATAGAAACAAATTTAAAACACTTTAGTAACATACCATTGCTCGATGAAGGAGCAATCAGGATCGACGCACTCGGCTCCAGCAGAGTTTCTCGAAGCAAATTTTATCACCTGAAGTTTAGTTTAAGTGCAGCAGAAATTGTAACTCAATTTAATTAATCTTACAAAATGATTTAATTAAGACATGTATTTTGTGTTCTACCTTCAAAAGCGCTCTATCATCATCGTGAACATAGCCATTCCATCCATTATTTAAAGATCCATTTCCATCCCCATTAGGAATTCTACATATCAAAAGAAAATGTGTAACTGTGTAAAATAAATAACCGAACTACCCTTATCCCTTGAGAGAAAAGAAACTAGGAAGGAGCAACTTGGGTATTCTTTTAGGAATGGAGAAGGATGAGATTATAATAAAGAAAATTTCTTATGCGTATAGGAGAAACAAGTACTTCCATCTCTATTTGGGATATGCTTTAGATTATTTTTTTTTTTTTCATAACATGAAATTTTCGAAGGGGGAAAAAGTACCTGCCCTTGAGGGAAAAAGTGGTAGGTCTTGGTTCTACATGAATAACATCTCTAATATGGGGCAAATTATATCTCCTTTCAAAATCCTCCTGAATTTTCTTTTTCCAATCCGGGTCTGAAAAATCAAGCTCTGGTTTGGTGGCCACTGCTCTTATAACTAGTTTGCGAAATTCAGATTTCACTCTTTTCTGGAATATTCCGATTTTCAGGCTTCCTAAATTACACAACTGTACATTTTCATTGCAATTCTTATGATTTTGCCAAGCAGTATAACCGACTTTACTAAAAGTCGGTACTGAAGCCATGCTTTTATGACTTTCACACCTGTTCACAATAGTCCAAAAGTTGAGTTAACAGTTTATACTTCATATATAAGGAAATATTGAACCAGTTAACATGATACATTTGATGTCCAGTGAGTATATATTCAGTTTACCAGATTAATAGGAGTAATAGGTACCTGCAACCTGGCCCTTACCAGACCGGGACAGTGCTGAGGCAAAAATTGTAGTGCTAGTATTGTTTTAGTTGTGAACAACAATATTTGATGTTATGCTGGTCAGATTCAGAACTTACTGATCCGAATGCTGTAAATAAAAAAAGAATGAATCAAGACATGGTGATTCCGTAAAAATCCAATTGCAACAATAGAAAGTTCAAAACAATGCAGTTACTAATTAATGATCTGGCAAATACAAAATGAAAACTTCATTCTCAAATCTACGAGAATTTTTATGGAAGCATTTCATTTACTTCTCCATACTTGCACGAATTCTTATCTACCTTATTTAACAATTAATTTTTTGTTTCCCATTCATAAATTGGGGTTTTCAATAATTAACTCGGGGTATACCCGCTTTGTAATGTACTGGTACTAAATTTGTCAGGTCCTTAAGAGGTAAGCACCTGAACCAGCACCGTGGTACCTAATTCAGAATTGTAAAAAAGATAGGTCGCATCTTAAACCGAATTCTCCCCAAAATAAGTACGATAGTTACGCACAAACCATAATTTCATGGATGAAAAACAGAGACTCAGCAAATTGTAGGTAGATTTCGATACTATGGCAAATAGAAAAAAAAATTAAGAAAAATTCAAAAAGACAACGCACTCAGGAGTTCTTCTCACCGATCCCTTCTTTTCAACTCAAATAAACAGTTCTTCTTTTTCCCTTTCTGCTTTCAATTTTTTCCTGTACCTCTTTACAAAGCTGGTTTTTGATCGACTTGAGAGAGCGACAGAGAAAGATTTACTATAATTTGGGGAAATTTATGGGCCTATTGGAGAGAGCACTATTTGTAGAATGTCTTCATTTAGAGTTGTTTAAATAGGGAGGGAACGCGAGAAAGGCAACGCGACAAATATAAATTAGGAATAAAGAAATAGAAAACCAACTTTGACCCCTATACTAATACAACCAAACAAGTACATAGACCGGGAACAAATGAGACGTATGCACTAGAACTGATTGCGGGAAGTAGTTTGTGGGCCTTTAGGGCTTACAACATCAACGGAGTAGAACATATTGTGAACCGGGTGTGTTGATATTAACTTGATTCCATTTGATTCCCAAGGGAAAGCCGCTGGCGGCCACGCGAATCAGAAAGAAGGAAAGAAAAAGAAGGAAATATGAGAAGCCACGTCGCTAATCGGAAGTTGGGAAGTAATTGTAAAGGCCTTTTCTTTTTCTTTTGAAAAAGGCTGCGCCTGGATTACAAACTTATTAAGGGTGCTAATTTAGAGCTGCTATGTTTGGTTAGTGATCAACTTGATTTGACAGGATTGACTTAAACATAATATAAGAAAATATTTTTTTTTAGCAGAATATTAGATTATGATACAATTTACAGTAGATATATATATATATATATATATATATATAGAGTAGGGCTATTGTACTTCGCGAAGTAAAACTTCGTTTTACTTCACGCTCATACACCCATTTCCAAAATCCAAATCGTCGATCCGACCGTTCAAGTTGTTCTCCATATTGAAATGTGCTTGGAGACCAAATTTTACATTTTTTGGAATTTTTTTACTATTTATTAAGCCACTTTGAAATTCGCTGATCCATTGTGAATAGTAAAAAACAGTAAAAAATTCTGGACCAATGGATCAGCGACTTTCAAAGTGGCTTAATAAATAGTAAAAAAATTCCAAAAAATGTAAAATTTGGTCTCCAAGCACATTTCAATATGGATAACAACTTGAACGGTCAGATCGACGATTTGAATTTTGGAAATGGGTGTATGAGCGTGAAGTAAAAAATTGGTTTTACTTCATGAAGCACAATAGCAAAATTCTATATATATATATATATAATCTGGCTAATATGCTACGCATAGCATAGAGGGCCTCCGTGCTACGGCTCAATATTTGAGTTTTCAAAATCCTAACGGTTGATCTGAACCGTTCAACATGATCTCCATACGAATATGTACTTGCAAATCAAATTTTACATTATTTAGAATTTTTTTACTAATTTTTTAGATAGGTAGAAAATCACTTAATCTGAAAATTATGTACCATTCAGATCAAGTGATTTTCTACCTATCTAAAAAAATAGTAAATTTTTTTTAAAAAATGTAAAATTTGGTTTGCAAGTACATTTTCATATGGAGATCATGTTGAACGGTTCGGATTGACCGTTAAAATTTTGAAAACTCAAATATTGAGCCGTAGTACGGAGGCCCTCTATGCTACGTGTAGCACCGTAGCCACTTCCTATATATATATATATATATATGAGGAGGGATCCAATTACACCTTTTTTTTTGACACATTTTGACATTATTTTTTTTATAGGCCAATTTTGCGATTTCAAAATTCAAGCAGTCGATCCGAACCGTTCAACATGATCACCATATTAAAATGTGCTTGGAGATCAAATTTTACATTTTTTTGAATTTTTTTACTATTTATTAAGATGGTTACAAAATCGTTGTTTTTCAATGGTCTGAAAACAACGATTTTGTAACCATCTTAATAAATAGTAAAAAAATTCAAAAAAATGTAAAATTTGATCTCCAAGCACATTTTAATATATCCATCATGTTGAACAGTTTGGATTGACTATTTGGACTTTCAAAATAGTAGGTGTCAAAGTGTGTCAAAAAAAAGAGTGTAATCCGATCCCTTCTCTATATATTATATATCCCAACATCACAAACTGATATTGTGTGAATAAAAAAAATGCATACACTTGTCAATTAATAATTTGCAACCGTTTTGTTAAAAAGGAAAAATCTAAAAACGAGAGCTTAAAAAATCAATATAAATTATTGCAAAAACAATTTCAAACTCCTTTTTTTTTTTTCTTTTTTTGGTAAGAAGCCTAAGCATGTTTTATTGTAGAAACAAAGTTAAGTTACAGGATATTATTTAACAGGGATATCTCACATCAAACGATACCCTATCACACAAATTGTCTGGTGCCTTATAAGAACACCTCCAAAGATAACAATCCATATTAGCATCATTTCCCTAAAACTTGATGGTGTAAATGGGTATAGAATTTTGTGGTATATTTCCTACACTTTTTACTTTTAAATTTATAAGAACCCTAAACACAAAAAAGTAAGATTTATTGCAAGCGCACAATCTCTCCTTGTAGTAATCGAGGGTGTCGATCCAAGAGACAACGGGATAAATTAATTATCACTAAACTAACTAATTCTAAAACAAGTGCAATTAAGTAAATTGGGAGGGTTTGTTGCAATTCTTCCTTCTTACCGGGTTCAATACCCGAAATGAGTGGTTTGTATCAATTTAAGAAAGAGGGAGAGAGTTGAAATCAAAGAGGTTAGTTAACAATTGGATGAAGTCTAGGGCTTAAGGTCTACTACTATCTGTTGGTTTTATTACTACTTGGCATTTATTCATGTCTTGATTTAATGGGGTTTCTAAGACAAATGGCTTAGCCTAGACCTATTCCAAAGAATCGTTATTACTATACTTCTAAGTTACTGAGTTAGAACAACCTTCTAGGTCAAATCTAGGTGTCCTTCTAAGGTTTCACGATTAAGTTCTTTGCCTTTTAAACATTTGCTCTAAGGGTTCCGGTTATTTCTAACCTAGGATAATTCCTATACAAGACTTGGGTACAGTCAATACATCGCAATCCCAATTAAGCAGTAAGTCTATTCAACATCGCAAGATTCACAATTTAATGCACACAAGTCATACATACAAGAATATTAAAATCCAAAGAACAAACATAAATCAAGAACAATCATACGAACCAAGTAAGGTAGATTTTATACCAACATCAAGTTTACATGCTTATGTCCTTAGAAAACTCAGTCATGTTCGCAAAAACATCCATGATAAAAAAAAGGAGAATAAGAAAATAACTAAGAAAGCTAAGAGAATTAGAAAACACCAAATCCCTGTAGAAATCTTCGTCTTCTTCAAGTTACTCGTCTTTAATTCGTCGTTCGCCTTCGCTTCACGCCTTAATTGCAACTTCAGAAGATTTAGAATGGTGGAGAAAGAGTAGAAGAAATGTACAATTTCATGGTGAAAAAGCTTTGATACCTTCTCCTGTTGCTCTGGTTGTCTTTTCGTCTACTACACTTGTATTTCATATTATTCAGGTTGTATTTCATCTTCTTCTAATTGTATTTCATATTATTCTAGTTGTATTTCATCTTTTTCTATTTGTTTTTCACCTTCTACTTGTTGTCTTTCTTGTTCTACTAGTTGACTTTTATCGTCTACTAGATGTTGTATTTCATCTTCTTCTAGATGTCTTTCATGTTCTACTTGTTGTTTCATCTACTACAGGTTGTATTTCATCTTCTCTAGTTGTATTTCATTTTCTACTGGTTGTCTTTCATGTTCTACGGGTTGTCTTTTGTCAACTACAGGTTGTATTTCCTTCTTCTAGTTGTATTTCATATTACTCAAGTTGTATTTCATCATCTTTTAGTTGTATTTCATTCTTCTAGTTGTATTTCATTTTCTACTGGTTGTCTTTCATGTTCTATGGGTTGTCTTTCGTCTACTACAGGTTGTATTTCCTTCTTCTAGTTGTATTTCATATTACTCAAGTTGTATTTCATCTTCTTCTAGTTGTCTTTTACCTTGCATTGGTTGTCATTCTTATTCTACTAGTTGACTTTTATCGTCAACTACATGTTGTATTTCATCTTCATTTAGTTGTCTTCATGTTCTACTTGTTATTTCGACTACTACATGTTGTATTTCATCTTCTTCTAACTGTATTTCATTTTCTACTAGTTGTCTTTCATTTTGTACTGTTTGTATTTCGTCAACTACAAGTTGTAATTCATCATCTTCATATTCTTCTAGTTGTATTTTATATTCTTTTAGTAGTCATTCACCTTGTACTGGTTGTCTTTAATGTTCTACTGGTTGTCTTTCATCTTATACTGGTTGTCTTTCATCTTCTGCTAATTATCTTTCACCTTCTAACATTTGTCTTTCATCTTCTTTTAGTTGTCTTTCATGTTCAACCTGTTGTTCGTCTACTACAAGTTGTATTTCATCTTGTTCTAGTTGTATTTCATTTCTACTAATTGTCTTTTATGTTCTATATGTTGTCTTTCGTCTACTACAGGTTGTATTTCATCTTCTTGTTGTTGTATTTCATGTTATTCTAGTTGTATTTCATCTTCTTCAAATTGTCTTTCATGATCTACTGGTTGTCTTTCATGTTCAACATGTTGTATTTCATTTTTTTCGAGTTGTATTTTATCGCCTTCTAGTTGTCTTTCATCTTGTACTAGTTGTATTTCAAGTTTTACTGGTTGTCTTTCATCTTCTTCTAGCTGTATTTCATCTTCTACGCGTTGTCTTTCAGCTTATACTGGTTGTCTTTCATGTTCTACTAGTTGTCTTTCATCTATTACATGTTGTATTTCATCTTCTTCAAGTTTTCTTTCACCACGTACTGGTTGTCTTTCATATTCTACTGGTTTTCTTTCATCTTCTACTAGTTGTCTTTCATCTTCTACTGGTTGTATTTCATCTTTTTCTAGTTGTCCTTCATCTTTGACGGGTTATTTTTAATCTTCTACTAATTGTCTTTCACCTTCTACTACTTGTGTTGCATCTTCTTATAATGTTCTTTCATGATCTACTAGTTGTCTTTCATGTTCAACATGTTGTCTTTCATCTTCTTTTAGATGTATTTCATCGCCTTCTAGTTGTCTTTCATCTCGTACTGATCATCTTTCAAGTTTTACTGGTTGTCTTCCATCTCCTTCTAGTTGTTTCACCTTCTACTAGTTGTCTTTAATCTTCTTCTAGTTGTTTCACCTTCTACAGTGCCGCATGCGGCATAGAAAAATGTCAAAACTTATATTTTACAAAATTAAGAAGGACAAGAAACCTGAACCACAGGCTCTCTATCTATTGTTTAACCTTTTCTAGCTATAATACCTTGATGTCATTTATCACCACCAACCCTTTTTCAAAAATTTGATAACCTAGACTAGTAAAAATTGTTTAAAATCTAATACACTATCCCTGTGGATCGACACCCCAATCATACTACACGGTAGGATCATACGCTTGTGATCTGAATGTATCTTGAAATTAGGGTTTATAAATCTTTAAAAGTAGTTCAATTTGGACTCATCATATTTCATCTTCTTCTAGTAGTCTTTAACATTGTATTGGTTGTCTTTCATGTTCAACTTGTTGTTTTTCATCTTATACTAGTTGTCTTTCAACTTCTTCTCGTTGTCTTTCACCTTCTTCTAGTTGTCTTTCATCTTCTTTCTAGTTGTTATTCATGTTCTACTAATTGTTTCCGTGTACTACAGGTTGTATTTCATCTCCTTCTTGTTGTATTTCATTTTCTACTAGTTGTTTTTCATGTTCTTACTGGTTGTCTTTCGTCTACTACAGGTTATATTTCATCTTCTTCCAGTTGTACTTCATATTCTTCTAGTTCTATTAATCTTCTTCTAGTAGTTTTTTAACCTGTACTGGTTGTCTTTAATGTTCTATTGGTTATTTTTCATCTTATACTGGTTGTCTTTCATCTTCTTCTAGTTATCTTTCACATTCTAATGTCTTTCATCTTCTTCTAGTCGTCTTTCATGTTCTACTTGTTGTTTTTTGTCTACTACAAGTTCCATTTCATCTTCTTCTAATTGTATTTCATTTTCTACTGGTTGTCTTTCATGTTCTACTAGTTGTATTTTGTCTACTGCAGGTTGTATTTCATCATCTTCTAGTTGTACTTCATATTCATTTGGTTATATTTCATCTTTTTCATGTTGCCTTTCTTGTTCTACTAGTTGGTTTTTATCGTCTACTACATGTTGTATTTCATCTTCTTCTAGTAGTCTCTCACCCTGTACTAGTTGTCTTTCATGTTCTACTGGCTGTCTTTCATCTTATACTGGTTCTCTTTCATCTTCTTATAGTTGTCTTTAACCTTCTAATGGTTGTCTTTCATTTTCTTCTAGTTGTTTTTCATCTTCTTCTAGTTGTCTTTCATTTTCTACTTGTTCTTTTTGTCTACTACATGTTCTATTTCATCTTCCTCTAGTTATATTTCATTTTCTACTGGTTGTCTTTTATGTTCTACTAGTTGTCTTTCGTCTACTACAGGTTGTATTTCATCTTCTTCCAGTTGTCTTTTACCTTGTATTGGTTGACTTTCATCTTGTACTAGTTGTCTGCTGGTTGTCTTTCATCTCCATCTAGTAGTCCTTTATCTTGTACTGGTTGTCTTTTATTTTTTCTACTTGTCTTTCATTTTTTTTCTAGTTGTCTTTTACCTTCTACTAGTAGTCTTTCATCTTCGTCTAGTTGTCTTTCATGTTCTACTTGTTGTTTTCGTCTACTACATGTTGTATTTCTTCTTCTTCGAGTTGTATTTCATTTTCTACTCATTGTCTTTCATGCTATACTGGTTGTCTTTCGTTTACTACAGGTTGTATTTCATCTTCTTCGAGTTGTATTTCATATTATTCTAGTTGTATTTAATCTTTTTCATGTTGCCTTTCTAGTTCTACTAGTTGGCTTTTATCGTCTACTACATGTTGTATTTCATCTTCTTCTAATTGTATTTCATTTTCAACTAGTTCTCTTTCATGTTCTAATGATTGTCTTCCGTCTACTACAGGTTGTATTTCATCGACTTCTAGTTGCATTTCATATTATTATAGTTTATTTCATCTTATTCTAGTTGTTTTTCATCTTGTTCCAGTTATCTTTCACCTTGTATTGGATGTCTTTTATCTTTTAGTGGTTTCATCATCTTCTAGTTGTCTTTCACCTTCTAATAGTTGTCTTCACCTTCTACTAGTAGTCTTTCATCTTCGTCTAGTTGTCTTTCATTTTTTACTTGTTGTTTTTGTCTACTACATGTTCTATTTCATCTTCTTCTAGTTTTGTTTCATTTTCTACTAGTTGTCTTTCATGTTCTACCGGTAGTCTTTCGTCTACTACAGGTTATATTTCATCTTCTTTTAGTTGTATTTCATATTCTTCTAGTTGTATTTCATCTTCTTCCAGTTGTCTTTCACCATGTATTGGATGTCTTTCATATTCTATTGGTTGTCTTTCATCTTCTTCTAGTTGTCTTTCACCTTCTGATAGATGTATCTCATCTTTTTCTAGTTGTATTTCATTTTCTACTAGCTGTCTTTCATGTTCAACTAGTTGTCTTTCATTTTTTCCTCGTTGTCTTTCACCTTCTGCTAGTTGTCTTTCATATTCTTCTAGTTGTTTTCGTGTACTACATGTTATATTTCATCTTTTTCTAGTTGTATTTCATTTTCTACTAGTTGTCTTTTATGTACTACTGGTTGTCTTTCGTCTACTACAGGTTGTATTTCATCTTCTTCTAGTTGTATTTCATATTATTCTAGTTTTATTTCATCTTCTTATAGTTGTATTTCATATTAATCTAGTTGTATTTCATGTTTTAGTTGTCTTGCACCTTGTACTGGTTATTTTTCTTATCCTACTAGTTGGCTTTTATCTTCTACTAGTTGCATTTCATCTTCTACTAGTTGTCTACTGGTTGTCTTTCATCTTCTTCTAGTTGTCCTATACTAGTTGTCTTTCATTTTCTTGTTGTTGTCTTTCACCTTCTACTAGTTGTCTTTTAGATTCTATTGGTTGTCTTTCGTCTACCACAGGCTGTATTTTTTCTTCTTCAAGTTGTATTTCATATTCTCCTAGTTGTATTTCATCTTAATCTATTAGTCTTTCACCTTGTACTGGTTGTCTTTCGTGTTATGCTGGTTGCCTTTCATCCTATACTAGTTGTCTTTCACGATCTTCTTGTGAATCGATACCCCAATCATACTAGTTGTATTTCATTTTCTACTGGTTGTCTTTCGTCTACTACAGGTTGTATTTCATCATCTTCTAGTTGTACTTCATATTCTTCTAGTTGTATTTCATCTTCTTCCTGTTGTCTTTCACCTTGTATTGGTTGGCTTTCATCTTCTACTAGTTGTCTATTGGTAATTTTTCATGTTCTACTTGTTGTTTTTGTTTACTACAGGTTCTATTTCATCTTCTTCTAGTTGTATTTCATTTTCTACTAGTTGTCTTTCGTCTACCACAGGCTGTATTTTTTCTTCTTCAAGTTGTATTTCACATTCTCCTAGTTGTATTTCATTTTCTTCTATTAGTCTTTCACCTTGTACTAGTTGTCTTTCATCTTATACTAGTTGTCTTTCATGATATTCTTGTGAATCGACACCCCAATCATACTACTGGTTGTCTTTCATGTTATACTAGTTGACTTTCGTCTACTACATGTTGTATTTCATCTTCTGCTAGTGGTATATCATAATATTATAGTTATATTTCATCTTCTTCTAGTTGTATTTCATATTATTCTAGATGTATTTAATATTCTTCTTGTTGACTTTCTTGTTCTATTAGTTGGCTTTTATCGTTTACTACATGTTGTATATTTCATCTTCTTTTAGTTGTCTTTCATGTTCTAATTGTTGTTTCGTCTACTACAGGTAGTATTTCTTCATCTTCTAGTTGTACTACATATTTTTCTAGTTGTATTTTATCTTCTTCTAGTAGTCTATCACCTTGTACTGGTTGTCTTGCATGTTTTACTGGCTGTCTTTCATCATATACTGGTTGTCTTTCATCTTCTTCTAGTTGTCTTTCACCTTCTAATAGTTGTATTTCATCTTCTTCTAGTGGTATTTCATTTTCTACTAGTTGTCCTTCATGTTCAACTGATTGTCTTTCGTGTACTACAGGTTATATTTCATCTTATTCTAGTTGAATTTCATATTATTTTAGTTGAATTTCATATTATTCTAGTTGTATTTCATATTATTATAGTTGTATTTCATCTTCTTCTAATTGTATTTCGTATTATTATAGTTGTATTTCATCTTCTCCTAGTTGTCTTTCACCTTACTAGTTGTCTTTCTTGTTCTTCTAGTTGGCATTTAATCATCTACAACATGTTGTATTTCATCTTCTTCTAGTTGTATTTCAACATGTACTGGTTTTCTTTCACTTTCTACTGGTTGTCTTTCATCTTCTACTAGTTGTCTACTAGTTGTAGTTTATTTTTTTTCTAGTTGTCCTTCATCATCTACTGGTTGTCTTTCTTGTTTAACTAGTTGGCTTCATCTTCTACTAGTTGACATTCATCTTCTACTAGTTGTCTACTGGTTGTCTTTCATTTTCTTCTAATTATTGCATTCATCTAGTTGTATTTCATTTTCTTCTAGTTGTCCTTTATCATGTACTGGTTGTCTTTCACCTTCTACTAGTTGTCTTTCAACTTCTACTAGTTGTCTTTCATGTTGTACTGGTTGTTTTCATGTTGTACTTGTTGTTTTTGTCTACTACAGGCTGTACTTCATCTTCTTCTAGTTGTATTTCATTTTCTACTTGTTGTTTTTCATGTTCTATTGGTTGTCCTCCGTCTACTATATATTGTATTTAATCTTCTACTAGTTGTATTTCATATTATTCTAGTTGTATTTCATCTTCTTCTAGTTGCCATTTATCTTGTACAGGTTGTCTTTCATTTTTTCCTAGTTGTCTTTCACCTTCTACTAGTTGTCTTTCATCTTCTTCTAGTTGTCTTTCATCTTCTTCTAGTTGTCTTTAATGTTCTCTTGTTTTCGTCTAACACAGGTTGTATTTCATCTTCTTCTAGTTGTATTTTATTTTCTACTGGTTGTCTTTCATGTTCTACTGGTTGTCTTTCGTCTACTGTAGGTTGTTTTTCATCTCCTTCTAGTTGTATTTTATTTTCTTCTAGTTGTATTTCACCTTGTATTGATTGACTTTCATCATCTTCGAGTTGTCTTTCACCGTCTTCTAGTTGTTTTTCATCTTCTTCTAGTTGTCTTTCTTGTTCTATTTACTGTTTTCGTCTCCTACAGGTTGTATTTCATCTTCCGCTTGTTGTATTTCATTTTCTATAGGTTGTATTGCATCTTCTTCTTATTGTATTTCAGTTTCTACTGGTTGTATTTCATGTTCTATTGGTTGTCTTTCGTCTACTACAGGTTGTATTTCATCTTCTTCTAATTGTATTTTATATTCTTCTAGTTATATTTCCATCTTCTTCTAGTAATTTTTCATCTTGTACTGGTTGTCTTTTATGTTCTACTCATTCTTTCATCTTCCTCTAGTTGTCTTTCACCTTCTACTAGTTATCTTTCACCTTATACTAATTGTCTATTTGGTTGTATTTCATCTTCTCCTATTTGACTTTCATCTTGTACTAGTTGTCTACTAGTTGTTTTTCACCTTCTACTAGTTGTGTGCTAGTTTTTTTACCTTCTACTATCATCTTCTTCTAGTTGTATTTCATTTTCTACTGGTTGTCTTTCATGTTCTATTGGTTGTATTTCATGTTCTACCATTTGTCTTTCGTCTACTACAGGTTGTATTTTATCTTTTTCTAGTTATCTTTTGTCATGTATTGGTTGCCTTTCATGTTTTACTGGTTGTATTTCATCTTCTACTAGCTGCCTATTGGTTGTATTTCATCTTTTTCTAGATGTCGTTCATATTTTGTTGGTTGTTTTTCATCTTCTTCTAATTGTATTTCACCTTATACTAGTTGTCTTTTTATCTTCTTATGGTTGTCTTTTATGATCAACTATTGTCTTTCATGTTCAACAGGTTGTCTTTCATCTTCTTCTAGTTTATTTCATCGCTTTCTAGTTGTCTTTAATCTTGTATTCGTCTTTCAAGTTTTATTGGTTGTATTTCATCTTTTTCTAGTTGTTTTTCACCTTCTACTAGTTGTATTTTAACCTTCTTCTAGTTGTCTTTCATGTTCTACTAGTTATCTTTCGTTTACTACATGTTGTATTTCATCTTAATCTAGTTATATTTCATATTATTGTAGTTGTATTTCATCTTCTTCTAGTTGTCTTGCTGCGCGTACTAGTTGTCTTTCTTGTTCTACTTGGCTTTCATTTTCTACTAGTTGTCTTTCATCTTCTTCTAGTTGTATTTCATGTTCTACTAATTGTCCACTAGTTCTTTCTAACCTTCTAGTAGTTGTCTTTCCTCTTCTTCTAGTTGTATTTCATTTTCTACTAGTTGTCTTTCATGTTCTACTTGTTGTCTTTCGTCTACTACAGCTTGTATTTTACCTTTTTTTGGTTGTCTTCCACCTTGTAGTGGGTCATCTTTCATGCTCTATTAGTTCTCTTTCATCTTCTACTAGATGGTCTTCATCTTTTACTAGTTGTCTACTAGTTGTAACATCTTTTTCTAGTTGTCTTTCATCTTGTACTGGTTGTATTTCATCTTATTCTAATTATTTTTCACCTTATAGTTGTTTTTCATCTTCTTATGGTTGTCTTTCATGATCGACTGGTTGTCTTTCATGTTCAACAGGTTGTCTTTCATCTTCTTCTAGTTGTATTTCATTGCCTTCTAGTTGTTTTTTATATTGTATTGGTTGTCTTTCAAGTTTTACTGGTTGTATTTTATCTTCTTCTAATTGTTTTTCACCTTCTACGAGTTGTCTTTAATCTTCATCTAGTTGTTTTTCATGTTCTACTGGTTGTCTTTCATATTTTAATGTATATTTTTCGTTTACTACATGTTGTATTTCATCTTCTTCTAGTTGTATTTCATCTTCTTCTAGTTGTCTTGCTCCTTGTATTTGTTGTGTTTCTTGTTCTACTAGTTGGCTTTCATTTTGTAATAGTTGTATTTCACCTTCTACTAGTTGTCTTTAATCTTCTTCTAGTTGTCTTTCATATTATACTAGTTGTTTTTCATGTTCTACCACTTGTCTTTCGTCTACTACATGTTGTAATTCATCTTCTTCTAGTTGTACTTCATATTATTCTAGTTGTATTTCATATTAATCTAGTTGTATTTTATCTTCTTCTAATTGTCTTTCACCTTGTACTGTCTTTCTTGTTCTACTAGTTGGCTTTTATTTTCTACTACAGGTTGTATTTTATTTTCTTCTAGTTGTATTTCATATTATTCTAGTTGTATTTCATTTTTTCTAGTTGTCTTTCATCTTGTACTGGTTGTCTTTCTTGTTCTACTAGTTGTCTTTCATATTCTTCAAGTTGTCTTTCATGTTCTACTGGTTGTCTTTCGTCTACTACAAGTTGTATTTCATCTTCTTCTAGTTGTCTTTCACCATGTACTGGTTATCTTTCATGTTTTACTAGTTGTATTTCATCTTCTACTTGTTGTATACTGGTTGTATTTCATCTTTTTCTAGTTGTTCTTCACCTTGTACTGGTTGTATTTCATCTTCTTCTAATTGTCTTTCACCTTCCATTAGTTGTCTTTCATCTTCTTATGGTTTTCTTTCATGTTCTACTAGTTGGCTTTATCTTCTACTAGTTGATTTTTATCTTCTACTAATTGTCTATTAGTTGTCTTTCATATTCTCCTAGTTGTATTTCATCTTCTAGTTGTATTTTATCTTGTACTGTCTGTCTTTCATTTTCTTCTAGCTGTCTTTCACCTTCTACTAGTTGTCTTTCAACTTTTACTGGTTGTCTTTCATGTTGTACTGGTTGTATTTAATGTTATACTGGTTATATTTCGTCTACTACATGTTGTATTTTATCTTCATCTTGTTGTATTTCTTATTCTTCTAGTTGTATTTCATCTTCTTCTAGTAGTCTTTCACCTTGTACTGGTTGTTTTTCATGATCTAGTGGTTGTCTTTTATCTTATACTAGTTGTCTTTCATCTTCTTCTAGTTGTCTTTCACCTTCTAATAGTTGTCTTTTATCTTCTTCTAGTTGTTTTTCATGTTATACTTGTTGTTTTCGTCTACTACAGGTTGTATTTCATCTTCTTGTAGTTATATTTTATTTTCTACTGGTTGTTTTTTTATGTTGTACTGGTTGTTTTTCGTCTACTACATGTTGTATTTCATATTTTTCTAGTTGTATTTCATATTATTCTAGTTGTATTGCATCTTTTTCTAGTTGTCTTTCATCTTTTTATAGTTGTCTTTCATCTTTTTATAGTTGTCTTTCATCTTGTTTTGGTTGGCTTTCATCTTCTACTAGTTGTATTTCATCTTCTACTAGTTGTTTACTAGTTGTCATTCATCGTCTTAGCATTGATAAGTCTCTACTTCTTTAAATTATGATTTCTGAAATTTAAATGATCCGGTCAAAATGCTTAACTCGATCTAATTTGATCTACATATCGAAATTTCGCATAAATCAAATGCTATATTCTTTTAGGAATTTACACTATTTTTTCATATGGAAATAATCATTCTTGACTGACGGTCCGAATTTTTAAATCAATGATTTCCATCATATAAAAAAAAAGTAAGTAAAATATTTACAAGTAAAAAAAATATTGATACGTAGACCGAATTTTTTGAGAGAAGATGCGTATACCTAATTATTTTTGATAAAACGTATAGCTAATTATTAAACAGCTCAGATCAATTGTTTGAATCTCAAAATCAAAATTTTGTTATAACATCATCAGACGGACTTATAATACATAGTTATCCTATACTTATAATTTTTTAAGGGAAACTATACTTATAATCGAGGAGCAGAAAGGTCTTGTGTCATCTGGAGATGTTATGATTGAGGAGAAATTGGGGATGTTTCTACAGATTGTTGGCCACTCACATACGATTCGCAAAGTGGGTGAGGATTTCCAATATTCAACAGAAACGGTGTGGCGATGTTTCAACAATGTGTTGCGGAAAATTCTTCGCATGTGTCGGGACTACATTAAGTTGCCAGGTGTTGACGCACCTGTACATGCAAAAGTATCGGAAGGAACTCCACTTGAGGCATTCAAGGTAAATTTTGGAAAATTATCCAACCATAATTAAAAAACTTACTGCAAAAATCGCATGTCATTTTTTTAATGTTGCATTTTAGGGAGCATTAGGTGCAATTGATGGCACACACATTCCCGCATTTTTTGATCCTGATGACGAAGAACCTGAACGATTTCGTAACAGGAAGCATTTTTATTCACAAAATGTTATGACCGCGGTGGACTTCGATGGTAATTTTGTGGCTGTTGTGAGTGGTTGGGAGGGGTCGGCCCACGATAATTTGGTATTGCGTAAGGCAGTAGACAAGGGTTTTGTATACCCCCCAGACAAATATTATCTTGTTGATCTAGGTTATGCAAATAATAGGAACTTTATGTGCCCATACCGTGGTCGACCATACCACTTTGATGAATATCGAGGGCGTCATTGCATGTACAACTGTCCAGAGGATCTATTTAATCATAGATATGTGCAACTTAGTAACATTGTGGAGAAGACATTTGGATTTTTGAAAATTAGATTTAAGATTCTTCAATGGATGCGTAGGTACAAATTTAAGATACAAGCCAGAGTTGTAGTTGCCTATTGCGTTTTGCACAATTTCATTAATCATCAAAATATGATTCGAGATGTTTCAGACGAATTGTGGTTGGACGAATAACAAATGGGCGCCAACATTTCTGTTGGTGATACTAGAATTGAAGGAGATCTTTTTGTCCGGGATAATGAAGTTGGAGCTGATTTGAGGGAGATGATAAAAATATTTTGTGAGATAACAGGTGAAATGAATTTATTGATGAATTAATCATTTAACTTTTTATTGTACTTTAATTATTTGTTATTTAGGTATTGTGTTGTAGCTTATTAACTATTTCAGATTTATTTGAACTATTTTTGATGTAATGGTTGAATTTTGCTTTCTAACATTACTACAAATTTAAATGATGACTGAAATATTTTCTTTAATAGTACTTTCTTCCCTGGTTAGCTACTAGTTAGATTTTTTTTCCATCTTCAGCTCTATACGTATTGGATAAAAAAATGCTTCAAATATTTTTAATTGCTCTTGTATGAATTTATTATTTTTAATTGATTTTGACGTTGAGATATTAAATTGGATAAAAAGGTTGTTTGAAGCAATAGTTAAAGATTAGAGTTAGTTGGAAAAAAAATAACACATAAATTATTACTTTATTCATTCCCTCCAAACTCTATTTCAAATATGCATTCCAAACAACTTTTTTACTATTCTGAATAACTTTGAGTTAGCACTATTATCTTACCATCAAGGTTAGTGCTATTCTTATTTACTATTCTCAAATAGTAGCTATTCTAGCTATTCTAGAGTGCATCCAAACGTATGGTTACTTTTGGATCATGCAAGGATTAGTGCAAGAATAGCGATTTTGGGTTAGTGGTTGAGAATAGTGCTAACCCAAATGGTTTGAGAATAGTGCTATTTTGGACTATTCCGGGTTAGTAGAAATGTTGTTTGGATTATATATTAGTTATAGTAGGAATAGTGCTAACCCAATAATTTTGAGAATTTCGACAATCCACCTTTTCGTAGGAATAGCAGAATAGAGCTGTTCCTGCACTATTCTTACTTTCTATTTTACGTTTGGATCACAGCTTTTAAGAATAGTGGAGCTATTCCCGGGTTAGCGCTATTCTAATCCAATCCAAACGCACCCTCATACAACCCTATCACATATAAATAACTTGTACATAAGATAGTTAAAAAGAATACAATGCCACAATATTACAAATACAGCCATTTATGCCACAATGTTCTCATGGTGGGTTGATAACATACCACCTCCCTATTTATTTCATTATTTGTGGAACTAAAAAGAGGTAAAGCCAAAAATAGGGGTGTCAATGGCACTCTTTTATCCGTTTACCTGACCCGTACCGTATCCGATAAAACCTATGTTACTCGGATACGCAAAAATAGGCTCCGTATCCGTGTCGGACACGTATCCGATACAGATACGCGTCCGATACGGCGCCGATACGTATCCGATACGCCAGCTGGTGTATCCGTCTACGTGGCGTATCCTTACTCGGCCGATACGGTCGTCGATACTCCGTTGACACTCCAGGATACGGCGGGATACGTGTGGATACGGCGGGACACCGTGAGCCGCGTAATTGAACCGCTCCCGCACCCGTGAGCCGCGACCATGAACCGGGCCCGCACCCGTGAGCCGCGAGTAGACCGGGCCCGCACCCGTGAGCCGCGCGTAGACCGGCGCACAAATGGGAATTTTTTTTGGTGGCAGCGGGATTCGAACTTGGGTCATTAGGAGAGCAACCAAAAGCTTTATCCACTCGACCAAAGTTCACTTGTGTTATATTACAATAACAATAGTATTTAATATATACTTAGATTTAAGCCTTTAATTAAAATTTTTATGATTATCTAAATACAATATATCAATAATAAAAAATAATATATATATATATAATTGGCGTATCGTATCCGGGATTTTTGAAAATTACCGTATCGCCGTATCCGTATCGTATCCGATACGATACCCGTACCCGTATCCATGCAACGTAGGATAAAACAGATATGGGAAAGTTTTTTTTCGTAAACTTATCGGGTACGGGTACTGGTAAAGATTTTTGTCATTATCTAAACAGGTAAGGGTACAGGTAAAACCTATTCCGTACCCGTATCGGTAATTATAAAAAAAAAACTATATATATTAATGAGCAATGAATTAATTTTTGAAACTATTATTGATAGTTGTGTTATGCTTAATCAACTACTAAAACAAGTAAATAAATTTCAGCAAATTTCAATAAAGTTTAGATCTTTTAAATACGTATATATATTTGTGAAATGAATGTGTTTTAATTTATTATTTAGTAAATAATATATTTTTTATAATAGCATTACCCGTAATTTAACTGCTACCGTTTCGTAATTCGACAACCATAACGGGTAAGGATAGGGTACGAGTAAGATAATTCATAACGGGTAAGGGTAGAGTACGGGTAAGAACAATTTGTAATGGATACAGATATGAAAATACTTCCACCCAACCCTTACCATACCCGTTAACACCTCTAGCCAAAAACCACAAAGAATCTTCTATGATAGCTAAGCAAGTCTAAACTCTTAACTCATCTCCATTTGTACATGGAGTTAACAAAGAATCTTTTTTGGCAGCTAAGGAAGTATGAACTCTTAACTCATCTCCATTTGTACATGAAGTTAACAAAAATAGAAAAGAGAAAGTTATGTTTTTTGGAGTAGGTGGTGGAGTAAATTTGAATGCTTAAGATGGAAAAATATTTGAATTAATCTAGAATAAGTTGTGGAGTAGCTTATTCTACTTATAGATCTCGCAGTTACAGTCAGGGTAACATTCAACTTGTGATTTTCTCTCTTTTCAACAACTTGCTCCATCAAGTTCCAACCAAATATAATTAATTCAATCCATCTTAACTTGAAGCGTAGAAACTTTACTTCAAAACTAAACATGACTTACGAGAATAATCCTCTTAGTGTGGTTTTTATTCAAATTTAAAGATTTATGAATATTATTGTCGATTGAAATCAAATACTCCAACTAAGTATATAACAATATTTTTATAGTATGAAGTTATATATATACTAGGCAGAGGCTTCACGTTGCTTTGGCAATTATTTTCAAGACATGGAAGTTATGTACAACTGAAATTAGTGAAATGCATAGACATTATAAAAACTTCATTAGTAGACATAGTTCCAATTTTACATAATAAAAAGTTTACAATTGAAAACAATTAAGATTGTTCTGTGATAAATCTTCTAAAAAGAGTTTTATCTCATAACAAAATACATTCAAGTGTTTTGTTGATGGGCATACCAACACAAAATAATATTTACAACTAACAAAATTTTTCAAAAAAACTTGTACAACCACAATATGGTAATTCCTCCTCTTTTCCTTTGCTGCTTTCACCACTTTCACCATTGCCCAAAATGAGAATGTGTGCTAGTTTTATTTGCAATGTATGAAGTCCTAATTTGGTGTGAAATAATATTATGTAATTCATTTATATCTGATGTGTGTTTGGGATTGCAAAAAAGACTGCAGCTTATCCCCGGGCTTAAGCCATCTGAACGATGAAATGTTTAAGAAGCTGGTCTATGTTGCATAGATGAAGCAGAACATTAAGAGACCTCAAGAAAGGTTTTTTTTTTTCAAGCTAGTTCCGTTTATTATTGAGGTCAAAATTAAATATGTTAGATCAGATACCAAACCATTGTTGTTATAGGCAAACCTGTACAACTGGAATTTCTGTCAATAAAGCAGGTTTTTATAGTTCTTCAATTTTAAAAAATAAAAAAATAAAATAAGAATAAGAAAAGAGGAGAACAAACTGAGCATTGGTCTTATGTGATAGCCTATAGTATCTTATAGATGGGCTGTGCAAGGAATGTGAAATTGCAAAGGAAATGGATTTTTAACGTGACATAATTTGTAAAGGGCATTTGTCTGAGGTGTTTCTCCTTCTATTGCAGTTGTTTTGGTACTACATCTGTGATCTAGATTTGGTAAGGCAATTAAAATGAGAGATTCCAATGAGGGTGTAATAAGAATCTGAGATTTGGCTTCACTGTACCATCCTGTATTGCTTTATGTTTGATTTATGCTGATATGTAAGGGTTTGTGAAAATTGTGGTTTAGAATTTAGAATTAAGTTTCAAATACCAGATAACAACTTGGTTTGGTATAATGAAGTTAGTAGCATATGCCTTATTTTTTTACAAAAAGAGAATGAAAGAGAGAGGGTATTGGTCTGATGGTGATGTATCTCCATTCCATTATTAAGCACGTTGGGTGTCTGATTCGTCAACGGCTACGATTGAAAGATTAATTTTTGGATTTAATTTCAGCTCTCCAATCACATAATCTATCTTCTTTTGATTAAATGCATCTATTTTATGTGTAGAAGTTTAAATTTAGCTACAAACATACTCGCCACACATACCGCCACACGATGCGTTACAATTAAAATTAAACAGACTCTAAAATTTAGCGATATAATTCTCCGTTTTCTTATTTTTTTTGTTTCCTTATTTCTCCCTCTCTAATTGAAAATTTCTATACGGCGGATAACAATGCAAATTAATTTTTTGTTTACTTCCTTATTTCTATACATATTAATGTGATAAATGTATAATATATTTATAATTTTGTTTTTTTATGAAAATTGTCATTTTGTATGAGAATTTATTTTTGTTATCTTATCATATATTCCGTTGCAACACACGAGCACGATACTAGTAACATTCTTATTTATGGACAGTGGCAAAATGGGGGACGGAAAAATGGAGTATATTATAATTACCCTAATAATTAATACCATGCTTATATTACAATATTATTATTTACCAATGATCAAGACTCATTCTTTGGGATGATCAGTATTTATCTCTCCCTCAACTATATGGAGATCAATAGGGATGATCAGAATTTGTTTTCAAAATTATCAATATTCTTTTTGTTTTCTAACTTGACATGTTCACTTAATTTTAATTAGCATTATCTATCTCAAGTAATTAACATTTTCGGTTCAATTGTCCTGATAAGATCTAATCACATAATCCTACTGAAAATGTGATAAGACATTAATTTTCACAATTTGATCCTAAACAAATTATAATCCACGTTAGAAAAACAATAACAATACCAATACTGACTGATATTAGTGTCCAGAAACAATACCACAATCAGAAACTAAGTATACAATCTCAGAATGAATCTAAACATAAATTCAGGAAATAAGAAATCTTTATCAAAGTGACTACTTTGATAATTCAATTTTAACCCTTGAAAAATCATTCTCAATATACACCATGTTCAATTTAACAATTACAGTGTACTTGTATATTCAATATACTTTCACAATCAATTATTTCATATGTATATTCAAATCTATTGATTCCTTACAATTTACATTTGATAAGGCGAACCATTATGATACGATCTAGCCTATAATATATTTTCATAAAAAACGTACCCGTGCCATGAATTCTTATAATTAATCGTCAGAACTAAATTTTCACATTCATGTCACTAGTTCATTAACAATTTACGTTTACCATATGTAACCATCATTACATTCTTAAAATCAGTAAATCCTTACAACATTCAGTTTCCTTTCTATATCAGTTCACTTTTCATATAAGAAATAACGTTAATAGACCAGAAAGGGAGTTCGTAATAATACTAATAACTCAATACGATCTCATTGACATTCACTAGATAGCTAATGGATTATTGGCACTACAAAACCATGCTCTGATACCAACTTAATCACACCCCTGATCAGGAGGTGCGACAACCTATCGCATATATTCTCTATTTAATTTACGTAACGTAAGGCATAGATCTTTTGTATACATTGCTAATAGCATCTATTATTTTTGCCACATCCCAATTTATTTATAAGAATTATCTGACATCTAGAGATATACTCTCTGCATCCTATCAGATATAATAAACCCAAATTTCATACATTTATGTGGCCCTGCCGTCAATTATAACCCCAAAAGCATTTCTCTGTCTTCGTCTGACAAACCTGTAAATCCCACAAGGGAAAAATGGGTGAGAAATAATAAACTATTTCTCATTGCTGATTGCCACTCAGATCATTGGATTCGAAGAAAATCCATATTCATAATGAAATCTCCGCACGAGAAACTAACAGTTCATTCTATAATGGCGAATGCAAATGCTTAATAACAGTATCCAACTGAACAACAAAAATTTCATAAATAAATCAGAACTCTAAGGATCTTATCAGAATAAATGGTTTGGGTCTAAATCTTTTAAACCATATAAGTTTGATAACGTTTGGTTTCCTAAATTTACAATTTTTAATCTGGTAACACGAACAGATACCATCCGACTTGCCATTGCATATGGCATCTAACAACCCAGCCTGCCTTTTCATATAACATATATCTGTCGTGTTAGGTTTATACTATTCTAACTATCCTCACAATTTGTTAACGGAAACAATACAAAAACAATATTACAAGAGTGAGGCTATGGTGCTATGCATAGCACGGATGGCTAGTGTACTACGGCTCAATATGGTACTTTTTAAAATCCTAATGGTCGATCCGACCGTTCAATGTGATAACCATATGAATATGTACTTGCAAACTAAATTTTATATTTTTTCGAATTTTTTTACTATTTTTTCAGATAGGTAGAATTTTGATGGTCCAGAATTTTCAAAAAACACTGATTTTTCTACCTATCTGAAAAAATAGTAAAAAAATTCGAAAAAATATAAAATTTAGTTTGCAAGTACATATTCATATGGATATCACATTGAACGGTCGGATCGACCGTTAGGATTTTAAAAAGTACCATATTGAGCCATAGTACACTAGCCATTGGTGCTATGCATAGCACCATAGCCTCACTCATATTACAATACTGTCATTATCGGGAAGAAAATCAATGATAAGACAATTACTATAGTTCATTAGTCTTACAGTCACAATTCGCATTTATTCAATATCCCCTACCCAACCGGTACTGGATTCAATTGGGACCATTCACCATATGAACATAGGGGTCTTGAAGTAAAGTCTAGTAGCTAGCTAGACTTTACAATATATTAATCATTTTTCTCCACTATATGAAGGATTAAGGATTACATTATTCCATATTCAATCAATTCAATCACTGTGGTATCAATCAATCATTTGCAATAAGAATTAACTAATCGATAAACAATACCAACGTGACAGTCAACAGACTTACCTGTAATCCAGTTTCAATTGTATTGGGCTATGCATATGATGCGACAGTTCAACAGTTCAATCAATGCAATCAATCAAATATTCAAAATGCATAGTGATGTTTTAGTCTAAGAAGGCAGCAATGATGCAAATCCAACACAAATGAATTGATCGTGATATTTATTTTACTATAAAAATAATGCAACACAATACAAAAAGAAAAAAAAAATGTATATATAGTGTAAAGTGGCCTTCTAAATAAAAAAAATAGTAATAACAATAACAATAAAATAAAATGATATAAAATGAAATAAAAAAAAATTATATTAAAGTGGGGAGAGTAAATTAATTGGATCGAAGCCTTTCTGTGTGCTAATTTAGCTCCTCTTGGGTCAAGGCCTTCATATATTAATTCAATTAAAGGCTATACGTGGAAATCTTTGAAATATCAAATAGGTCATATGAGCCTGCTCGGTTCAAGATGGGCTGCATTATGATCTACCAATATTTATAATTATCTTTAGCCCGTTAACAAAAAGCCTTCAACCCATCAAGCTCTGTACTGAAACCGCTGACATCAAATGCTGAGTTTAAATGTCCTTAACGAACCTATCACCGTCAATAAAAAAATTGATCCCTCATTTGCTGGGATTGCTCCTTGAACAATATATCATGCCCGAATGGCTCCTTGAAGTTAATGACCATGATGATCTCTTTTTAGTCGGCAACAGAAATGTGAATTAATTCAGAAAGATTTGTTGTACAAACATCAAGAAAAAGATATGTAATAAAAGAATAATAAAGAGTGTAAGTCTAGATGCTCCTGAAATCAGTAAAATGAAACACGTCATAACGGTGCCAAAAAAATAATAATATCAATTCTGTTACACGGTGATGCAATTAAAAAGGCTTTCATCAGCACCAATTCCTCATTGGTTGAAACAGTTACTCTAAAGATTAATTATGCACATATCATTCTTTTAAAGTTTAAAGGGTTTAACGGTGCCTATCACCATACACAATCCAACACCGTTAGCAAAAAGAAACTGAAGCATGCTCACGCAATAGCTATAACGGTGTAATCCAATATAATGATATATATAATTATAACAAGAGGAGGGATCCGATTACATCTTTTTTGGTGACACACTTTGACACCTACTATTTTCAAAGTCCAAATAGTCGATTCAAACTGTTCAACATGATGGATATATTAAAATGTGCTTGGAGATCAAATTTTACATTTTTTTGAATTTTTTTGCTATTTATTAAGATGGTTACAAAAATCGTTGTTTTCAGACCATTGAAAAACAGCGATTTTGTAACCATCTTAATAAATAGTAAAAAAATTCAAAAACATGTAAATTTTGATCTCCAAGTACATTTTAATATGGTGATCATGTTGAACGGTTCGGATCGATTGTTTGGATTTTGAAATCGCAAAATTAACCTATATAAAAAACGGTGTCATGATGTGTCACCAAAAAATGTGTAATTGGATCCCTCCTCATAACAATGATTGCGAAATATTTGAGACTTAAAAGAGCTGCACGCTTGGCTGAATTAATTTGAGGAGCAGCGTAGCATGATTTTTGCCAACGAAAGCGCATTCCTCTGGTGCTATAAAAGAACGACCAGAGAACACAGAAAAAGGACGGAGAGTGAAAATTATACGCAAATTAAAATAGAGAAATTCAGTGCAAAGACAGAGATCAACAAAAAAAAAGTGAGTTAATTGAGTGAAAAGAAAAATACACAAAGAGATATACTAGTTTTCCTCGCCGAATAAGAAAGAAAGGTAAAAAAAAAAGGGTTTTGCATTATTCATGAGCTGAATACTTCGATCTTTAACTCTCTTATCTCTCTTTTTCTCAGATTTTATAAACAAAAATAAATTGATTTTTTTAAGCAAAGGTCACAACACGTTTGAAATAATACACTGCCACTTCCGGACCCAAAGCACTCGGTGCGTGTAGGGTGCCGGTTGGGTAAAATTACACAAACACTCGCTACTATCGGACTCGAAGCACTTGGTGCGTGTAGGGTGCCGGTAGGGTGATTCAATGAGCTCGAAACACTCGGTGCAGTAAAGTGCCAACAAAAAAAAGGATTTGAAGCACTCGGTGCGTGTAGGATGCCATAATCATGCTAATGACGAGTGCGAATTAGGCAGAAATGCTGTCAAAATTTTCTCTTAATTAGACATGAAAAAAAAAATTTGAATGAATAAAATTGAGACCGAGGTGCTGCTGAAATTTCAAAAGAATAAAAAAAAGAGTACGCACCTTAAATAAAAAGATAAAACAAGGAATGTTATAACAAAAAAAGAGTCAAACAAAGAAGTCAAACTTGATTGGACAGATACATGAAACAAAATGTCCGAGAGTAAAGAAAAATTGAAGTAAAAACGTTGCTAGAGACAAGAAAAAAAAATAATGCAAATTGGACAAGTAAATCACATATTATTCACCGTTGTGCATCAGTGGGATAAAAAAAAAAGATAAAAGAAATATATATAAAAAAAAGGGAGATGGGTTGAATGCAATTGATTTAATTAGGCATATGAATCGGCCATATTTATTTGATGGTGCATTAATCAATTTAGGAATGAAATTGGAGAGTTAATTGCAAACTCAGTTGAGTCACTTTAAAGAAATAGTGTGATTATCTAGGCCAACCAATGGTTCATGTAAATATATGTGTGAACTCAGAAATAAAGCGGGTCAATAAAAAAAAAATCAAGACCCTTTATCATGATTAGGGCTGCAAACGAACCGAACCGAATCGAACTTACCTCCAGTTTGAGTTTGGTTTCATTTAATTTCGAACTAGGTTTGGTTTGAATTAATTTCGAACAAACTCAATTTCGAACGAACCCAATTTCGAACTGAATTTTTTACGAACTCAATTTCGAACCTTTACGAACTTTGTTACGACTTACGATTTATGACTTCTGACTGGGCCATAGTGCGAAATTACAGCATTTCAATAAAAACTCAAGTATTCAAAGTACAATTTAAATAAAACCCAAATATCAATAGAAGTACAATTTAAATAAAAACTCAAGCACTCCAAAGTATTCAAAATACAATTTAAATAAAACTCAAATATCAATAGAAGTACAATTTAAATAAAAACTCAAGCACTCCAAAATTAATTATAACCAAATATCACACTCAGTTTGAATGTACGCAACAGGGGATTTGGGCGAGAGAGGAGTCTTTGTTGTGAGAGGCCACCAGAGAGAGAGAGAAGACGTGAGGGAGATTATTTTGGTACTTAGCGGGAGAGAAATTTGGGCGAGCGGTTTTGGCGTAAATTAGCAGAAAGAGGGAAAAAAATTGGAGGTAGTGGCGGAAAAAATAGCGGGTTAATTGGTTGAATGGAAAGGGAGCGGATTGATGACATGGAAGAGATTTAGACGTTGGTAAGATGATAGATCTAAGGGTGTGAAATTATTGAGGTGATCGGATTGCAGGATTTGTGGGGTCACTCGCTTAGTTAATATTTTATTTAATATTTTATTGAGTGAGTCTAAAAGTGCATTGCAGTGATACAAAATAAAATTAGGCAGCAAATAATTTGGAAAAAAATAAAAAAATATATTTTCAAACTTTTTACATTTTTTTTTTACTTTTTGCATGTTTATTTTTTGAATTTTTTATCAAATAAATAAGTATTTTTTGCATTTTTTGAATTTTTTTTTACAGCAATACATATAATTTTTTTTTCTAAATGAATAGCTGATCAATAACAGCATTTTTTTGCATTTTTTAGACATATAAAAGAAATATTGTACCTTGATCATTTTTTTGACAGCATTTTTTTCATTTTTTTTGACAGCAATACATTTTTTTTTGCATTTTTTGGCATTTTTTTTGGCATTTTTTGCATTTATTTTCGGACTATTCATTTTACTGCGGAAATTCAACGGTCGATCTGCAACAAAATCATTTCAAATCTGATCTAGAATGATCAATGTGCAATATTGAACGTAACCAACATAAAAGTTCGGAAGTTTTATTATGTATGAGCTTTGATCCAACACGAAATGTTTATGGCCATATGATGCTTCAATTTTCGATCAACTAGATGGATGGGTAAATCAAAACAAAATTTTATCAAACTTTCATGGAAGATGATAAATGCAGTGCTATTTGATTTCAACGGTCCCGATCGAACCACAGACGATATATTTTTGTGCACCTTCATTAACTCACAAGGCAAGAGTTTATGTCTCATGAAACATATACTCTTGCTTTCTAAGTTAATGAAGGCGCACGTAAACATATCGTCCGTTGACCAATCGGGGTCGTTGAAATCAAAGAGCATTGCATTTATCATTTTCCATGAAAGTTTGATAAAATTTTGTTTTCATTTACCCATCCATCTAGTTGATCGAAAATTGAAGCATCGTATGGCCATAAACATTTCGTATTGGATCAAAGCTCATACATAATAAAACTTCCGAACTTTTATGTTGGTTACGTTCAATATTGTACCTTGATCATTCTAGATCAGATTTGGAATGATTTTGTTGTAGATCGACCGTTGAATTCCCGCGGTAAAACGAACGGTCCGAAAATAAATGCAAAAAATGCCAAAAAATGTATTGCTATAAAAAAAATGATAAAGGTACAATATTTATTTTATTTATTATTTATTATTATTTAATAGTTTCTTAAAGCTGAAATTAATTGAACAAATTTATCAAATTAATAATAACTTTATCAAAACAAAGAAAAAAACGAGAGAGTTGAGACTGGATTATCTGAAAAACTCAGAATCCTACCATAAAAAACAAAATTTCTGGTATAAACATGTGAATTTTTTTATTTGAGCTTGTAATTGGACCGGGCTTTCTGTTTCAGAAGTCAGAATTCAAAGCAATTATGGACTGGACGGCTTATATTTTTATCAGTGAACATAAGTTATCAGCAGAAATTAACGGTTCACGTTTGAGTTAATTTCGAACTAAATTTGGTTTGCGAACCTATTTCGAACGAACTAGGTCCAGTTTGAGTTTGGTTTGAATTAATTTCGAACTAAGTTTGGTTTGAAATAATTTCGAACGAACTCAATTTCGAATCGAATTTTTTCCGAACTTTTTCGAATCAAACTCGAATCGAATTACGAATTACGAACTACGAATTTTTTGTGCAGCCCTAATCATGATTAATCCAGAATAAAGAAATGAATTTCCTTACGCCAAAACTGAGTATTCTCGTTCTCATGCACATCAAGTATACATTTACCTGCACTTATAAACTCGAGTTTATAATAAACCGAGACAAGTCCGCATCGAAGACTATCCCAATTCAAGTCAAATCCACATTAAATATGAAGCTCAAACCAAGCTAAAAAAAATCCACATAATTCCGAAATTAAACCCAAAACCAATCCAAAACCTATACTAAACTCAAAAAAAAGAAGAAGTAAAACCTAAACCAAGTAAACCAAACATGTCTGAATAAACCAAATAAATTAAATAAGCCAGCAAACTCAAAGTGAACCGAAAAACCGCAGTCAAATCCAAGTCAAATCCAAGACCAATCCAAAATCAAATAAAATAAAATCCAAATCGAATCCAAGCAAAATCAAGTTTAAACCCGAATGAGCCAAAATCTAATCCAAATACAAGTAAACCCAATTCATCAAAATAAACTCAAGTGAAACCAAAGGCTTCCATGCCAACTCAAATAAAGGCTTCCACGCCGCTCTAAACCAAAAGCTTTCATACCAATCCAAATAAAGGCTTCTACGCCACTCAAATAAAGGCTTCCACGCCACCCAAATACAAAGACTTTCACACCACTCTAAACCAAAGGCTTTTACGCCAACCCAAACCAACTCAAATAAAGGCACCCAAAGAGAAGAAAAACCCTACGGACACCACGGGCATATGATACGCCCTTGTCTAAACCCTATGCGCCAGTCCAACCCATAGGCTGTCGAAGTGTTCCAGACACCCACTCACGTAATCCGATGTCGTCTATAACATATATGTCTAGCTAAAGCCCTTGCATGAAACATGCACCCCAAACAAAAGCCCTATAAAATCCTAGGCACCCTCAAACCAGCTAAAGCCCTTGTATGTAACAGGCAACCCCAAATTAAACAAAACCCCTAGTAAATACTAGGCATACACTGTTAGTATGCCCCTCGAGGGTTGAATCAATACTACCCCTCTGATTCAATATCGCCCTCTCTTCTTGATTGCACTTCATTTACCCTACCCTAATCATGTCATTTTGTCTAGCCCCTTAATCGGAGGTTCCTGGGTACTATCCAGGGTAATTAACGACAGGGACTTGCGCCTGTCGGAAGGAAAAGAATTCCCACAATCAAACAATAAGCTTCTTTCCCGTTACCTATTTAAGGGAGGGAGTGTATCTGCAGAGACGTTCGCGCCGGTCTACAACAAAATAATAGGCCGACAAAAATGCCTCAACAAGTGAGTTATTATTTAATTTCTAGTAATGAATCTCAGACTAATTCAATAACTCCACACCTGATATTGTAGAGTAATCAATCGAGATCACTATCAGCCTATTCTTCCTAAACATATTATCTCATATGTCTTTTTCATAATTATGCCACAAGAACTGAATTTTAGCTTAAAGCATTCCTTGTGATAATCTTTCTCAAGAACTCATGTGTGCACGAACATAGAGAGATAAGCCTCTCTGTTTTCCTTTCCTTTCTCTTTCATTTTCTCTTTATTTTTTTCTCTTTGGTTTAATTCTTTTTTTTTTTTTTTTTTCCTTTCTTCACGCAAGAAAGAGAAGGCCAATTCGGAGGTGAGCATCCACTGTTGACCACGTGGCCATAGTGCCACGTTGGTCATTCTTTTTTTTTTTAAGTTTAAACTTTTATATAGTAACCTTTAAAGTTTCAAATTTCACAAATCAGTCCCTGGTAATTTAAAGAAGTTCATATATATTATATGTTATTTATTTTATTTCTGTGTCAAACGTTCGGACATTCACTTCTTAATATTTTAGAAATTTCGAATTAATCTCAGCAAATAGAATAACAAATAATCATTTGGACAGTTTCAATATAACTTGATCATTTTGGCTAATTAATTCAGTTAAATGATATTTGTTCTTTAAATGATACTCACTAAAGCACACCTTCAATCAAATTGTACTTTATTTCCAGTTATGAATTTCATATACATATTTACGTAATGTTACCTCGAACCATGTTGAATATTGGACAAGAAATTCCATGCTTTCTAACAAACTAATCCTTGTTTCCCAATCACATATTGTTGAACCAAAATTTCAAAATTTCCTTTTTTTCTCCTTTGTCCAATCTTTCCTGCAGTCGTACCTTTTGTTTTGCATGTCAAAGTAGTAAAAGAAGAAAACATACCGTGACTTGGTCACGGTACGCCTTACCGTCATGTGATCAAAATTTATTTTCATGTGATGTGACTAAAATAATGGATGATAATCACACCACGTATGGACATATGGTCATAACGTGATTGATTATGTTTAATTTTTCTTGTCAAATTTTAAGTTAGTTCGTAGAAAATAATTACGAAAGATACTAAAAAAGTAAGAAATTATTACAAAATAAGTATAATAAAGAAATAATGTTAAAATAAATTAGTCATGTAACGAATCACATGACATGATATGACTAAAATAATAAAAAAACAGTTATTAAATCATATCACGTGAATGAACACATCACACGATACGCAAGTCACGTTACGTGATTTACACATAATGTAATTTATCATGACAAAACTAGTAATAACGTGACTAATTTCCTTTGATACAACCAGCATTTCGTAAGTAATGTATTTTATCTATGCACGTAGCCGCGTACACTATACATAATATTAAACATTTATCCCTTTTTTTTTCTATTTGGAGGAGCGCGGGATCTTTGAATGAGAATATGAATTCTTCCCGTACTTTGATAGGTGTATGCCTTTGTTCAAACATTTCACCTCCAGCGCAGATGTAAATAATTTAATTTTTGCAAAAAAAATAACTTAATAAAAAGGAAAATGTTCTGACTTCCTGAGCTATTATACCCTAGCGTGCTCTCCAATTAATTTAATAAAAAAAAAACATTTCAATTTTACTTAACTTTCATTTCCAGCGTCATATTCAAGTTTTTAAAGTTCTGTTGATAACATTTTACAATACTACTCGCAAATATTTAAATCTTTATCTGTAAATATTTAAATTCTAAATCTGTGTAGTCTTAAAAAATAACTCAAAATATTGTAAACTGAGGTTTAAAAAATAATTCAAAATATTTAAACCTTTTTCAATATTGTAGACTAAGGTTTAAAAACTTAAAATTTAAAGTGCTAATGTGCTTTACTTTAAAAAAACAAACGGCTTAAAAATAACTCAAAAATATTTCTTCATGAATCTCATTTGAAAGAGAAAATCGAGTAGAAAACGTTCGTAATGTTTGATTCATAAAATATTGATTCCTCAACTGCTCGAGCCAATTTAATGAAACTTAAGTTTGTAATCACCATATAATTACGAGGGAAAATAAAACTTATCAATTATTTGACATAGCAATGATATTTTTTTGAGTTAAAATGGTTGACAATAAATTAGTTAAGCAATATCTTATCATTTTGACAATGATTTTTAAATCAATTTAAATAAGATTGGAAATAGAAAAGTAAATATGTATATATTATTTGATAGGTAGATAATTTAACAATTAAATTTCATGCAATTTGAGAATCATTTTATTATGATTTTTTTTTTGGGAGGGACTAGCTTTCCTCGTCATTAATCCCCCACTTTTCCCCCGACTTAAGATAAGTAGGGGACCACAGTATTACAGTTAATAACTGCTGAAATTAGTAGGGGACCACAGTATTCGTCCGCTAAAAACAAAAAAGAAAACGCGTTAATTATTGGGAGATAGAAGGGGACCACAACTGCCTTCACAGCATTACCGGCGGACATATTGCGCAAAAGTATTCACACTTGACCCAGGTAGTATTCATCCATGTAAATAAAAGTACTAATCTTTGAGAAATAATTATATAAGGAAACATTATCACTCATCTTTTACACGTTTTTAGAAGTGATTTTTTTTCCTACGTTCACTCTAACTAATATTTCTGTCGATCTGTGCGGAATTTTTCAAATCTAAAACCACAAAAGTCTTCTACACAATTTTCTATTTCAAATGAGATCCATGATTACATACTTTCGAGGTGTCCGTTACGCAAGTATTCACACCTCGTACGCAAGTCTTCATCTCTCATTGAACAAGTATTCATTCTCGTCGTGTAAGTGTAAATAGTACATGAAGGTACGGTGGGACCGCACAACCGCGACTTCAGATAAGTAGGGGACCACAGTAATATGCGGAGATAAGTGGTGGAATTAGTAGGGGATGATTTGCGAAAAAATATTCACACTTAACACGAGTTGTATTCATCCATATAAATAAAAATACCCATCTTTGAGAAAGAATTATATATGGAAATATTACTACATTAAGAGAATTAATTACGCAGAGATAGTAGGGGACCACAACTGCCGTCCGCTAAAAACAAAAGAAAATGCGTAATTAAGTGGGGGACCGCACAACCGCCATCACTAACTACCGTGGGGACCGCATAACCGTCACCGCAAGTGGAAATAACATCAAGTATTCATCTATAATACATGAAGTATTCACATGTAATACATCAAGTATTCACCCTAATATATCAAGTATTTTTAAAAAAATGGACATATCACACCCATCTTTTACACGTTTTTAGAGGTGATTTTTTTTCTCCGTTCAATCTAACTAATATTTCTGACGATCTGTGAGGAATTTTACAAATCTAAAATCACGAACATCTTCTACACAATTTTCTCTTTCAAATGAGATCCATGATGACATACTTTCGAGTTATCCGTTACACAAGTATTCACCCTCGTCATGCAAATATTCATATATAATTGAACAAGTATTCATCATTTGCAAATAACTCGATACTGCATGAGGAAGAGAAACATAGACACGAAAAGGATTAATTGCATCCGGCGGAGGCAGAGATGGGAGAGGGAGGCAGAGGCGGAGATGGAGGCAGGAGAGGCGGAGGTGGGAGAGGGAGGTGGAGGCGGGAGAGGCGGAGGTGGAGGCGGGAGATGGAGACGGAGGTGGGAGGCGGAGGCGGAGAGGGAGAGGCGGAGGTGGGAGAAGCGGGCGGAGGCGAAGGTGGAAGGGGGAGGCGGAGGTGGGAGAGAGGGAGAGGGAGGGAGAGAGAGGAAAGAAATAGAAGGAGAAAATGTACTAATTAATTTGTAGGGACCACTAGTTAGTTAGAATTGATTATTATAGTTAGAAAAGGAAATTAGTTAGTTGGGAGAAAAATGGAGGAAGGAATCAAGGAGTAACATATAATTATTCTTTTTTTTTTATTAAATCAGGACCGCAAAAATATAAAGTCATTTGATGAAAGATAAAACACACATTATATCTCATCATTTTCTTATAACTGTGATATATTAATTACGGAGATCATCTCATCATTTTTTTGGTTTAAAATCCGTAGGTATTTTATTAATGAAGACAAACCAGTTACACATAGTTTCGTATTAATACATACAACATCTGTATTAGTACTTAAAATATTACAACTGAACTCCTTTACAAAAGTAGACAAGGAATATTAGAAGAAGAAAAAAAAAAGCAAAACCTGGGTTTTTGTGCTCACATCGGTAGATATTGAGCATGTAGGATTTTCTGTACTCGTGTTCAGACTTGTAGATTGTGAGCCTGCATAATTTCTTGTCGTTAGCACAAAACAATGTTGTTGTAATCAAGGCAAGACAAGAGTATCCTGGAGAGCCTTCGTGCTCAGATGAGGTTTGTGCCTTAACTATTTAAAAGGAAACACAGAGAAAGGAGATAGGAAAAGGAAAGAAAAGAAGAGAGAGAGGAGGAGGAGGAGGAAACGAGTCAACGTCAGCTCATTATCATTAACTATAAACGTATCTTATTTATACGTAGATATAAGTAGATATTACGGTAGAGGTGGAGCGAACTTACAACACTCCATCCAAATCCAGAGAGTCGAGACGAAGTAAAGAGTAGTGAGGTAGAGCGACGAGTAGTGACCAGATCCGTTAAACGGAAGCATCTGCTTAGATAGAGTGGACCGAGCAAGAGAGCGGGGTGGAGGAGCCGAGAGAGAGAGCGTAGTCGACTCTCAAATACATATCGCCTTAAGCGATATTAACGAGGACGAAGGTAACAAGGCGACTTATATTTCGTTGTTTGTCCATCTCATCATTTTTTTCATGAATTAGAATGTGCTAAAATTCCAACCCAATTTCACGACTGAAATCCCCCATCTCCTCTCTCCTTTTTCTCTCTCATCAAATCTTTGAAATGAATTTTAATTTTTTTTACACCATATCAGCGATATCTCTCTCTTTTGTTCTTCTTCTAAGAACTTTTAATTAATTAGGTTGGTAATCTCCTTGTGGGATGGACGCATCATCTTTCGGATCTTCCAACCAACACTTAATTAAAACAACAATAATTTTGGTTTATTTTGCTCGGACTTAGTTATTCGGGCCCATTTCATTATATACTTCTTTTTTTCCCAAATAGCCCGTAGGCCGACATTTTTAAAAATACCCTAAGTTAATTAAAGATTATTAAAAATACCCATGGTCCCCGAATTTTTTTAAAAATGTCCATACCGGCCATTAAATGGCCGGTACCGAATAAAATGCCCAACCGGCCATTTAATGGCCGGTTCCGATTAAAGTCCCCAGCCGGCCATTAAATGGCCGGTTCCGCCGAAAATTATTTTCTATATATAGGAGGTAGCAGCGAAATTTTGGTATCAAAACTCATTTTATCAGATTTTACACTATCTCTCCTCGATTGAGCTTTTTCTTCAAGATTTCTTCTTCTCTTCTCAAATTTGCAAGTAAGTCCTTCTAATTTATTAGAATATTTTTTGTAGTGCAATATGGTTATGTAATGTTAGGATTTGTTAGTAATTACCAAAATTAGAATAATTTGTTAGTAATTACCAAAATTAGAATAATTTGTTAGTAATTACCAAAATTAGAATAATTTGTTGTAATTAGAGAGTAATTAGTGTAATTAGTCAAATTTAGGGTTTACGGTTTATGATTTTGGATAATTTATTTTAATTTAGTATAATTAGAATTAGTGACCATATTTAAGCGTATTTTATGATATCTTACCATAATTATGATAATTAAGTCTAATTTTTGGCAATTTAGCATAATTAGGATAATATAGCATGGTGTAGATGATATTTAGCGTAATTAAGTCTAGTTAAGCCGATTTTAGCGTAATTAAGCCTATTTTGAACGGTTTTTACCGGTATTAAGCCTATTTTAGCCGTTTTTTAGTGTAATTAAGCATAATTAATCATATTTTAGCATATTTTGAGAGTAATTAAGCCTAGTTTAGCCGATTTTAGCGTAATTAAGCCTATGTAAGCCGTTTTAGTGTAATTAAGCATTTTTTAGCATATTGTATCCTATTTTGAGCGTAATTAAGCCTAGTTTAGCATTTTTTAGCGTAATTAAGCCTATTTTGCACTGTTTTTACCGTTATTAAGCCTATTTTAGCCGTTTTTAGTCTAATTAATCATATTTTAGCATATTTTAGCATATTTTGAGCGTAATTAAGCCTAGTTTAGCCGATTTTAGTGTAATTAAGCCTATTTTGAACTGTTTTTACCGGTTTTAAGCCTATTTTAGCCGTTTTTAGCATATTTTAGCATATTTTGAGCGTAAGTAAGCCTAGTTTAGCCGATTTTAGCGTAATTAAGCCTATTTTGAAATGTTTTTACCGGTATGAAGCCTATTTTAGCCGTTTTTAGTGTAATTAAGCATATTTTAGCATATTTTGAGCGTAATTAATACTATTTTATCTGTTTTTAGCGTAATTAAGTCTATTGTAGTTGGTTTTCAGCGTAATTAAGCATATTTATGCTGTTTTGACCGTTGTTAAGCCTCTTTTAGCTGTTTTTTACCGTTGTTAAGCCTATTTTAGCGGAATTAAGTATAATGTAGCTTTTTTTTGGCATAATTAAGGATATTTTATCGGTTTTTACCGTCATTAAGCTGTGTAAACCTATTTTATGCGTTTTAGAAGCGTCATTAAGCTTATTTTATCGGTTTTTACCGTTATTAAGTCTATGTTAACCGTTTTTTATCGTTAGTAAGCCAATTTTATCGGTTTTTACCGTTTAAGTCGATTATACCAGTCTTTTAGCGTAATTAAGCCTACTTTACAATTTTTTGCGTAATTATCCCTACTTTAGGAATGATTTATTAAGCGTCGGTTAACATAATTTTATTAATGAAATTAGGATGGTTAGAGGACGGCCTAGGCTTCGTCCACTATCACCTATAGTTAACGAGCCGATCGGGACTGACAGCACAGAGCATTTCAGTCCTCTTCTGTGGGTGCCCCACCGCGATCACCGGGTCTCACTGGCTTCTCGTGAGGTATGTATTACTTTTTTAAAATTTCATCAATTTTAATTGTTGTAACACACCATGTGGATTAAATTTGTCAATGTAGGATAAAGATCTTTTAGATGTGAAGCTTCGGTGCGTTCATTTGCCGTACTACCGGTTGATGAACCGGTACCTCGTCAATCTAGGCTTATACCAGATGGTGGACATCTTGGAGACTGGGAGTGGGATCATTAACGCGTCTCTCATAGCAGGATTGGTTGAGAGATGGCGTCCCGAGACGCACACGTTCCACATGCCGTTCGGAGAGATGACGGTGACTCTCCAGGACGTGAGTTCTCTCTGGGGGTTGGCTATCAGTGGCACCCCCGTCTGTGGCGTATCTGACAGCACAACGTTTGCTGCTCAGATTGAGGAGCTTTTGGGGGCTGATCCTGACTTCATCATTGACAAGAGTGGAAAATCGAAATTTCACTTAAGGATGAAGAGGTTGCGCGAGCACTTCAGCGCGGGTCTGACAGCAGACTCCACCGATGACGAGATTCAGAGGTAAAGACTTCAAATCTCTCGTATTATTTTTATTTATTTAATTTCCGTTTGTTGATGAACTTATATTCCATGTTTGTTACTGCAGATATACACGTGGATACATGATGGACCTATTTGGTTCCGTCATGTTTCCCGATTCTTCCGGTGACTGCATGGCGATGATGTATCTCCCGCTGCTGGCAGACCTGGAGCAGCCATCATGTCTCAATTGGGGTACGGCCGTCCTAGCCCATCTATACTTCCACCTGTGCCGTGCTTCTATGGTAAGTCCCTAACTATTATCTTACTCTTTTACCTAATAAATCAAGAAGTGGCACCCAACATATAAAATTATTACAAACTGCAGCCAGACGTGAGACAGATGTATGGGCCAGTACTGTTGCTTCAGCACTGGTCGTGGTCACGGCTACCGGTAGGCAGACCCATACCGAATGCGACACCAGCTTGGGGAGATCCCGACGATGTTCACTGCCCGGCATACGCCAAGATGTGGCACGGTACGCACCATTATCGCGATACGACTCACGGGGGTACAGTGGGTATCAGGCCAGTTCGATCACAGCTGCAGACTTTGACAGCAGAGCGGGTTGAGTGGACACCGTACGCCAGGCTGTACGATGAGGGGAGGTTACCGACGAGATGTTTCCAGTCGCAGGATATGTGGTTCTACATAGGGCCACTCGTACATTTCTGGATAGTGGAGCACCACTATTCGGATCGTGTACTCCGCCAGTTTGGACATCCGCCGTTCATACCGATGGATCCAGCTTTGCCGAGTTCTACCACCACAGACCTGCACAAGTAAGTCGTATCTCTTTTCTATTATTTTCTATTATTTGATTTATTTTTATTGAATTTAACGTGTTCATTACAGGATGTCCCACTTATCGCGTACGAAGCGCGACTGGAGCGAGCACCACGCGTTCTATTGCAGTATATTGGCGCAGCCGCAGGACCACCACTTCTATGTACTCCCGGATGAGCTATTTCAGACACCGGGGGATCCCCTGCTGAGGTACGAGACTTGGTACTTGCGGGTCGGCATGGCGAGCGTATATCTCGAGGGCGATTACGGTGCACACTTACGTGACAGGATCATGGACGACGACGGTTACACGCCCAATGGTAGTAAATGGGCTCGCGAGGTAATGCACATATAACTATACTACTTTTTTCCTTGGCTGATTACTTAATCAATGTTTGATCTAACAAATTACTTTTGTCAGCTGTTGAAAGCGCTCAAAGGCACCGCGCATGGTATCAGAATGTTGGGCAAGAAGAGTTTTAGGCGTCTTGGGTTCAGCTACATCGAGAGGAGTGCCACTTTCATTGAGGATTCTGGGCACGGTGGTCAGCTCATCGGCATGCTGCGGGACGCCAGAGAGAACGTCAATTGGCGTGAGATAGATGCGGCCGAGTCCGATGATAGTCCTGTTCGGCTGCGAGACATGCCATCTCCACCCGAGACGGTTCCAGCGTGGGACTACCATCGCTGGGTATTGTCCACGAAGGGATGGCACGCATTCTACGACGAGCACGGTCGGCCAGTTCATCCTCCGGTATGATTCATTTAATTTGATGTGTGGATTAGTGCATCTATCTTCGGTGCAGTTATAATTTAGTATATTTTGTGTGTGATTGCAGGGTCCAGCCGAGGTACCGGGGGCTGCTCCAGAGTTCGGTCTGGACGAGCTTATTCAGCCTGACTATGGGATGCCGCCGATGGCCCACGATGGAGAGGCCGGTGGTAGCGGGGCTCAGCCTGAGTTTGGGACTGATTTTGCTACATCTATCTTCGGTACACCCCCGCCGGTTTCTATGCCTGAGTCTGACTGGGATACTGCAGATAGGATGTATAGAGAGGCCGACGAGCGCGTGGTGACACCGAGAGATAGAGCATGGCCGCAGCGAGCGAATGCGGGAGTTCCAGCTGAGCGATGGTCCCCTTCTCCGTGGCGGCACTGATTTCTTTTATTTTTTTATGGTGTTGTTGTTTTATTGTTTTATGTTAGGTGTTTTACTATTTTGTTGTTCTATGTTCGGTGTTTTACTATTGTATTGTTATATTTTGTTGTTCTATGTTCGGTGTTTTACTATTTCATTGTTCGCAAAAAAATAAGTACAGTAAAATATATCAAACCGACACACTTACGCAAAATACTAAGTATAAATTAGGAAATCCACACAAATTAGAATAAAAAGGGTTCATAACATATAAGTACAAAAATGTGATAATTGGGATAAATCACCTCCTACTACTACTACTACGCCTAAAACTAAATCCCCTAAAGAAACCGGTTCCCATAGATGACCGACTAGAGGGCTCAGCTTGGGTTCCGGACGGCCCTGCTTGGCTTTCAGATGCCCTTGTTGTACGCCTACTAGTTGACCTTCTCGGTGGATCTCTTTGCAGTCCAACCGCCTCACCTCCTAAATTAATGACATCCCCCATTGCTTCTGCAAACATAACTGAAGCATCTAAATGGCTTGTAGCGGGGGAACGCCGTGATCCTCCGGACACACTTGCCCTTTCACTAGCCGGGTCATTCTCGTACTGGTTGGTCGCGATTCTTGCATCTGCATTTGTATATGTTATTTAGTAAGTTGGTGCAAATTGAAAGTAAATGTAATTTCTGATAAATGTTACGTACCTCTTCGTTGCCTATCAACGGTGGAACGTCGCGGTTGATGCCCCCGTCGTCTACCTTCCAGTTCATCCATTGTCATTACATGACGGATGTGTTTTCGCCGCCCCTTCCTAATCCATCCTTGCGCGGGGAGAATTGTTGGTTCAGTATTAGGAGGCCAAGTTTCCATATTGCCAATGGAAGAAAACACCCCGTTCCAAGTACTCAAAAGGTAGTCCACATTGTACCAGTGTGCAACAAAGTCATCCTCACACTAATTCCGTTTCCGACAAACCGCTAACACATGAGCGCACGGAATAGAGGTTAACTGTATACCTCTGCAATCACATTCCATTTGGTTGCCAGCACCGCGTCTCACAATGTACATGCACTCCCTGCTTGTGAACTCCATAACTCCCAAGTCGTTGCGACGGCAAGGGATATGCTCATTTGGAACTGAAACTTGGTACTCACCTTGGCCGTGCGTGTAAGGCACCAATCGCATTCTTGCAGCTTTCTCCCATTTTCTTTCCAACTTCTCCAAAACCCGGTTGGAAAACTTCTTGTCATTGTCTTTTAATTCCATGGCTCGCTGTCGCCGTTCAACAAACCATTGGTTGCATTTGTAGAACGTATCCTCCACTATAGCAGCAACGGGCATTCTACGGCTATCTCGGAAGACATTGTTGAGGCACTCAGAGCCATTTGTTGTCATTATACCAAACCGGTATCCTCCATCACATGTCTGGAAAATCTTCTCGTAATTGGACTACTCCGTCGGATCATTCGGGCGAACTTTGCCAACCTTCCGTAAATATGCATTGCACCTTGGATTTAGCTGCACAAAACAAACAGATGTTATTTCATTTTCACAGTATAGTTAAAAAAAAATTTAACGAAATGTTTTACATTGCAAATACCTTAGCAAACTCTTTGAACATCTCTTTCAACTTTCTTGGCTTCTTCTTCTTAGCTCCTTCTCTGAACCTTTGGCCATACCACTTTTTTTTCCACAGTTCTGGACCAGGTTGTCGGCAACATGCTGAATACAAAACCTGTGCACAAAAAGCTCTGGAGGCCATCCGTATTCTGCAGTCAGTGCAGCTTTGATCCCCTTGTGCTGGTCTGATATAACACAGACAAATTGGTTATATCCAAGCACTTCATTCCTCAACCATTGCAAGAAGAAACCCCAATTATCGGCATCCTCCTTATGCACGATTGCAAACGCAAGAGGCAACAATTGATTCTCGGCATCGTAGGCACAAGCTATCAATAGCCTACCCTCGTACCGCCCTGACAAGAAGCATGCATCTATGCTGATCATCGGTCTCAAGAATCAAAACGCTGCAATGCATGGACCAAACGCCCAAGCGACGGCCCTGAACTGAACTTCACCTTCCTTTATTACTCCTGTGTCTTTGTCTCGTATCGGACTGGTCAGAAAATGATACTTTGATCCGGGATTCTTGGCGCAAATTGCCATCAATAGTGGTCTCAGCAAGCTGTACGAACCTTCCCAACTACCAAATTCGCGGGCTATTGCAAGCTCACGACCCCTCCACAGTCGGTTGTATTTCGGGGTGACGTTATCATACACGGCTATAACACAGTTTGCCACCGACCGGATGCTCATACAGGGATCGGTCTTAATGCTGTTCTGGATGATATCGGCAATGATTGATGCCGTCAGACATTCATTGTCGGTCCTTGTATACTCTGTCCTGCATGTGTGAGGCTTGTCTTGCTTCGTTATAACCCACACATCTCCAGTTCCCGATGGTTGTCCCCTGAGATCGTAACCACAACGCCGGTCTTTGCACACCACATAAATCCGGCGGCTATCACTTTTCTTCATTCTTATTTCCTGATTCGAATGAACATAATGCTCTCTAATCTTCTTCATTAATTCATCTTTGCTTTTAAAAAATTGGTTTGCAGCCAGCTCACCGTTGTACTCGATTCGTGGCCCATAGGAACCAGTATCTGCTTCTCTAAACCGAGATATATCATTGAAGTCTGGGAATGGGTGCGTATCACTCCGCCTGGTAAGCGGCGCTGAGCCAGAGCTGCTTCGAATGGGCCCTTCGCCTGTTTCATCTGGATCATCAGAGACCCAGTCATCTCCATCATATTCATCTCCACTCTGCAAACGTTCACTCAGAATATCATTGATATTTTCAAAATCTGACCCAATTTCATCACGTATTGGTCCTGGGAATGGTAAAGGCGCCTCATGCACGGGTCTAGGTGGGGAACAAATTCGGAGTATTGGTTGAGGTGGTGATTGCGGGGCAAGTGGATAGTTGATTTCTGGGTTGATAGGTGGATATTGGGTTTCTGGGTGAGTATGTGGATAGTACGTTGCTGGATGTGTAGGTTCATAGTAGGTTTGTGGTTGTGTTGGAGGAACGACGGGAGTTTCCATTGCAACTGAGTATTGGCTGGAACTTCCAATCCCTGGCTCTCTCGGAACTTTTTTAACATAGATCTCTATTACAAAATCTCCGTTGGCCTTAAAATACCCACACAACCCTCTCCATGTATTTTCATCTGTAATTTTCGCAAGTGAATATTTCCCGGTATTTCCATTACAAACTCGGGTCCCCAATTCAAGGTTGCACCTTTCTGGATTATAACCGGTGTAATCGAAAATTATGACTTTCAAGTCCAAAAGAGATATATCATCGTTAACCATAGCTGAAGCAATTGGTTCTTTGTTGTAATAAGGCCCGTCTGTATTTTTTTCAATTTTACCACCACAGTGTATTGAAATCAATGACATTGTAATCAAGCTACATTTCGAAAGTGATAATCATTTGTCAGGTTACTAATTTACACAGTTACTGAATAAAAAAAAATTAAAATTAATGAATTACTTACAATTAATTAATTAAAATTAAGTATAATTATTTAAAGTTAATCAATTTTAATTAATTAACTATAATCAATTTTAATTAATTAACTATAATCAATTTTAATTAATTAACTATAATTAATCAATTTTAATTAATTAACTATAATTAATCAATTAAAATTAATTAACTATAATTAATCAATTAAAATTAATTAACTATAATTAATCAATTAAAATTAATTAACTATAATTAATCAATTAAAATTAATTAACTATAATTAATCAATTAAAATTAATTAACTATAATTAATCAATTAAAATTAATTAACTATAATTAATCAATTAAAATTAATTAACTATAATTAATCAATTAAAATTAATTAACTATAATTAATCAATTAAAATTAATTAACTATAATTAATCAATTAACTATAATTAATCAATTAACTATAATTAGTTAATTAAGATTAATTAACTATAATTAGTTAATTAAGATTAAATAACTATAATTAGTTAATTAAGATTAATTAACTATAATTAGTTAATTAAGATTAATTAACTATAATTAATTAATTAAGATTAATTAACTATAATTATTGAAAATTAATTAACTATAATTATTGAAAATTAATTAACTATAATTATTGAAAATTAATTAACTTTAATTAATTAAAATTAATTAACTATAATTAATTAATTAATTAATTTTAATTAATTAACTATGATTAATTAATTATATTTAATTAGCTATGATTAATTAATTAAAATTAATTAATTAAATTTTTTTAATTAACTATGATTAATTATAATTAATTTATCATAGTTAATTAATTTTAATTAATTAATTTTTATATTAAAAAAATTAATTAATTTTAATTGATTAATTTTTAGATTAAAAAAATTAATTAATTAAAAAATAATAAAAAAAATTAAAAATTAAATTAAAAACATAAAGAAAACGTACCTTTGCTTTGCTTTGCTGCTGCGACTTCGGCTGAAAAATTCTGAGCGTCTTCGGCTGCATTTATAGGCTGTGAAAAGTGGAAAACCGAAAAAGGCACGGGGCCGGCCATTTAATGGCCGGTTTGGGATTTAATTCGGTACCGGCCATTTAATGGCCGGTTGGGAGGTTAATTAGGTACCGGCCATTAAATGGCCGGTTGGACATTTTATTCGGTACCGGCCATTAAATGGCCGGTATGGACATTTTTAAAATTTTTCCGGAACCGTGGGTATTTTTAATAATCTTTAATTAACTTGGGGTATTAATAAAAATGTCGGGCCCGTAGGCCACATTCCATTACTGTTGTGTAGATTTATAGCTCCTCATCACTTAATGTCACGTGCAATCATCGTATGCATCAGTGAATTAGATCACAGACAAAGGTAGCTGTGTCATTAAATTCCTGTATTCACAGTAACTCAATTTCGTTACCCTCATTGCTACGCACTTTTTCGGCTTATTAGTAGGGATGACAGAAAAGCTCATCGGCCCGGTGGCCTGCTCATACCCATCCAGTCCAGCTCTTTACTCGTTCGGTCCGATGCTGTGATGGGTCAGGTAAGGACGGGCCTAGAGACGGGCCAGGTCTGGTCTGGGCTTATGCTCATGCCCACAGGCAACCCATGGGTCTTGATGTTAAAAAAAAACAAACAGAACAGCAGCATTTATTTGCTATTAAACTTGAATTATTTTGTGCTCCAGTAGCAAAATCACAATGTTGTTTGTTGTTAAACTATGAATTATTTTTTCTTCCATTAGAAAAATCATATTATGAATTTTTTTGTTGTCTTGAACGGTCTATTTGATGTGGTTGAATATGGATGGGTCAGCGAGTATGGGCATGGTAGACAAGGACAGGCAGGCATGGGCTTGGGGGAAAGGCCCATGGGCGGGTCGATATAGATTTTTAAGCCCATCAGATTGGGCCGGGCAGGTAGGCCATCAGTTTTTAACAGGCAGACCGGGCATGGGCTTAGCAAAATACCCGTGGACTCGGCCCATTGCCATCCCTACTTATTACTACATAGAGTTACATCGAGTTCGTATCCTCTGAGATATCTCATATTACATCAGTGAGTGCGTGTCAGGTGTCTATTCGGGGATAGCGCAGGTGGTCATCATTAATTGAGCTTTGAGATTCGTGCAAAACGTATTTGAACGGTTGAGATTTTCCTAAAAGTCACGCAAAATATGAGATATCTCAAAGGATACGAATTCAACTCATGGTGCTTCATTAAGTAAAGAGGTATCATTATGTTGGCTTCGATTTTTAATTTCTTAAGTTTGAAAGATTGATTCGAAACGTTAAATGCGATTTACATATGTAGAATACTAAATTTTATGATTTATAGAATATTATTACTACTTTTTAAAGATTTTTAAAGATGACCCTAATATAATAAGAAAAATAAAATAATATGCATATCGAATATGATTGTTTAAAAAAAAATCAGAAAAATAGAAAAATAGAAAAAAAATCTCAAATTAATAATATAAAGGTTTAAGCAGTCGATATCTTGGTCAATTCAAATTATAGTATTTGCTGTAAATATATAACTAATTGTATTTAATTTAAATATTTGATATTGCCTTTCATATATCAGATGATCAAAATCAATTGTGTAATTTTCCTTATGGGAAAAATGGTATACGAAATCTTGGCCAGTGTTGTAAATAACGGTATGCGCTCGTCAGACGAACGAGGTACCGTTAAGCGACTAATCGGTTTGCGGGCAATTAATCAGAATTTTGAAGATATTTTGCATTTTTATTAAAGTTATGTGCATACATTTCTAATTATTAAAATGATAATTTAACTCATCAAATTCATCAAATAAACTTATTTTAACTTAGTTTCATTGTTAATTAATAAAATTTTATGAAATTGTCAGTTACAAAAACTCAGATAAGACAAGGCAAAGTATAATACATATAATGGATAAATACAGAAAAAATAATAAAAATGACTAACTAATTAGCTGTATAAACATAAATCGACAGATTAGTTGGGCTAAACGGCTATTTTTTACCAGACTGGTCTTGGCGATAAGGTGCTGGGATGATTTTGAAGAAATCTTGAATTCAAGTTTAAGTAAAATATAAAGAGGAATTTGAGGGTTTTTTCTGTTGCTAAAAAAATAAATAACTAAAATATATACATGCAATAATCATAGGAGTGTAAACGAATCTGGATTATCCGATCATAATCCGGATTCGAATTCGCTCTACATCCGCATATAATCCGAGTCCGTTTTAAATGAAGAGGATAATCATCAAGATCTTAATCAAATATTTTATTAAACATGTCATGATGGATACAGATTCGGATAATAACCCACGATAGAAGCAGGTATCCGCATATATCCAGAACCCGTCTTGCGTATAACAGAGAAATAGGGACTTGTTCAGTTGTTTGTTTTCTGATCGTCACTCTCTTTCCTCTTTTTTTTCCTGCTCTCGAACTATTTTAGGCTAAGCAGTTGTATACTGATGCATTTGTCTCTTCCCTTCGCTTGTGGGATAATTGGGCTGGAGCCCATCTTATGGACAAGCTTTTTTAATGTGATATTGGAATAATTGGGCTGGAGCCCATCTTGCCGCAGGAGCTTCTCCGCTTATCTATATATTAAATTTAATATATAAAAAAGAAAAAAGCATATTTTCTTTATCAAATTACTTTGAATGTGAATTAGTTTAATGATATCAAGTTTAATTCACTTTGGATGTGAATTAAACTTCTCTATTGCTTCACCAATTTTGAATGTAAATTAATTCTACGAACAGTTCATATAATTCAATTATCCGTTAATTAATTGTTTTGTATCTGTATTTGAATCTGTATTCGTAGATTATCTGTTTTGTATATGTATCCATTTAAGGTGTATTTGATTTTATATTTTGACATCCATTTACTATCCGTATCTGTATTAGTACCTGTGCACTGAAATATGGATATGGATTTGCTATTAGCATTATTCGCTCTGAATTCGCTCTATTTACACCCTTAATTAATCATCATGCGCTATTGTTCACAAATTAATTGGTCAGAGGCAGGGGAGGATCCAATTTTTTTGCCAAAGTGAGGGCAAGAATCGGATTCAAATAGCTTATTGGGTTAAAATCCATTAACTAATCCGTTACATAATAAAAAAAAAAAAAATCTAAGTGTCTCCTAATATAATCTAAATGTACAATTTACGCTATCCTGCCAAGGGAGCCCACCGGGTTCTAACCCTAGTCTTTGAACCACTGCCATGAATCCTTAGCTTAGGCGCTAGTACTTACATGTTTGTCCCTTACACAGGACGCAACGACTATGCAACCTTATGGCATGTAGATTACTTTGGCATATAATAGACAAAACTATATACGCAAGGATACAATAAAAAAAAATTTAAAATAATAAATGAAACTCAAATCAATATAAACAAAACATAAACATATACTAAAACATAATTAAGAATTTGAGTACAAACCTCACCCTAGAGATGAGAAGTTTAGCTTCTCATGGCCATAGCAAAATAAAAGGAATAAAATAAAGAAAACATAAATTATAACCCAATTGAAGATGGATGAACCTCTACTCCTTAGGTGACGCCTTCTTCTCCTGTTTGACTTCCAATGGCTACCCTTCTCTCTCTAAGTACTCTTCAACCTAAACTAGCAATGAGAATCGCTAATCTCGATTCTATGGACTTAATACAATTAAACACGTACACTAAATCTTATTATAAGAGAGGTATTTATAGCCTTCATAATATGAGAAATGAAGTAGTGAAAGTAGTGGAGGTGGAAACTTAGAGTGCACTCCAAGTTTGGATAAATGAAGCCAAAAATAGCTATGAAAGCTTGCCGCTGAAGCAATCGCGTCCTTTCAGAAGAATTCTACCGAAAATAATATCAACGGTGGATGATCTGATCCTAAGGAAACAGTTCACGGATTGAGTCCACGGATTGTGCGGTATCAGGGTATGCCACTTGCAGCATAAAAGGAGGCCGCACGGCTTCCTGACTTAGCAGATTTTCTTGTAATTTTGCCATTTTGCATGTTGTGCATTTCGTGTGAGGTGTTGCATGCTCCATGTGATGCCCTGTTTTGATGCTATCTCTGAAAATCGCCTAAATACGACACTTTTGCTCTATTTCTGGCCTAAATACACAACTTTTTCAAAAACCTGCCAAAAAGACCTAAAAACACGTTTGCGGTAAATAAATCAAAAAAATGGCTACTTTGCATTCGCTTTTTGCCATTTTCCTAAAAAAAAATAGTGATTTTCGCTATATGTTTTGGTTTCATCAGACTCCCCGTCTAGTGAGACAGCCTCTTACTGTTGGTTGGACTTCCCAGTGAGTTGGCGGCCTCCCACTATTGGTTGGACTTCCTAGTGGGTTTGGCGGCCTTCCAATGTTAGTTGGACTTCCCATTGGATTGGCAAATACATGAATTAACAGAAAACTTGAAAGAAAATAAAAGTGTTTGTGATTATAGCCTCCCACTATTGGTTTGACTTTCTAGTGGGTTGGCGACCTTCCAATGTTGGATGTATTTCTCATTGGATTGTCAGTTTAATGATTGTAGTATTACATTGTATTAGAAACGCATGAACATTTATTATTTCATGCTTTTGAGAATTGAGTTAATATTACAAGATCTGAGACTGAAACTGAATCTCGCACCGAGAGAATATGTTTGAATCTCTTACCTGTTCCACTTTTATGTGGGTTTCAAATAATGAGGAAGAGGCACTTGAACAAGGTCGTGAGTAAAAGCAAGCGGAAGATCCATGTTTAAATTAAATGCCACTTATGTTTATTTTGTTTCATATGTTTATTTTGTTTCATATGTTTATTTTCCAGTAAATTGGTATACTTGAACGGGCATCGTTGTTATTGCATTTCTAACCATGTCTGTTGTGACCGCTATCGAACTACTTTAATTATTGTTGTAAACCTATAGTTTGTGATATTAATGTGGCATTTATGGAAGTTATTAATAATATATGTGATGTGTGTACGCCTTACGTATAATACATAGCGGGTTGTCTCGGAGTGTGACAAATAATGTCTTTTAAAATTAAAAAAAAACAAAATTAATATTCTTTTACATATTAAAAATAACAAAAATTGACAGAATTTGGCAAAATAATTGTCACTTCTCGAAATTCACGGGAGACAAACTGATATATACTGAATCCTCTTGTGGTCGGAATCAGAGTAGGTCCGATGCCCATCGGACCTACCTTGGTTCGATGGGTGTGCTGACCATTCGATCTACATCAAGATTCGTGTATATGTATCAAAATCCGTGCAAGTCTGTATCAATTCCGTGCGCATAGATCTTGATGCTAATCGTACGGTCCTAAAGCTAATTGAACCTAAATGTAGGTCCGATGCCCATCGGACCTACTCCTATCTCCTTGTGGTCAGAGGCTATCAAATATATCGATTTTGGAGATCCGTAGCAGGAGATCTAAATCAATATTCTGTAGGATAATAACTTGGACTGTTGTTAGGATTTAGTTGGAGGCCGTTCAAAATTACTGCGCAGACATTTCACCATCAAATGATCGATGATCTCTTTTACAGAATTCCCATATTATAAAAATCTGGTTTGTTGGATAAGTAATAGGTGTTATAAATGACCCACGTACTTGACCTACTGCTTCTGTTCTTTAATTAGGAAGCATCTATCTTTCTTCCTATGACTAAAATAAGGTGCACCAGAATTTGGTACCCTACAAGATTAATTTATTGTGTGCATCTAATTCTGTCCCAATGCAGATTGTAATCCATTGTATAGAAAATTTCTAATGTTTCATTTGCTAGCTACATGTGCGAGCACTAGTGGAAAATATGGAATCAGGATCGGTTATATATGCATATTAGTATCGGAATACAACCGATCCTGATGAAGGCGATACTGATACTTACAATAATCTGGATCGGTTAAATAACTGATCCTGATAGTTACTATCAGGGTCGGTTGTTTCAAACAACTGATCCTGATTGTTTCAAACAATACAAAAAATTAAAAATTGACACAATTGAGCCGGAGGTTCGAGAGGCTCGGCTTTGAGAGGGAGAGACGGAGACAGAGAGAGACACGGAGGAGAGGGAGAGACGAGACGGAGACAGAGAGAGGAGAGACACGGAGGTCTGAGGATTTGAGAGGGAGAGACGGAGACACAGAGAGGGAGAAAGACGCTAAGTTGAAAATGAGAGGCGCGATATGAAAATAAGAACTAAGCAGGAGTTATCAGGATCGGTTATTTCGAAATAACCGAACCTGATTGTTTTTGTAAGTACAAAGGCGCGAAACAGAATTAAACCCTAGCGTCAAATTAGCATTAGGATCGGTTATTTCAAAACAACCGATCCTGATACCTTTTTTTAAGTTGTTTCTGAAAAAAAAAAAAAATCAGGATCGGTTGTGTTGAAAAAACCGATCCTGATACTTTTTTTTTTAATATTGGTTCTGAAAAAAAAAAAAAAAAAAAAAAAAAAACAGTATCAGGATCGGTTCTTTGGACAGAACCGATCCTGATACTTTTTTTTTTTTTCAAAACATGAAAAAAAAAAGTATCAGGATCGGTTTTGGCCACAGAACCGAACCTGATACTCCTTTTTTTTTTTTTTTTAATCTTGGTTCTGAAAAAAAAAAAAAAGTATCAGGATCGGTTCTGTGGACACAACCGATCCTGATAGTTTTTTTTTTTTTAATTTTGGTTCTGAAAAAAAAAAAAGTATCAGGATCGGTTTTGTCCACAGAACCGATCCTAATACTTTTTTTTTTTTTTTAAATCTTGGTTCTGAAAAAAAAAGTATCAGGATCGGTTCTGTTGACAAAACCGATCCTGATACTTTTATTTATTTTTTAATGTTGGTTCTGAAAAAAAAAAAGTATCAGGATCGGTTTTGTCCACAGAACCGATCCTGATACTTTTTTTTTAATTTTTAATATTGGTTCTGAAAAAAAAAAATCAGAATCGGTTTTGTTGAAAAAACCGATCCATATACTTTTTTTTTTTTAATGTTGGTTCTGAAAAAAAAAGTATCAGGATCGGTTCTGTAAACAAAACCGATCCTGATACTTTTTTTTTTTTTTTCAGAACCAACATTAAAAAAAAAAAAAGTATCAGGATCGGTTCTGTTGTAACAACCGATCCTGATTCTTTTTTTTTTCAGAACCAACATTAAAAAAAAAGGAATTAGAATCGGTTGTTTGTTAGAACCGATCCTGATACTATCAGGATCGGTTTTTAAGAAATAACTGATCCTAATATGTGTTCCATTAGGATCGGTTCTAATAAAAAACCGATTCTAATTGTTCATAAATTAGGATCGGTTAACCATAAAATCCGATCTGAATAGTTTTTAGGATCGGTTTTCTTAAAAAAAACCGATCCAGATAGATATTAGAATCGGTTGTTTCATATAACCGATACTATTAGGCCGATCCTGATTCCAGTTTTTCCACTAGTGGAGTTAATTAATACTTCAAGCTAGGAAGTTGATATTATCGAAATTGATTCTGAGACTTTGTTAATAATAGAAACAGTATATTGAGAATGGCTAAGCTCAAAACGTTTGTTCCTGGGCTCAGGAACAAACGGGTCGGTTCTCCAATTTCCGAAGTTCAAACAATAAATCCAAACCGTTAGATGTTCAATCTATATTAAAATGTGCTTGGAGACCAAATTTTACATTTTTTGGAATTTTTTTACTATTTATTAAGCTGGTTTGAAAATCGCTGTTTTTATTAAAATTCTGTGCCATTAGAAAACAGCGATTTTCAAACCAGCTTAATAAATAGTAAAAAAATTCCAAAAAATGTAAAATTTGGTCTCCAAGCACATTTTAATATAGATTGAACATCTAACGGTTTGGATTTGTTGTTTGAACTTCGGATATTGGAGAACCGACCCGTTTGTTCCTGAGCCCAGGAACAAACGTTTTGAGCTTAGCCATTCTCACAGTATATTTATATATTAGAAAAATTATGAATTAGTGAGAATACTATAATTAGGTCATTTGGGTAATTTCAAAAATAAAATATATGATCACTAGAAACCGCACCAGAATTTGATATCCATATCAAATGTGAGAGTTTTTCAAAAACTAGAAAAAATTATAAGGGAAACTCTAAAATAAAGAAAATTTGATATCCTAGAAGATGATATAGATATATAGATTGTATTGAGCGACTCTGATAAACGGTTCGAACTTTTAAAAACAAGATTTGAACCGAAGCACGGCGCCTTTAATTCCACCTCATGAAGCACCGCAACATAATTCATACTAGACTAGTATCGTGCCCGTGCGTTGCAACGGAATATATGATAAGATAACAAAAATAAATTCTCATACAAAATAACAAATTTTTATAAAAAAATAAAATTAGAAATATATTCTACATTTATCACAGTAATATGTATAGAAATAAAGAAGTAGATAAATAAGAAATTGAACAAAAAATTGATTTGCATTGTAATCCGCTGTATATAAAATTTCAATTGGAGAGGGAGAAATAAGGAAAAAAAAAAACGGAGAATTATATCGCTAAATTTTAGAGTATGTTTAATTTTAATTGTAACGCATCGTGTGGCGGTATGTGTGACGAGTATATTTGTAGTTAAATTTAAACTTCTACACATAAAACAGATGCATTTAATCAAAAGAAGATAGATTATGTGATTGGAGAGCTGAGATTAAATCCAAAAATTAATCTTTCAATCGTAGCCGTTAGCGGATCGGACACCCAACGTGCTTAATAATGGAATGGAGATATGTAATGAAACTATGTTAAATAACATAAAGAAAGTTTTGATATTCTTATAACACTTTTGTCCACCTTACATATAATTGGTACAATCACTCTTCTGATTAAATTCAATCTGTATAAAATGAAAAACCATTTGCATTTACTTAATTTATACTTAATTTATTGCCTAAAACTTCTACAGTATAATTAACATTTTATTTTCATTAATGGTATACACGTACAATTAATTAAGATCTTTTTTTAGTGGGCCTAGCCTCAAGGCCCCCTCCATCCCTCTTGACAAGAGTGTATGGCATGTGGGTCCCAAGTATCTTATCCCATGTGATAAAGAATGGCTGCGAGAAGTTGTACTTATTTCCGTAGAGCTGGTGATGCACATCATGGTAAGCTGTGTTATTCCAGAATAACAAGTGGAATACATTTCCCGGTAGCCACAAACCGCAATGGTCGTCGATCCCTTTTATTACAGAAAATGAGAAGAAATAAATTGAAGTACGAGGGGACATGCCAGAGATTGTAAATGAGAGGGCCGCACCGATGGTGTCTAGGAGGAGGCCTTCGATCGGGTGGTTATATTGGCTTCCAAAGCTGTAAGGGACGACAAGCCGGTGATGCCATGAGTGAATGTGCCGGTACAAGAACTTGTTAATGTGCATGTACCGGTGCCAGAAATACTGCCACGTGTCCATCACAAACATGCCTATGAGGAATTGACCTGACACGGTGAGTAGGGATGGTTGGCGCATAGGAGAAGTTTGAGAGTTTTCTCCAGTATACTGTAAAAATGGAAAAATGATACAAAGACATTAGTTGTTTATTATTATGTTTTCAATCATTGGTGGTTGCAAACTTGCAATCAAATAATTAACCGATTAATTGAAAGGGGAAGTGCTTAAAACGACGTACTGTAAATCATGTAGCTTTTAATTCCACAAGGACAAGTAATTACTGGTAGGACCTTTTTTTGTTATTGCATGAACATTACGTTCATAACTTTGCAATATATCACAAATGGAATTCTCAGAGAGAATCCAAACCCTTTGTTACATATTTTTTGACACAGTTTTCCTGTCACAAGTTACTGACTAATGGGCCCCACTGAACCAAAATCAGAGGGCCATTCGTCATGCAGTGACTCGTAGCAGCAAAACTGTGCTAGGAATTTTAAGAAGAGAATCCAATTTTTTTTAAGGTGAATTATTGATGAAAACATCCATCCACCTAGTGGCCAGTTATACATCACTTCGAATTAATTGTACTGCTTTCTACCATTGATTATGAGCTCTGTTTATAATGAAGGAAGCTGCATAAGAAGTTGATGCACATGCTTGTGTCACCTGGTGATGATATACATTTGGTACCAGCTTGGGCCCTTGGACCCCTATAACAATCAAGATTAATTGCAAGATGCCCATAAATATCTTCTATATATAAACTCTCTTCATTTCCTCTGGGATCGCAGGATCCCTGCGATTCTAATTCCAACCGTTCACATATTTCGAGATTCGTGCACAAAAAACTGATTTCTCAAAAGAATTCTGAGTTTCATCGTTTAAATGGTTGAGATTAGAATCGCAGAACCCTGCGATACCTTAGAATAGTAGCAAATTTGCTTCCACGTTTTCATATATACTCACAGTAGGGTCTCAACACAAGTAATAAGCAACCTAGCTATATAGTTTTGTTTTTAGTAAACAAATGAAAAGTGTAAATTAATAGTAGATTCACAGGATTTGTTTCCAATTTTGTCTTTTGGCCAAAGCATGAAGAAACCAATTTTACTCGTCAATACTAGTTTGCTATGTTTCCTTTTTCTCAGAATATATATCAAATGCGATATACAATATGCGTCTTAGTTTTATACGATTATGTTGCTAATTAATCATCTATATATGTATGTCCCTGTAACAACAGATATCAACTGTGATATTTAATTTTTTTTTCTATATATCAATGTTGCTTTATTAAGAAACTTCAGAAGACCCACGTACTATATATAAGTTAATTTTATTATTACAACAGTTAAATTAAGTGCAAGATAATCTCATAATGTTTGATAAATTTACCATGAACACGAGACATGCGACGGCAGACTGGACCAGCTGTTGAAGCAAAACTCCCTTAACGACCTCTCGCTTCGGTACCAAGTTCTTCTTCTCTTCATCCTCTCTAGGATGCAACCTATACTGATCTAATGAGCCTAGCATCATGTACATGCCAGAATAGACCCAATACACCACAATTGGGACAAATATTGCCAAAAGTTCATCTGAGGGATATTGCTGGAGATCCATGCAAAACAAATTAAGTAGAGAGTTGTGAAATGCAACTAGCTAGGTTTTGAAGTACGAAGAGATAATGAGAGGGTTGGTGCTTATATATAGTATGCTGCGCATGCAGTTTACATAGCTTTCACTTTTTTTAATATGGTATGCTGCACATGCATTTTCAAAAGGTAGGAATTCAACTGGTTAAATAAACTAAATAACGGTTTTTTAGTCAAATCCATTGTTTTACTTTTACCTTTATGCTTAGAAATTTCTTATTTTGGCTGTGCAACTTTTGACCCAACTTAATAAATGGCACTAATCCTGTTATCCACCCAATATGATAATATATGATCCAAACCCTTTTACAGTAACTACTGAATATTTAAAATAATTATACAGTTATGTTCTACCTGAATATTTTGTTCCACCCTATTCTATTTTTTTTAGACTCCGCCTCTGAATTGGAGGCGGATAATTGAATGCATTTATAATAAGTAAATAGGAAGTATAAACAACAACAGTTCTGTTGAGACTCGAGACCAAAAAATTTTGCATGGAAAGGCAGTTTTTTCAACCCCATGTAAGCAAGATTAATTAATTTGCATTGTATGTGTGAAAGGTGAGGTCAAATCTACGACGACTTTAAAAAATCAAAACTAAACCGTATGAAAGATTTGTTTCTGCATGGTATACGTATATATTACGAGTCCGAATCTGCTGCGATCCTGAGTAGGATCGCAGGATCCTGCGATTCCGAATCAACGGTTCAAATTTTTCTGTGCGCAGATCTCGAAAACACTTTGAAAAAGTAAATTTTCATACACGCATCACGAAAAAAACCAACAGCTGAGATTTGAGATCGCAGGATCCTGCGATTCCCGAGAATCACAGCAGATTTATTTTCATATATTACATGATGTTAATTTTTCAAAGTTATGGATCCTTTCCTATTCTTCAATTTTAAAATTGATTAACATTATATGGTCGTTAGTGATTGTGACACATTCAAAGCTGGCTGGCAACCTAAAAACGGGTGCTAATAGCGTTGAAGTTATTGCATTAATTCATTTTTATTTTTATTTTTTCAATTATTTTTCTTTTGGTTCCTCCGGGACCATATATTTTAATCTTGAACCCACTACTTTTTGTCCTTTTGCATTGTTAATTACAACGTGTCCTTGGCTCCTGTACCAAAATTGGCGTACTACTAACTTCGGAATAAAAATATATAATAGTACTGTCATTATCTCCGGAATCTAGCTAGCTAACGTATAAGAAACGGAACCAGAGTAGGTCCGATGGGCATCGGACCTACCTTGGTTCGATGGGTTTGATGACCATCCAATATACATCAAGATTCGTGTGCTCTGCATCAAAATCCGTGCATGTCTTATCAATTTCCGTAAGCATAGATCTTGATGCTAATCGTACGGTGAGAGAGCTAATTGAACCTAAATGTAAGTCCGATGCCCATCGGACCTACTCCTATCTCATAAGAAACGCCACATGAAAGGAAAACAGAGTATGTACGGCAAAAGGAATCTAGCTAGCTAACGTATAAGAAATGCCACACATGAATCCTGTACGAACTTTAAAGTAATAAAAGCCTTTAAACTAAACCAGAAATAGATGAAATTTTGTGAATAATAATTAACACTCTTATTTATTTCTTTGCTTTTGGAGTTTTACCACATTTTTAAGGTAATAAATTAAGCCTGTCTTTTTTTTTTCTTAAAGAAAAAAATGCAGTCTATCATTAACTGTATGCAGTCAGGTGCATAGTCAGAATTTTATCAGTAGGCAAAAAACTTTACTAGTACAACTAGTGGATTGCAGGCCATTGTGAATTACTCAATTCAAACTGTGGACTATTCAGAGGTAGACAAAATTTTCTCTAGTGATAGACAACAATCCAATTATACATAGACATATATAATTTTTAAAATCGAGTTGCATACCATGTGGCTCCGCCACTAGATGCGTACATGGTTTCTTTCAGATTGAAACGATTGAGTTAATGCATTAATCTGAATGAAACAGTGTGAATAACTCGACTTGCATACCCCTTGGCTCTGTATCCTCTGCATTAACTCAAATTTTGAGTTAAGATCTTGACCGTCCGATTGAGATCCGCACTAATATTAAAGATCCTGTGCATTATAAATGTGGACTGAATTGATCCGAATTCTAATTGCACGATTTAAAAATTAACTCAAACGGTACGTTAATACAAAGGATACGAATTCAGTTCGATCCTTTCCCATCAGCCAATCCCACTGGCTAGCTCTTCTTTTCCTTTTATTATTAATTATTTCTTATTTGTTGCTTTGTCTAGACACACAAAGAACAACTCCACCCTATTCCCTATAGATTCTTTTAATTTGTATATATATGCACTAGTAGACGCACAAAGAATAGATGAATATATACACTCTATTTGTACACTCAACTCCATTATATGGTAGGAGAAAGAAAGAGTTTGCCAGTATGCACAATGAAGCTCCGTCTCGAAATGCCATAATTAAGTGGCACAAGAAAAAAAAACGGTGCCCCAAGCCGAAATTTTTATTAATAACCTCAAACAAATGAAAAATGTCAAATCTAACCTCCATCTGAAAAAAATTTCAAAAGTAACCTAACCGCCCCATCACTGGGCGGTTCACCCTACCCACCAAACCGCCCAGTGATTGGGCGGTCTACACGGCCAAGAAAACCGCCCCATTAGGGGGCGGTTAGGCATTTTTTTTTTTTTTTTTTTTTTTTTACAGATATGTTAGGATATTTATTTTAGTAAAATATATTTATAAGATATATATATTTTTTTAAGATATATTAAGACATGTTTGTTTTTGTAAATATATTTTCATTAAGATATATTTATAAGATATATATATTTTTTATAGATATATTAAATATATATTTGTTTTGTAGATATATTTTTATTAAGATATATTTACAACATATATGAAGATATATTTTTTCTATTGTAATTTTTATATGAAAATGCTTTATTTTTATTATTGTAATTTTAAATAAGAATTGGTTGAAAGTGGATGAGTCGTTTGACGTTAGAACTGTCGATTCTTTTATAATAATTGTCGATTTGGATAACGTGATAAACAGTGAAAAATATGTAATATAAATGGTAAGTCCACCAAAAAAAATCCAAACTACGTAATCTAAATGTCCGCAACATAAGATAAAACACTCCAAACTGAATATACAATAGTAGAAAAGCTATCAGACTACAAGAACAAAAAACCTAACGACGAGGACGAGGGCGACGACCGGAGAGATCCAACCTACGGGGTGGATGGCGGTCCCTATGCGGCTGTACACGCCTCACGTGAACCTCCTCCTCCTGTGCGGCTGTATCCGCCTCGGCCCACGGATCCTCCACCAGTGGGGGATAGGCGGCATAGTAGGCACCTCCCATGACTCCCAGGTCGATGGATACGTAGGCGGAGGAGGCGGTGTGCCAAATATAGCAGATGCATATGCATCTGCATGCTGTGCTCCACTCCCACTGGCCTCGTCATCGTGCTGTCTGGCCTCCGGATATCGTGGCATGTGGAGGCTCCGTCTCTCATCCCCGGCATAATCTCCCATAAAGTCATCCATAGTGAACTCCGGAGTGGAATGTCGTGGGGGAGCTCCACCCTTAATGGAAACAATGTTAGTTTTGCTACATACAAATAAGTAGTAAGTTGAATAAATAATAAATTTTTGCTACCTGTCCAACCTGTACCGGAACTCCATACTCATTGTAGTAAGCGCTCCACGCATTGTTATTCAACACCCATTCGTGGAAGCCCCAACCTGATTCATCCACTGCATAATTGAAGACAAATTAATTAGAATAGTTTTTGTACCGAGAAATGACTGTGTACGACAAAATCAAATTACCTGGAGGAGGTGGCGGCATCTCATCACCGTATATAGCGACTCTGGGCTGATCCGGATCTAATGGTGTGGGCTGTATCTCGCGCCAGTTGATGTTCTCCCCACTGTCATGCAACATGCCAACGAGGCGGCCATCAAAGCCGGAGTCCTCCACCATAGGAGCAGTGTGCTGGAGCATTGTACATCCCACTGCTCGCCAGCCATCTCGTGCCATGCACACCAAGCTGTGTGCCACTCCTCTGATACCGGTAAGAATCTGCACAAAGTGTATTTATTAATTTTTTAGGAAAAACTAAATAAACATTTAATGCTTTAAATATGTTAGTTTCGTAAGTAATTACCTGGCGAGCCTGCATCGGTCCGAATGACATATAACCACTCGACCCTGCACGAGAAAGCCTCCGTCGAAGGGTCTCACCCCAATGGCCCGTGAGGTATACCGAGGGCATGCCCCACCTCTGGTACCAGACTAAGTACCTCAATCCTCCAGGCCCTGCGCCCAGTGTGACATCATCAGCCGTAGGAGGCTGCCACATGTGGAACTGTGGAGACTGTGCTTGGATGATATGCTCTGCGTGGCGCGTGCTCCAGTCGACGTTGGGCTTATTGTGTTTAGTCCTGCAGTACATTTAAATTAAAAAAAGAATGTTAATCAAGTTCAGAACTGAACAAGTAACGGTAGGAGAGCAATTAAGTAACTTACTTGTGCAACTTGGTGGTCTCAGCCTCTCCAAGCTCTGGGAACTGCGGGACAAATGCGTCCAGACCAAACTGTCGGGTCACGCGATCTGGATACGTGTACTCAACAATCCAGTAACATACACACGGCCCCCGATAAAACCAGAGATGCCTCTGCTCCAAGGTCAGTCGACAAAATGCGTTCCTTTCGTAGAACTCTCGGTAGGGGAACCAGTCGACGCTGCTCTCGTGAAGCATCTGGAGCTGACTCCGGACATATGAAATCCCCACAGTTCTCCCCCTGCCCGTGTTCTCGTACCTAAATCGGTCGCCCCATATGGCACCGTACGCGGGACACCTCTCGGCATCCTGCCTCCTCAAGTAAGGGACAAGAGACGGACGAACTGGCCGACATACCGGCAAATGAGACCACGACCATTGCTGGAGTAGAAGAAGCGGTCCGTGGATCTGCTTGTTCTTCACCTATATTTTGGACATGAGGTGAATGTGTTGGTGATTATTGAACCCTACTTATTATAATTTAAATTCCGAAAAATTTGTGAAAACTTACCAAGCAAGCATGGCAAAGGCTACGGTATAAGTAGGCGATCACAGCTCCGCCCCAGTTCCAGTTCGATGGCTTCTCAATTTCTGTCAGCAGAGAGAGGAACATAATCAGAACCGCGTCACCGCTGGAGTCCACGAACATGACGCTGCCACAGAGATCCAGCACAAAAGCCCTCACATACCTAAAAATATAAAATAGTAAAGATAAATTTAATGATTTTCACGGATGAGTTCGTAACATATTTAAATTTCAAGATTCTCAATTATTACCTCCTGACGGCCTCCAGATCAGTGGTCTCGGCTGTGATCCGATGCAGGAAAAAGTGATCACGGAGCGCCGCTAGGCTAATGCAGTACCCCGAATACCGGAACTCCTCATCATCCTTCTTCTTCTTCTTCTTCTGTATCGTCTTTGGATCCTCTACCCCAAGAAGCCGCCGTATCATCCCCACATGAAGTGGACTGTCGGAGACACCGCTGATAGGATCCCCATCGATCCGTAGACCCCATAGAGCGCTCACATCTGCTAAGGTCACGGTCATCTCCCCAAAGGGTAAGTGGAACGAATGAGTCTCCGGTCGCCATCTCTCCGCGAGCCCGCTCATCAGAGCCTGGTCGATCTGACCCTGTGGCATGGTAGCAAGCTGGTACAATCCGAGATGCATAATGCACTGCTTCATCAGAGGATGACCGACGTACGGTATCCCGGAGGTGCGATGTCTCACGGTCAACATCGTCTCGTCCTGTATTTAACAATAATTTCATTCTGAGTGACTTACTATATGCCATATTAAAAATCTGTAATTTGAACTGAATTGCTTAAAAAACAACTTACCTCCGTAGATGCGAGCGCCACCCTGTGCTGAATGTGTGGAATCCACAGAAGAGGGCTGAATGTATCAGCTGCATGTGTAGCGTGGTCTGCACCGAGAGGCTCTGCACCGGATGCACTGGGAGCCTCTGTACTGGACGAACTACCGCCCCTCTCCATAGTATCTGCAGTGCATAATTTACAAATAACTTAAATTTCACAATTTTAGATATAAAAATGTATAATGTAGGGATTTTAAATCGAAACACTAATTTTGTACCATAAATTCTAATTTAATTCGCTAAAACCTAAACACTAATTTAATTTTGTACCCTAATTTATAAACCCTAACACTAATTTATAAACCCCAATTTAATTTATAAATCCCAATTTAATTTATAAATCCCAATTTAATTTATAAATCCCAATTTAATTTATAAATCCCAATTTAATTTATAAAACCTAAACCCTAATTTAATTTATAAACCCTACTTTATAAACTCTAATTTAATTTATAAAACCTAAACTCTAATTTAATTTATAAACCCTAATTTAATTTATAAAACATAAACCCTAATTTAATTTTGTACCCTAAATCCTAATTTAATTCGCTAAAACATAAACCCTAATTTAATTTGGTACCCAAAATCCTAATTTATTTCGCTAAACCCTAATTTAATTTTGTACCCTAATTTATAAACCCTAACTCCTAATTTTGTTCAATTCTATCTCGTCGGGAAAATCAACAACCCGCACAATTTAACAATTAAAATTTAAACTAAAGTCTAAACCCTAATTAAACCCTAATTTAATTTCTAACCTAAACCGCACAATTTAATCGCGTCGGGAAAATCAACAACCCGCACACGATTAACACCTCAATTCCTACCAAAAATAAAATTATGAGTTACGATAACTTACCCGAAGACGATCGATCGAGAGGAAGAGATGGCCGAGAGAGAGAGAGAGGGAGAGAGAGAGGGTGGCCGAGAGAGAAAGGAGGGGGTGGTGGTGGTGGCCGGCCAAGGGGAGGGGAGGGGAGGGGAGGGGAGGGGAGGAGAGGGGAGGGGAGGGCCGGGGGAGGGGCGGGGAGGGTCGGGGAGGGCGGCAAGGGGCGGGGCTGGGCGCTGGCCGGGGGTGTGGGGAGGCAGGGGGGCTGGCTGGGGTTAGGGTAGGGTGGGGGGGGGCTGGCGGGTTTTATTAAAAAAAAAAAAAAAATTCAACTAAACCGCCCCATGGGGGGGCGGTTAGGGGGGGGGGGTAGACCGCCCAATGATGGGGCGGTTAGGGGGGGGTGCGGACCGCCCAATCATGGGGCGGTTAGGTTATTTTTGAAAATTTTTGGAACTGGGGTTAGATTTGATATTTTTCTTTTGTTTGGGGTTATTAATAAAATTTCGGTTTGTAGTGTTTATGAGATCGTTTTTTAAGAAAAACTTGTAGGCATAATTTTATTACTAATTACAATATTATTATTAAGTTTTTTATGGGAGTATGGAATTCATAATTTCTCGAAAGAGATTCTAAAATAAGCAATTGTGTACAACCCATAAATTGAATTAGAAAGTGACACGGAGGATTTAGAGAGCCGGAAAGAAATCCAATGTAGATAGGGGTGTCACAGGATACGGTAAGGGTTAGATGAACATTTTTATTACCCGTATCAGTTACAAATTGTCCTTACTCGTACTACCTTACTTGCTACAAATAGCCTACCCGTACCCTTATCTATTATGATTGTCAGATAACGAAACGGTAGCGGATAAATAACGGGTAATACTAATATATAATTATTTTTATTAATTATTAATAAAACATTAAACATATACATTTCATTTCAGACCTTACAGTACTTTATTGAAAAAACATTCTTATCATGCTAAACACAAGGTAAACGCAATTAAAGTGCTCTATTTCAATGCTTATTAATATCCTTGCGCGGGGAGTATTGTTGGCGTCAGTATTAGAAGGCCAACTTTCCATATTGCCAATAGGATGCAAACATTTCATCCAAGTACTCAGAAGGTAGTCCACATTGTACCAGTTTGCAACAAATCTTTCCTCGCACGCAGTTTCGGTTCCGACAAACCGCTAACACATGAGCGCACGGAATTGACGTCAGCTGGATACCTCTTCACTCACATCCATTTGGGTTGTCGGGACCGGCATTTCACAATGTACATGCACTCTCTGCGGTCAACTCCATAACTCCCAGGTCGTTGCGACGGCAAGGAATATACTCATTGGAGACTGAAACTTGGTACTGCCCTTGGCCGTGTGTGTAAGGCACCAAACGCATTGTTGCAGCTTTCTCCCACTTTCTCTCCCCAACTTCTCTCGAAACCCGGGTGGAGAACTTCTGTGTGTTGCTTTCAATTCCATGGCTCGCTGTCGCCGTGCAACAAACCATTTGTTGCACTTGTAGAATGTATCCTCCACTATGGCAGCTAACGGGCATTCTACGGCTATCCCGGAAAACATTGTTTCAGGCACTCAGAGCCGTTTGTTGTCATTATACCAAACCGGAATCCTCCATCACAGGTTTGGAAAATCTTCTCATAATTAGACGACTCTGTCGGATCATTCGGACGAACTTTGCCAACCTTCCGCAAATATGCATTACACCTTGGATTTAGCTGTACAAAACGAACATATGTTATTTCAATTTCAAAGTATGGGCTACAAAAAATTAATGAAATGTGGTACATTACAAATACCTTAGCAAACTCTCTCGAACATCTCTTTCCAGCTTTCTTGGCTTCTTCTCTTTGCTCCTTTCCCTGAACCTTTGGCCGTACCACCTTTCTTTTCCACAGTTTTGTACCAGGTTGTCAGCAACATGCTGCATGCAAAACCTGTGCACCAAAGAGCTCTGGAGGCCATCCGTATTCTTCTGTCAGTGCAGCTTTGATCCCCTTGTGCTGGTCTGATATAACACAGACGAATTGGTTATATCGAGCACTTCATTCCTCACCATTGCAGGAAGAAACCCCAATTCTCGGCGTTTTCCTTGTGCACGATTGCAAATGCTAGAGGCAGCAGTTGGTTCTCGGCATCATAGGCACAAGCTATCAAGAGCCTCCCCTCGTACCGTCCTGACAAGAAGCACGCATCTATGCTGATCACCGGTCTCAAGAACCGGAACGCCGCAATGCATGGTACCAAAAGCCCAGCAACGGCCCTGAACTGAACTTGCCCTTCCTTTATTACTCCTGTGTCTTTGTCTCGTATCGGACTGGTCAGAAAATGGTACTTTGATCCGGGAATTCTTTGACGCAAATTCGCCATCAATAGTGGTCTCAGCAAGCCGTACGAATCCTCCTAACCCCCAAATTCTCGAGCTATTGCAAGCTCACGACCCCTCCATAGTCGGTTGTATTTCGGGGTGACTTTGTCATACACAGCCATAACATAGTTTGCCACCGACTGGATGCTCATACAGGGTGTCAGTCTTAATGCTGTTCCCAATGACATCGGCAATGATTGATGCCGTCAGACATTCATTGTCGATCCTTGTATACTCAGTCCTGCATGTGTGAGGCTTGTCTTGCATCGTTATAACCCACGCATCTCCATATCCCGATGCTTTTCCCCTGAGTTCGTAACCACAACGTCGGTCTTTGCACACCACATGAATCCGGTGGGTGTCCACTCCTACTCATTCTTATCTCCTGATTCTTGTGGACATGGTGCTCCCTAATCTTCATTCATTAATTCATCCTTGCTTTTAAAATATTGGTTTGCGGCCAGCTCACCCGTGCACTCGATTCGTGGCCCATATGAACCAGTATCTGCTTCTCTGAACTGAGATACATCATTGAAGTCTGGGAACGGGTGCGTATCACTCCGCCCGCTAAGCGACGCTGAGCAAGAGCTGCTCCGAATGGGCCCTTCAGCTGTGTCAACTGGACCGTCTTCAACCACATCCATCTATGTGATCAGAGTCACAGTCATGTCCATCATACTCATCCCCCACTTTTGCAAGCGTTCATCCGGGATATCATTGATATTTTCAAAATCCGACCCAACTTCATCGGTAGTACTGGGCCTGGAATGGTAAAGGCTCCTCATGCACGGGTCTAGGTGGGGAACAAATTCGGAGTATTGGTTGAGGTCGTGATTGCGGCGGAGTTAGATAGTAGTTGTTCTGGGTTAGTAGTTGGATAGTATGTTTCTTGGTGAGGTAGGTGGATAGATGGTTTCTTGGTAAGTAGGGGATAGTTCGTTTCTGGTAAGTAGGGGTGATAGTTCGTTTCGGGTAAGTAGGGTGATAGTTCGTTTCTGGGTAAGTAGGGTGATAGTTCGTTTCTGGGGTAAATAGGTGGATAGTTGCTTTCTCGTTATGTTGGGGGCACGACGGGAGTCTCCATTGCAACTGAGCATTGACTAGAACTACCAGCCCCTGCCTCTCTCGGAACTCTTCTAACATAGATCTCTATTACAAAATCTCCGTTGGCCTTAAATACCCACACAACCCTCTCCAGGTATTTTCATCTGTTATTCTTGCAAGTGAATATTTCCCGGTGTTTTCCATTACACACTCGGGTCCCCAATTCAAGGTTGCATCTTTCTGGATTAAAACGGGTGTAATCGAAAATTGTGACTTTCAAGTCCAACAGAGATATATTATCGTCAACCATAACCGAAGCAATTGGTTCTCTGTTGTAATAAGGTCCGTCTGCATTATGTTCAAGCTTACCACCACAGTGTATAGAAAATCAATGGCATTGTGATCGAACTACATTTTGAAAGTGATAATCATTTGTCAGGTTACTAATTTACACAGTGACTGAATAATAAAGAAAATTAGTTTAAATTAAGGTCAATTAGTTTTAACTAATTACCTGTTAATTTCAATTAATTGTTATTAATTAAAAATAATATAAATTAATTTTCATTAATTAAAATTAAATAATAAAATTAACTACAATTAATTAAAATTAATTAAAAGTAATTAATTACAATGAATTAAAATTAAATTTTTTTAATTCATTACTTAAAATGAATTAGATTTAAATAAATTTATTAAAATTTATTAAAATTAAGTAAAATTAAATAATTACAATTAAGTAAAATTAATTAATTAAAATTAATAAATTACAATTAATTAAAATTATTGAAATTAATTAAAATTAATTGAAATTAATTGAAATTAATTGAAATTAATTATTTCAAATTAATTGAAATTAATTATTTCAAATTAATTGAAATTAATTATTTCAAATTAATTGAAATTAATTATTTCAAATTAATTGAAATTAATTAAAATTAATTAAAATTAATGACAATTAATTAAACTAATTAACTGAACTAACATTAATTAAAAAAATATAAAATTAATTAAACTTAACTTAACTTAACTAAAATTGAATTAAATAAATATTTAAACTAACTTACACTAATAAACTTAATTAAACTAAACTAAAATTACTTCAAAATAAGTAAAATTAATTACACTTAACTAAACTCAACTACAATTAATTTAATTAAATTTAAAAAAATTAAAACTAACTAAAATTAATTCAAATTAATTGAACTTAATCTAAAAGAATTTAAACTATTTAAACTAATTAACATTAATTTTAATTAAATTAATTAACCTTAATTACAATTAATTACAAACATTTAAAAATAAAAATAATTAAAATAATTAAAAAACAAAATTACATGTTCTGCGCTGCTGCCTCTGCCTCTTCAGTTGTGGTTGGCTTCTCTCTCAATGGGGTTAATATAGGGGCTAAACACTGTGAAATCGTATTATAGCCACGGGGCCGGCCAATAATTGGCCGGTTTGGGATTTAATGAGTACCGGCCAATAATTGGCCGGTTGGAATTTTAATGGGTACCGGCCAATAATTGACCGGTATGGATATTTGTTAATAAAGATTTGGAATCGTGGGTAATTTTAATAATTTTTATTGGACTGTGGGTATTAATAAAATGTCGGCTCATTATGCATGTCAATTCAGAAACAAATAATGCTTTGGAGAACAGTCAATTCGTCCGGCCAATGATTGCTTCCTTTTGGTGCCTATGATACCGGCCTCTCATCTATCTTTTATGATATAATAACATGTTCAAAATTTTTTTTTTTTTTTTTTTTAGATATGACAAGAATTGCTCGACCTAAATTAAGATCCTAGACCATTCAAAAGCAGTGATTTTTTTTTAACGAAGGAAAATTAGTAAGTGTGCATTTAAATACTTTGGCTAGCCATTTGTTTTTTTAAGTTAAAAAGAGAAATTTATTAAGTTCACAAATTCAGCATTTATAGTGTTTATGAGATCGATTTTTTTAAGAAAAACTTGTAGGCATAATTTTATTACTAATTACAATATTATTATTAAGTTTTTTATGGGAGTTTGGAATTCATAATTTCTCGAAAGAGATTCTATCAACTTTTACTATTAAGCAAGCTAAAATAAGAAATTTACTAAAATAAGCAATTGTGTACGACCCATAAATTGAATTACCAATTGTGTACAACCCAGAAATACCAATGTAGATAGGGGTGTCAATGGATATGATACCATAAGGGTCAAGTGAAACCATTTTCATATCCGTATCAGTTATAAATTGTCTTTATCCGTACTCTACTCTTACTCGCTACAAATTATCTTACTCGTACCCTACCCTTATCTGTTATGATTGTCGGATAACAAACGGTAGCGGGTAAATAACGGGTATACTAATATATAATTATTTTTATTAATTATTAAATAAAACATTAAAACATATACATTCATTTCACACATGTACAGTACTTTATTGAAAAAAAATTATTATCATGCTAAAAACAAGTAAACCAATTAAAGTGATATTTTCAATGTTTAATTGTTTATTATAATATAATGAGTAGGGTTCCAATGCCTCATCTCCTCATACCTCATCCATACCTCATGTTATATATCTCCATTTTCAAAGTCTAAACTATCGATCCGACCGTTCAACATGATATTCATACTAAAATATGCTTGGGGATGAAATTTTATAATTTTTGCATTTTTTTTACTATTTTTTAAGATAAGTACAAAATCACTGTTTTTTGAATGGTCCAGATACAGTGATTTTGTACCTATCTTAAAAATAGTAAAAAAATTGCAAAAATTATAAATTTCATCCCCAAACATATTTTAGTATGAATATCATGTTGAACGGTCGGATCGATAGTTTAGACTTTGAAATAGAGATATATAACATGAGGTATGGATGAGGTATGAGGAGATGAGGCATTGGAACCCTCCTCATATATTATATATATAATATATATATATTTTTTTATAATTACCCGATCGGTAACGGGTACGAAATAGACTTTATCCGTACTCTTACCTGTTTAGATAACAATTTTTTTTTACCCGTACCCGATAAATTTGTGAAAAAAAAATATTACGTGTACCCATTTCATCGGATACAGTACGGGTCGGATTAACGAATAAAAGAGTGACATTGACACTCCTAGATGTAGATGGAGTATATTAATGAAATTGATAATAAATAGACAACAGATGCCAACTTGCGTGCATTAATTTATTCCAGTGGTGCATGCACTTTTGTTTAGTTCTCCAAGCTATCGTTCTATTAGCAAAAGTATCTTTTAGCTAGGTGTTGTTAAGTTGTAATCTAATGACTAATGTTATAGAGTAACACCAACATTATGTTATTTTATTTTGGCATCATTCACGGAGCCTTCGTCGGCAGGAAATTAATTCACATTCCCTCAACTATAACACAAACTTTTTGAGTTTGTAGAAAAAAAAATATATGGACTATTCATTACGAATTTTTGAAGTTTATTATCCGACTTCTTAATTTGATTTTAGAAATCTGATAACAGTATCCGCACTATAACTACTATAATTATCTGGGGGACTGCAAAAATTCCAATACTGATTTTTTTTTTTTGAAATATTATTATCTATGCAAGAAAATATTTATACCTATGCACGAAAATATTTATATATTTGTCTCTCTAACCAAATCTCGTAAACATATCCACACCATAAATACTCGTGAGGACCACTCAAACTACATGGGGGGACCAAACACGTCTTCTACGCAATTTTCTCTTTCGAATAAGATCCATGATGACATACTTTCGGACTCATCGTCACACAAATATTTATACCTATACTTGCAAGTATTTTTTACATATAACACTAAATGACGTCTGAAAGCATTAATATCAGTACTGCAAGTATTTATACCTATGTGGTCAACTATTTTTGTTAGAGGAATGCTGACGTAGGAATGATTAGGGGAATGTTGATGCAGTGATACATGATCCTCACTACTTCATTAAAGGAAGGTTGATTCGGGAACTACTGGGGGACTGAAAAATAGTTGATCATAATAAGTTATACATCAAAGTATATTAATATCTTATTTTTCAAATGTTAATATTTTATCTTCCGAGTATTTATATCTATGAAGGTTGACGCGAGAATGAGTGCGAGGACTGGGAAATGGGAACCATATAATTAGTGTGGACCGTAGAAGAAGAGTGATGCAGAGATTTTAGAATAATAATTAGTGGGGCTCATATAACATCTTTTTGAATAATAATTAATGGGGACCATATAATTAGTGGGAACCATAGTACATAATTTCTCTAAATGAGGTGTTGAGATTTTTGAGAGCACTAGAATGAGGCTACTCAAATAATTATTCTTGATTTTATTTAAATTCAAATTATAAATTTCACATTCTAATAATTAATTTGATTTTAATCAAATTAAAATTATAAATTTCACATTCTAATAATTAATTTGATTTTAATCTAATTCAAATTATGAATTATTCGGGTGGGGGTATACAAATTAACTCCATCAGGAACATCATTTGGATTTTAGTATTTTTCTAGTTTGAATTAGGGTGTTAATGACAACTTTTTTACCCGTTTACCTGATTTGTACCGTATTCGATTAGACATGTACTGTTAATGTTTTTTTTCATTTAGGTTATTGGATACTAGTAAAGTATTTTTTTATTAACATAATGGGTAAGGGTATCGATAAAGACTATTCCTTACCTGTATAGTAATAATTAAAAATGTAAAATATAAAATTACATGTATAGATATAAGGTGGGGATGATGAATAATATGATATAGTTTTATTCATAACTTAGTATGTATTTATTCGAGGGTACTCTTTACCTGTTTATTCAATCCGTACCGCATTTGATACAAATATGAATCAGATTTTTTTCATTTAGCTTATTAAGTACGATTAAGAAGAATATTTTATTCGTTAACATAAAAAATAAGAGTAATAAAAATACTTAAACCAACCCATTTCGTATTGGTTGACACCCCTAGGTATCAGTCACTAACCACGTAAATAAAAATGGACAAGTTATTGTTTTCTAGAGAGAGCCGATTCTATGGTCTCAACTTGTTTAAAATTTATCAGAATTCTGCTACAATTGCACCCAAAATTTTTATTTATACCATATTCCAAAAAAAACCAAAAAAAATCATATTTTGTGGGGAATTCCAAAAATACCAGGGCCTCATTCTTGGGGGGGGGGGGGGGGGGGTGGGTTGCATATTTGCTTGGTGGCCTCCCAAAAACTCAATAACGACTGTAATATTAAATATATATAGATTTTCGAGGGACCTCCAAGTCCATCTGCAGCCTCTAAGAATGGAGCCGGCAGATTGATTTGGAGGCCATGATAAGGAATGATTTCGTGAATTTTGATTATCTCTTAACTAAATAACGAAAAAATGAAAAAACAAAAAAACATAGTTCTGGACGTCTTTGTCCATCACAGCCAGAGATGTAGAAAAAAAAAAATAATAAAACTCTGAACGTCATAGTCCATTACTGGCCAAAGAGCTGAAAAAACAACATAATAATATTGATCATATATTTTTTAACAAAGTACTTGTACCAACTCTCCTCAAGTTAAGTTCTCGTGACTAATAAGCTAATAATATATATTCTTGGAGGTAGTCAATTTCAATGTACTTTTTTTGAGGTTAATTTAACACGTCAGATTGATATAAGCTAAATTGTTTGTTTCCCTGTCGACTTCAGAAACAATGAAGATATTTTTTTCAACTCTCTAGCTGTGATGTGATGGACAATGTAAGACTTTGGTCAACGTCTGTTTTATTAACTTATAATAGTTTAAAGGGAGGGCCTAACCTTCCCCGTCATCCATCCCCCACTTTTCCCCCAACTGAAAATAAGTAGGGGACCACAGTAAACCGTTAATAACCGTTGAAATGCCTCCACAGCATTACAGGCGGATAGATTGCGCACAAGTATTCACCCTTGTAAACTCAAGTATTCATCCATGTAAAGAAAAGTACTCATCTTTGAGAAATAACTATAGAAGGAAACATTACCACCCATCTTTGACACGTTTTTAGAGGTGGTTTTTTTTTTTTACGTTCACTCTAACTAATTTTTCCGACGATCTGTAAGGAATTTTTCAAATCTAAAACCACGAAAGTCTTCTACACAATTTTCTCTTTCAAATGAGATCCATGATGACATACTTTCGAGGTGTCCGTTACGCAAGTATTCACACCTCGTACGCAAGTATTCATCTCTCATTAAACAAGTATTCATTCTCGTCGTGTAAGTGTAAAGAGTACATGAAGGTATGGTGGGACCGCACAATCGCGACTTCAGATAAGTATGGGGTACCACACAGTAATATGCGGAGATAAGTGGTGGGAATTAGTAGGGGACGATTTGCGAAAAAAGTATTGACACTTAACACGAGTTGTAGTCATCCATATAAATAAAAGTACTCATCTTTGAGAAAGAATTATATATGAAAATATTACGACATTAAGAGCATTAATTACGCGGAGAGTAGGTACCACAACTGCCGTCCGCTAAAAACAAAAGAACAACGCGTAATTAAGTGGGGGGACCGCACAACCGTCATCGCAAGTGGAAACAACATCAAGTATTCATCTATAATACATGAAGTATTCACATGTAATACATCAAGTATTCACCCTGATATATCAAGTATTTTTTAAAAAAAACTGGACATATCACACCCATCTTTTACACATTTTTAGAGGTGGTTTTTTTTTTTTCTCCGTTCAATCTAACTAATATTTCTAACAATCTGAGAAATTTTGCAAATCTAAAACACGAACATCTTCTACATAATTTTCTCTTCAAAATGAGATTCATTATGACATACTTTCGAGTTATTCGTTGCACAAGTATTCACCCTCGTCATGCAAGTATTCATCTATCATTGAACAAGTATTCACATGTAATACATCAAGTATTCACCCTGATATATCAAGTATTTTTAAAAAAAACTGGACATATCACACCCATCTTTTACATGTTTTTAGAGGTGGTTTTTTTTTTTTCTCCGTTCAAATCTAACTAATATTTCTAACGATATGTGAGAAATTTTGCAAATCTAAAATCACGAACAACTTCTACATAATTTTCTCTTTAAAATGAGATCCATGATGACATACTTTCGAGTTATTCGTTGCACAAGTATTCACCCTCGTCATGCAAGTATTCATCTATCATTGAACAAGTATTCACATGTAATACATTAAGTATTTACCCTGATATATCAACATATTTTTAAAAAAACTGGACATATCACACCCATCTTTTACACGTTTTTAGAGGTGGTTTTTTTTTCGTGGTTCAATCTAACTAATAATTCTAACGATCTGTGAGAAATTTTGCAAATCTAAAACCACGAACATCTTCTACATAATTTATCTTTAAGAATGAGATCCATGATGACATACTTTCGAGTTATTCGTTGCACAAGTATTACACCTCGTCATGCAAGTATTCATCTATCATTGAACAAGTATTCACATGTAATACATCAGTATTCACCCTGATATATCAAGTATTTTTAAAAAAAACTGGACATATCACACCCATCTTTTACACGTTTTTAGAGGTGGTTTTTTTTTCTCCGTTCAATCTAACTAATATTTCTAACGATCTGTGAGGAATTTTGCAAATCTAAAACCACGAACGTCTTCTACATAATTTTCTCTTTAAAATGAGATCCATGATGACATACTTTCGAGTTATTCGTTGCACAAGTATTCACCCTCGTCATGCAAGTATTCATCTATCATTGAACAAGTATTCATCCTCGTCGTGTGAGGTGGAGGCGGAGGCAGAGGCGGAGAAGGAGAGGCGGAGGTGGGAGGCGGAGGCGGAGAGGGAGAGGCGAAGGTGGGAGGGGGGCGGAGGCAGAGGTGGAAGGGGGAGGCGAAGGTGGAAGAGGGAGAGGGAGGGAGAGAGGAAAGAAATAGAATGAGAAAATCTACTAATTAATTTGTAGGGACCACTAGTTAGTTAAAATTAATTATTATAGTTAGAAAAGGAAGTTAGTTAGTTGGGGGAAAAATGGGGGAAGGAATCAAGGGGTAACATATAATTACCCTAGTTTAAATGATACGCGTACCAAATTGTAGTTCCCTAAATAATCGCATTAACTTGTTGAAGTTAGAAATGATAAAAGCCTACCTAGTGTATAGCTTGGGGGGTGGTCAATGATACTGTTTATCCAATCTGTAACGTTCGATAAAGCGGCTATAGATAAGGTTTATTTTTGCATTAGTTTATTGAGTACGGATATGGGTAGAATTGTTTTATTATTTATTGGATAAATATACAAATAAGAGATTTTCGTACCATTACCATAGGATAATTGATAAATATAAATGATATATGATATATGATATATTCTTTTATTTATAAATATAACTATATAATTTAATTATTGTATTTAGATTGATTTCTATTACATTTTATATAATTAAATTATTTAGTATTTTATGATAATTAATTTATTATATATTTTATATTGTTTTTAAATAGTAATTATTGAAAAAAAAATTGATTTTTACAATATTATCATTTCATTTAATTAATAATTTATATCTTTTATAATAATGGGTTAAAAAATTTAATTTTTTATATTTTTTATAATAGATTAATGATGTATTTTTGTATATTATTTGGGTTAAATTAATTAAATATGCTATCAATTTATTCGCTAATTATTGTTAATTATTTGTTTCGTTACTCGTTATATTAACGGATAAGGATAGGGTATGGGTATGAAAATGCCTTCACCGAGTTCATATCTTATCCATTGGCACCCCTAAGTGTAGTAGTTTCCTAATTTTTTTTTAAAGAAATGTGATGGTTAAGCTCTCAATTTTATTTATGGTGACACAAGTTATACGAGTAGTAATTTTCTAATTAAATAATCACATTATTAGTTAACTTATAAGAGTGTGAAACGATACGGGTGTCAATGCAGTTTCATAAATAATAGCATTATTAACTTTTTTTTTAGGGTTAGTGGAAATTTCCACTAAGAAATATATTGATGCTAAAAAATATTTACAAAGTTGAATAAAAAAGAAAGAAATTTAAAGCAAACTAAGCTAAGCTAGGACACAATTGCTAAATAACTCCGCTAAAAGAATTAAAAAAGACATCGCAATATCTAGTCCTCCTCTCTCCATCTGCCCATTACGCGAACAGCATCCAGTTGTGTACATCCATTGCCGTCGCATTGATTAGAATATGCTCAGGTTTCCTCTCACCGGAGAAAATTCTTCTGTTTCTTTCCTTCCAGATGTTCCACGATCCTGCCGCCCATGCCGTATCCCACCGCATCTTCGTTTGTCCAATTAGTTGGCGGCGACCATCCCACCAGATGTGAAACGGTTGCGTACCTGCCATTGGTGGTAGATTGAGCTGCGCCCTCAGCCCGTGCCAGAACCTTGATGAGTAATTGCAGCTCCACATCAAATGATCGCTTTTCTCGAGTTGATTATTCCCACATAGTGAACATCCCGGCGTGACCGCGCAACCTCTTATCGTTAGAATTTCCTGGGTGAGTATTCTATCCGAAAACATTAACCATAGGAAGATCCACACTTTCATAGGCACCCTAAGTTTCCAGAGTACTCTATAGTGTATCGATCTCTCCCCTGTATCTTGCATTAACCGATAAGCCGAGGCACACGTAAAGGTTTGACAAGCCGTCCATTTCCATTGTGGTACCTGTGTGGGGCTGTCAATTGTTATCGAGCAATTGAAGAATGGATCGTTCGATCCCTGACATCTGAAGGTAGCCTATCCGTCTCCACTGTACCTCCTGGTCTAATTGCAAAAGGGGGAAGAAGCTAAATAGAAGCCAGTGTGCGCCCCTGGCAAAACAAAGCATGGCGGAGAAGATCAAAGGCAGCCGGAGAGGAAAGAAAGAGAAAGGAAGAGAAAATTGAGGGAAATTAGGATATCACACAAATAAATAATTAAAACAGAAGATGAAAAAATTTCAACTGACTATCAATTTTGTCGAGAAATGGTGAACGGATCTATAAATGAATTTTTTTTAGAGCAATCTTACCAGCGGGGAGAGCCGAAGCCAGCAGAAGGGAGAAGTGTGGATCACAGCGAGGAGCGTCGATCACTCGAGGCTAGGAGCAGAATAGCGACAGAGGAGCGGAACTGAATGGGAAAAGGAAAAGGTTAAGTCGATATTCCAATGAAAGTACATCTGCGGAGTTTTTCCTGCGGAGTTGTGCGGAGTTTTTAATCTGGTCCGTTCGTTTTGATCAGACGGACCAGATCAGATCTTATCGGGAAGGGAAATTTTGTTTTTTTGTTTTCAATTCGGCTTTCAATTGAATCTGATCCGTCCGATCAAAACGAACGAACCAGATTAAAAGCTCCGCACGACTCCGCAGAGAATACGAATTCATGAGGTACTAAACAAAAAAAGAAGAAGAGCAGATGGTGTGGAAGGCTGGAGGAGAAACACCTAGCAGGGGAATTACTACGTGGCGAGCGCAAAAGAGGAGACGACGACACCTATCACCACAGACAAACTTGCGAGAAGCGTAAGGAAAGTTTTGGTCGGTTTTGTTCAGATGACGATAGCGGACGTCAGCTTGAAACAATCGAATCCATCAAAATCATATCGTGCGGCAATTAAAGAGCTTGACACTGTTCACGTCATAGGCCATCCAAAATTAAGGATTTATAATATGGAAGTGTTATCAACACATGTTTAATTAATTAAAGGATGGAAACAAAACTTTAAACAGTTATTTAGTCAACAGTAGCGTATTACAGTTTTGTCACCTCTTTCTCTTTCTATAAAAAGGGAAAGAGCTGAGAAAACTATCAACTTGTATTCTCTTCACTTTGTTTGTTTAAAAACTTCAACTTAATAGCCTTGTGTCAAAATGAGGCATTATTATTTTGTAGTGGCTTTGATATGGTGCGTGTTGTTCCTTGGTTGCAATGTAGAAGTTCAGGCTGGAGATTTGAAAGTGAGTTCTACAAGAAAAGCTGTCCTCAAGCAGAACAGATTGTGTCAAAAGTTATTGCACAACATGTTGCGAGCAACCCCGAATTGGCCGCGAAGTTGATTCGGTTGTTCTTCCATGACTGCTTCGTCAGGGTAAGCACTTGTGAGATTTTACCAGCAAACACCTTCTGTTTGCCTAATATCATAAAAAAAAAAAAAAGGAACCTCATGTACTATATATTGACTGGGTCTGTGGGTCATTTGCTAGGGATGTGATGCTTCTTTGCTCATCGACTCAACGGCGAACAACACCGCGGAGAAAGATGCCGGACCAAATGCAACCGTTGGTGGATTTGAGGTGATTGATGCTATCAAGGCAGCGGTGGAGAAGGCTTGCCCCGGTATAGTCTCCTGTGCCGACATTGTTGCCTTGGCTGCAAGAGACTCTGTTTCCTGTGCCGACATTGTTGCCTTGACATTGCAACAAGTTTCTGTACGTTACATATTTGTTTTAGTTATTAGTTAGCACAAGTATAGAGTGATAAAATTATCTATTATAAAGTATTATAGTGGTATAAATTTATCTTTTTACTTTTTTAGGTTTTGACAGATCATGCATATATACTATAAATTCTTCTCTTCTTCTTCTTGTTTTTTTTATATGCATGCATACTTCCAATAAATCTTCTTTGATTAATATACGTATTAACATTATGAAGCCAAATTAAATCTTCATTGGCAGTTTAAAAAACCACTGTGGGAAGTACAAACGGGCCGTTGTGATGGCACAGTTTCAATCGCGACAGAGGCACTCACCAACATCCCGACATCAACCTTCAACTACAGCAGGCTTGTTAGCCTCTTTGCGCACTACTACAGAAATGGTCATTGTACACGGACATAAACAGGGGAGCTACACGGATTTCCTGCCGTGTGGAGTGCGAGGGTGTATAATCCCCTGAATAAATATACGGATATTTAACCGTGTGCAATTCCTGAGAGCTACACGGATCATTACATAAACAACCGTGGTCAATTCCTTGCCAAGTGGCGTTCTCCAAACCCGAGCTACACGGATCAGTACATAATTAACCGTGTCCAATTCCTTGCCAAGTGGCGCTCTCCAAAGCCGAGCTACACGGATCAGTACATAATTAACCGTGTCCAATTCCTTGCCAAGTGGCGCTCTCCAAAGCCGAGCTACACGGATCACTACATAAACAACCGTGTCCAATTCCTTGCCAAGTGGCGCTCTCCAAAGCCGAGCTACACGGATCACTACATAAACAACCGTGTCCAATTCCTTGCCAAGTGGCGCTCTCCAAAGCAGAGGTACACGGATTGGAACATAAACAGCCGTGTACGATTTCTCTGTCTACACGGACTTTTAGGTTAATATCCGTGTAGATAGTTATTCTGCACGGCTCATTACATAAACAACCGTGTACATTAGTGGAGATCTATACACGGATATTTAACTAAAAGGCCGTGTACGATCATTTTCCTGCACGGATGTCTATCAAAATATCCGTGTAGAATAACTATTTCTACACGGATCATTACATAAGCAGCCGTGTACCTATCTTATATTTTTATTGCTCTTTATTTGGCTTTCCACACGGACTTATGTGAAACATCCGTGTAGAATGGTTATATTTTTTTTTCAATTTTTATTTTATGTTTTGGCTAGCCTCCAGTTTGCTAGCCATTAAAAATCAATTCCAAACAAAGAATTTCCAATATATCAGAATACAACCCCTAAACAAAATTCATGTACACTAAATATCAAAAATTCATGCACACTAAATTATACAAATCCATATTCTGGTTTACAAAATTCATTTTGAAACCACTTTGCCCACATACATCTAAAATAATCTATATCTTCGTTGCTGTAATGCCCTGCCTTTTTGTTCGATTTATGCTGCAAAAAATTCAAAATATGTAGGTTATTAGAAAAATACAATATACAACTGCATCTCTTTTGCTTTATAAAAATAAATATTGTAATTATAACAATGCAACTAATAAAACAAATTTAGTAGAATAAAATATTAGAGGAAATCAATATTAATTATATGACAAGTCAAGGCAAACATATGAATTACATACCGGATATTTTGGCCAATCGAATTGTAAGCGTTCAACAAAGTGATACATAAAAATCATCGTGTAATAACCGCATTCCCACCCTGAAACTGTTGCGGGCACTAAAATTTTCATTTAGCGGCCTATGTTAGAATGACAATTAATTTTTGAACAAAAAATATGAAATTATAAAAATTATAGTGCATGTGCTCACCGGCTGCCACCTGAAACACAACTTATTTTTATGCTTCGGAATCGTGCTTTGCATTCCTCCATCTTTAAGATATTGCAGAAAAGCCCTTACAAAATTGAGTGAATGTAATTAGCAATTCACAATTTGTTATATGTAATTGGGAAAAAATCAAACCAAGTGAATTACTATTGCTTACTTTCTTATTGGAATGCAGATCATTTTGGATTCCTGAGGAGTGACGCCCGGTCCGAGATGTGAAGAATCCATGAGGAAAACCAAATTCTCAAGTGGCACAATCACAATCAAACACCAGTGGCCCCTCTGGTGGTATGGCACGAGAAGAAATCTCTTATTCTCCGAAAGAGCCTTATGCATCGCTGAACACATGTACTGGACAGTATCTTCCTCCTGATATTGCACCATCGTACCACTAGTAAAAGCGGGGTCCAAGAATGCACAGGAGTTCACCTTATCTTTCCCACAATTCAGAGACTGTTTTCGTTGTATCATCCTGAAAATCATCATTTCACATTAGAATATATATTTGAGTGCTATACACATGATATATATGATTTTTTGGTCACTAACAAGAGGAAAACGGTGACGAATCCCACATCGAGCCATTTATCGCTTGATGAGGCATGTAGAAAGTCCTTGAATTCTTTGAAAGGCAGCACGACCGTCCTGCCTTTGTGTAGGAGAACCTCGGGGGGATATCGAACATTATGTGCTCCATAATCTGGTGCCTTAACCAGGCAGGCGTGGAGATTCCGCAAATCCTCGGGCAAACGGCTAACCTCTTCTTCAGAGCCCCGTACGGTCTACTGGGGCATCCGCTGGCGCATCCGCTGGCGCATCCGCTGGCGCATCCGCTGGCGCATCCGCTGGCGCATGTCGGTGGATTATAACTCGTTATGAGTAGAACTAGGGTGTTCTTAAGCTCACCCAAAGTAATTAATGACTTTTAGTACATATATACCTGAGAGACAACAAGATCTTGTACACCGAGGGATTTACTCGCAGTAAATCCTCGGTGTAAATCCCTCGGTGTACAATCTGTGTTGTCCTCTCAGGTATATA